>MU280205.1:0-550316 GCA_022385635.1 Xylaria scruposa
TATAATTATAAATATATAATTATAAAGGGTTAATAATAAAATAAGTATAATTTATTTATTAAATAAATAAGTTTTTATTTATTTTAAAAATAAATAATTAAGGCTTATTTTTTAAATAAGGTTATTTATTATTTATTAAATTATTTGCTGTTAAAATCGCGGCTTAATTATTTAATTATAGTTTATTTACTTGTTTAAATAATAATTATTAAAATTTTTAAATAATAATCTAGCTATAAAATTATATATTTTAAATTATATAAAATTAATTTTATATTTTTAAAATTTTTATATATATTTTTTTTAATTATTAATATAAAAAATATAATATAAAATATATATAAAAAATCTTTTTTATTAATATATATAATATATTTTTAAATTAAATTTTTAATTTATTTTTTATATAATTATTTTAATAAGTTAAAATATTTAATATTTAAAAATTAAAGCTTATAAAAAAAATATATAAATATATAAATGTTATAGGCTAGGTGCTAGTAAGTCTAGCTTAGCAGGTAGTTTTAAATTAAAGCCGGAATAAGTATTTAGCTGCTTAAAAGCAGAGCTTTTTTTAAAAAAAAACTTCTTTTTTTTTTTAAATTAATTAATAAAATCATATTATTTTAAACTATTAAGCTATAACTTTTTATATATTAATTAATTTTACTTAATTAATTTTTAAAGTAACGAACGCGTAGCTATTAAGCTATATAATAAAAAAGAATTAATAATAAACAAAAAGCTACTTTAAAAAACTAAGGAATAAATAATTTAAATACTGCTTAATACTTTATAATAAAAAATAAATACTTAGATAAATATTATTAATACTTTTATTTTAATATTAATAGCTAGTATTTAAAACGATTTATTTTAACGTTTTAATGTAGTAATTAAAGCTAACGCTTAATTATTAAGCAACGTACTTTTACTTGTTCCTTAAATACGTGTTACCTTAACAAATATCTTTTTTTTATTTAACGCAGTAACCTTAGCTATAATATAAAAAAAAAGCCAGCTATAAACAAATAAAGCGTTTAATAAATTAAAAAAAAAGCTTTTATAATAATTTAAAAAGTTCGTAAAAAACTGTACAAATTTTTTTACGTAAAAAGCAGCTATAAAGCATAAACTAAACCAAAACATAAAGTTTATTAGCGAAAATTACAATAAATTTTACATAATTAATAAAATGTTTAAAAATATTATTAAAATAATAATATTATTATTTTTTATTATAAGGAGTTATTTTTAATTTTATAATTTAATTAAGTTTATATAATATTTTTATAATTATTATTTTAACATAAACCGCTTAAAAAAAATAGCTTAAAAACTGTTTAAAATAAAGCAAAATAAAAAATAATAATTTTTAAAGTTTTTTTTTAACTAAAAAAAAACCCTGGTAAAAACTAGCAGCATGTTATAAAATAATTTTATAAAGCTTATTATTTTAAAAAAAATATTTAATAACTAGCTAATTAATAAGCTTATTATAAAAAATTTTTTTAAAAATTATATTAATTAAACTTATAAAGTAATAATAATAACAAGTTATTTTAAAAATAAAAAATATTTTAATACTTAAATTATATAAAAAAAAAGCTTTAAAAAAATAAAGGTTATATAATCTTTTACTTTAATAAATATTAAAAAAAATACCTTTATAACAAGCGTAAAAGTTATAAACTTGTTCTTAGTTTATTATAAGCTTAAAGCTTAATAAGCCTTTAAAAATAAAATAATAAAATAAAAAATAAAAAAGCTATGCTTTAAATATAGCAAACTAGGGTATTTTATTAAGAAATACCTTTTAATACTAGCACGGCGTCTTATTAAAATAAAAGCAATAAATATTATATTTATTAACTTTAAAAAAATAAAAGGTTTAAATAATTTAAAAAATAAATAGCTTTTATTATAAATTACTAGCGGAAATTAATAAAAAATCTAATTTTTATAAGTTTAAAAATTAAATTAAAATAATTTATAAATAATATATTATTTATTATAAACTTTATTTATAATAAAACGTTAATTATAAAAACGTTAATTAATTAAAGTTATAAATATATAGCTGTAATAAGCAGTTTATTAATTAAACATTTATATTTACCACATATTTTAATAAATTTAAAAATACTTTAAAAAATTATAATAAAACAACAAACTATTAATAAAATAATATATATAAAAACTAATATTAATAAATATTAATAAAAAATACTAGCATATATAATACTTTAATTAAAATATAATATTATCTTAAGCAAGCTTTAAATAAAATAATTAAAAATAATTTATATTATTTATAAATATATATTTAATATAAAATAAACAAAAAATATAAAAGTTTAAAAAACAAAGTATATATTTTAAATAAATAATATTAAAAAAATCTAACAAGCTACTTAATTAAACGGTATAATATTTAAAGCTAAGGTTAAGTAATTATAATATTTAAAACTATAAAATTTAACGCTTTTTATTATTTTATTAACAAATATAATAAAAGCTTTAACGTTAAAAAAAATAACCTAAATAAAAAATAAGTTATTAAAAGAATTTTAAACATAAAATTAATTATTTAATAAAAAAAAAAAAAATAAATTACTCTTACATTATAAAAAAACAAATTACGAGATTTTATTAGTTTTAAAACCTAAAAAAAAACAACCGGAAATCTTTTAAAGACCTTTTTACAAAATATTAAAAAACAAGTTAATAATATTATAAAAAACGTTAACTAAGCTGCTTAATAAAAGCTATATTTATATTAATAGCTCCCTGGCCGGAGCACTAATACTTTTTATAAAAAAACCAAAAAGTGGCCTACGCTTTTATATTAATTATAAAACATTAAACGCTATTATAAAAACTAATAAATATTTGCTTTTTTTAATTAAAAAAACTTTAATTAACTTATTAAAAATATAATAGTTTATTAAGTTAAATATATAAATAACGTTTTATAAGCTTTATATTAAAAAAAAAATAAATAAAAAACAATATTTTAAATTAAGTTTAAATTATTTAAATAGCTTATAATATTTTTCAGCTTGTTAAATGCTTCTGCAATGTTTTAGCGTTATATAAATATAGCTTTATACTTATTTTTAAATATTTTTATATTAATTTATATAAATAACGTATTAATATAATTTAATAAATTAAAAAAAGATTATATAACAAAAATAAAACAAGTATTAAATACTTTAAAAGCAGCAAAATTATACCTTAATATTAATAAATATAAATTTAAAGTTATAACTATAAAATATTTAAAGTTTATTATTAAAATAAAAATAAATATTTAAATAAACCTTAAAAAAATAAAAGCTATTAAAAAATAAAAAGCTCTTAAGTTATTTAAAAATATAAAAAGCTTTTTAAAGTTTATTAATTTTTATAAATAATTTATACTAAATTATTTAAAAATAATAACGCTGCTTACTTTATTAATAAAAAAAAAAACCTTGTTTTAATAAAAAAACAAAAAAAAAACAGCTTTTAAATAATTAAAAAAACTATTTATTTTAAAACTTATTTTAATATAATTTAATTTAAATAAATTAATAATATTAAAAATAAACTGCTTAAAGGCCATGTATAAAAGGTGCTTATTATAATATAATAAGCAAAAACTCCTTTACTTAATAATATATTTTTTATAAAAACTAGATAAACATAAAACTAATTATAAAATCTATAATAAAAAATTACTAATAATAATAAGCTATATAAAAATATAAAATAACAAGCTAAAAAATTTAAAAAATGCTTTTTTTATATTTTTAAACTATAAAAATCTAAAATATTTTATAATAATAAGAAAACTATTAAAAAAATAAATATAATAGGCCAAATTTTTTATAAATTTTAAGTTTATATTATTATATAAAGCAAAAATTAATAACAAGTAATTAAACGTTTTATTTAAAAAAAAATAAAACCTACCTTTAAGAACTAATAAATATTTTTTAAAAAAAAAGTTTACGTTAATTTAAAAAAAATAAATAGCTTTAAAGCTAATAAAAATAATAAACTTAACAACAATAAAAACAAAGTATAAACTACTGCTAAATAATTAAATATTTATATATAAAAACTTTTAACGCATATAAAACATAATAATAAAATAAAACCCAAGCTATATTTTAATAGCTTAAGCAGTACTAAATAAAAAAAAAAAATTCCCTGCTATAATATAAATTAAAAAAAAAACTATAAATACTATAATTTTAAAATATATTATAAATAAAAACAATATTTTTTAATATAAAAAATAAATATAAATCCTTAAATAAAAGCTACTTTAAACTAGCTTAATTTAAAATTATTATAATTTAATGCTGGTTAATTACTTAAAACAAAATAAAATAATAACAATTTTAACTAAAAATTATTTTTAACCAGGGATATATTAAATAGTTTACTGTTTTATAAGCAATTATAACATATATAAAAAAAAAAACATATAATAAAAAAAAAAACAAAAGCTTTTTAAGTTTTTATTAATCTTAAAACGGTTTTAAAATAAATTATTAATTAATTTTATAATAAATTTGCCTATAAAAAAAAAAAACAACCTATTATTTATAATAATTATTATTAATAAGCTAAATAAAATAATAATTATTAAAATTATAAAATTTATAAACGTATAAGCTTGCATTAAATGGTTTATTAGCTGTTTTTAAAAATTTTATAAATTTTTAAAAATTATTATAAACAATTAAAAAATAAACTAAATGGGCAGTTTTTAGCGTTATTTATATAAACTAATAAAAATAAAACAAAAATTAAATATTATTTATTATTTAAAAATTAATAAAGCTATTAAAAAAGCTAACTAAAAAGTTTTAGCTTATTTTAAAACTTTTATTACTTATATATAATTAAATTAAATAGCTTTATTTTTAAAAATAATATTAATAATTAATAATAAAAACTTATTAATTATAAAATTAAACTTTTTTTTTATTTAATACGGTTATTATATAATATTAATTAAATAAGTAAAACATTTTTTAATATTAGTTTAAAAATTAAAAGTTTTAATAAAAACGTTTATATAAAAGTTAAAAAACGCCTAAAAATTTATATAAATAATAATAACTACGGCTTAATAGCTTATAAAAAAAGCAGCTAATAAAAAGCGTATTTTTATAAATAGCTATAAAAAAAATAACTAGATCTAACTAAACTTTAAAAATATTTAAACTAATTAACCTTTTAAAAAATTAACCTAGTTATATATAAAATATAAAGTAATAAAAGTTATAAACGTTTATATAATTAAATTAAATATATTAAAAAAAATATATAGCTGTTTTTATATTAATTTTTTATAATAAGCTATAATAAACTCTTTTTTTTTATAAAGCAACTTAAACTTTTAATTATTAGTAGTACTTTTAAAAATAAATAAATTTTAAGTTAAAAATATTTTTTAAGTAAAAATTAAATAGAAAAAAAATAAAAAAAGCTTTAAACGTTATAAAATAAAAGTTAAATAAATAAAATACTAGCAATTAATATAAAAGCTATTAAAAAACTTTAAAAATATAAAAGTTTTAAAATAATTTAAAGCTAGTTATAATAACGTTTTAAAATAAAACGGATTAAAAATTAAAAAAAAAAAACATAATAAAGATTAAAATTATAAAAAATTAAATAAATATTTTATAACGTTTTAAATAAATATTAATATTTTTATTATTTAAAATAAAAAAAAAATTAATATAATATCTTTAATAAAATATAAACAAAAAGCAGAAAAAAAGTAAAAAATTATTTAACGAAATGTTTTCTTAATATAATATATTAAAGCTAGTTTTTTTAATTATTTAATTTAAATTTAAAAAACTTTTTATTATAACAAGGAAAAAGCTATATATACGTAAATAATAAACAGCTAACTATTTAATTATATATTTTCTTTATTATTAAGACCGTTAGTTTAAAAAATAAAAAATTTTTTAATAACAGTATAATTAACGCATAACTTAAAAGCAAGCTGCTTAAATATAACAAGCTACTTAAAAACAATAAACAAATAATTAAAAAACTGCTTATTAATATTTATAAAAGTATAAAGTTTTATAATAATTTTTTTAAAAGCGTTAGCTTTATATTATTTAATTTTAAATTATTTATTATTAATAAAAAAGCTAGTAATACGCGTTAAAATAAAAAAAAAGCCGGCAACGCTAGGTAATTTAAAAAGTTAAATATATTAAAAAATAAAGTATTAATAACGAACAAGTAGCTTTTAAATAAAAAAAAAGCTTATAATATAATAAATGTTTTTATTAATAATTTTTTAAGCTTTTATAATAATTAATTATAAATTAATAAATATAAAATAAAAAAAAAGCAGCAACTTATTTTTATTATAATTATTAAAAGCTAAATAAGCTTTATAAAAAATTTAAAAAATATTAATTATTTTTTTAATATATAAAAATTATAAAAAAACAAAACATAAACAAAGTATAAGTTAAAAAAAAAAAATTAAAAGCATTTATAACGAAGCAAAAATAATTAAAGCTTTTATTATTATTAATATAAAGTTAACATTATTTATTATTTTTTAATAAAAAATTAGCAGTAAAAAAATAACTTATAAATAAAAATATATTATTAACGTTTATATAAAACGCCTACGGATTAATAATTATATAAAAAATATATTAATAAATAATAAGCAGTTATTAAACAAATAAAAAATACTAGAACTTATTTTAAAACATAAGAATTTATATAAATATAAAAGCTTACCTAAGTATAAATAAATAGCCTTAAGCTTGGCCTTAGTAAAAGTTATAACAGCAAAAAAAAAAAAAAAAATCAAGTAATAACCAAGCAAAAAAAAATTAGCTTAATAATACGAAAATAAATAAAAATATATAAAGATTACATAGCTAATAAATAATTAATAAATAAAAAAAAAACAGAACTAATAAAAAAAAAAATAAAAATATTAATAAATAAATATTACTTATTAAAATAAAAAATAAACAGCTTGTTTATTATTTAAAATAAGTAAAAACAGCTTACTTTTTATTTAAAAAATAATATTAAACGCAAGAAAAAAAAAAGGGCTATATTTATAAAATCAGGCAAAAATTAAAAAAAAAAAAAAAAAAGCTATAAAACAATAAAAAAAGACCTTTTTATTTATATTTAAATTAAAATAATATAAAACAATAATATATTAAATAATATAAAACAATAAAATAATATAATTTAAATAAAATATAAGTTATACTAGCTAATAGCTTAAAATAACACCTAGTTATAAAAAACTAATAAGTGCTAGCTTTATTATAAATAAAAGGGTAATATTATAGGCTAAATGCTAGTAAATTTAACTTAATAAGTAGTTTTAAATTAAAGCCAGAACAGGTATTTAGCTGCTTAAAAACGGAGCCCTTCTTAAAAAAAAACTTCTTTTTCTTTTTAAATTAATTAATAAAATTATATTATTTTAAGCCATTAAGCTATAACCCTTTATAATAAAATATAATAATATTATATATTTTTATAATTATATTAAAATTATATAAATAATAATTTTTATAATTATTAAAAATTAATAAATAATATATACTTTTTATATAATTTTTTATAAAATTATTAAAATATTTAATTTAATTTTTATTTTATTTATTTATTATTTAATTAGTTTTTATAATAATAATTTTTTATTTAAATAATAATTTAAATATATTTTTATATTAAAATAATAAATAATTTTATTTTATTAAAATAATATATAATAAAATAATATAATTATATAAAAAAATAATTTAAATAATTATAACTTATTTATAATTATTTAGCTATATAAATTTAAATTTTTATAACTTATTAAATATAATAATTATAAAATTAAATAAAATTTTATTTATTATAAACTTAATTTTATTAAAGTTATATATATTTTTTTTATATATTTTTTATTTTTATATTATTTATAATATAAATAAAAATTAAATATAATATTTAAATAAATTTTTGTTTAAAATTAACATGACTTATAAGGGGTCTAGCAGAGCTCCGCTCTGCTTAAACCACTTATAGGGCGTGGCCTTGACAGGCCACCAGGCCTGCCACCTGCTTGCAGCTGTAGCACAAAAGGATAAGTGCAAATTCTGTGGGCTCCGCCCATAAATTTGCACTTAACCTTTTGCATCATTAATATTACAGTTACACTCTTTAAGTATTCTTTTTAAAAATATATTAATAATTAATTTAATAATTAAAACGTGTTATAAGCTTAAAGGTTTATTATATAAAGTTTAAAATCTAGTTTTTTTTAATATATTTTTTATTTTATAATTTTAATAATTAATTAATTATATTTTTAATATTATTATATTATAATAAAAAAAATCATAAAATTAAATTTATAATATATTATATAATTGATTTTTTTTTAATTTTAATAAATTTTTAGCTTAAAGTAAATATAATATTTTATAAAGCAATTTTTTATAATTAATAAAATAAAATTATATAAAAAATATTATAAATTTTATATATATAATATTAAAATAATTAAAAGTTTTTTTAAATAACTTAAATAACAAGCTTAAAATTTATTTTATTATATTTAATAAGCATGTTATAATTATTATAAAATTTATAATAAAAAATAATTTATATAAAAAGTTATTTAAATGGTTTACTTATTTAAATAATCTAGTTACTTATAAAATATATTATATAATATAATATATTTATAAACGTATTAATAATTTTAAAATATTTTAAAAAATATAATTAAATATATAAAAAACTAAAAATTAAAATAATATAATAAAACTTTAAAAAATAATAATAATATATATTTAATATTTTAAACTTTATATTTAATATATTTATATTTAATAGTTTAAAATAGTTTAATTTTTATTAAAACGTTTAATAAGTATATAACGCTTGCTTTTTTTTTATATTTAGTTATATATATATAATAAAGTTAATAATAGCTATATAGTTATTAATATTATTAAAATTACCTTATATAGCTGGTTATAACAACTTAAAAGCACAGCTTTAAACTTTTAACACATATATTAAGCTAAACTTTTTTTTATTACTTATTAACATTTAAAGGCTAAACTTTAATAAAAAAAATAGCTGTTTTAAGCTCGTTAATTAAACCTTATTAAATATAACATATATACTTAAATTTAAATAAAATCTTAATTATAAGGACAAAAAATAAGCAAAGGCTTTATAAAACAGTCTTAATATATTTATATTTATTAATAAATTTAATATAAATAAATAAAATATAAATTATTAATATAATTAAATATTTAATAATTATATGTTTTTTATTATAAAGTTTTTAAAACAAAAAAATTAATTTAATATATTATTAATAATTATAATAAATAATATTTTTAATAAAATAACGTTTATATATTAAGGCTTAATTATTAAAAAAAGTTTTAAAATTTAACTTAAAAAAAAAATAATATTATTAATAAATTTATTTTTTAAACTTAAATTAATATTAATAATAAATAATAATAGTTTTTATTATTTTAAAAAGATTTATAATTTTAAAATAAATTATAAAATTAAATTATAATATTTATTTTTATATTTATTAAATTTTAAGCTTATTAAAGTTTTTTTTAATATATTAAAAATATATATTTAAAAATATATTAAATAAAAGTTTAATAATTTTATAAATAATAAAAATTTTAATATTTTGTTTTATATTTATATTAAAAAAATTAAAAATTAATTTAATAAAATATAAAAATATTTTAAAGGTGTATAAGCTAGTTATAACTTTAAAAAATAACTTAGTTTATATATATTAATAAATATTTTTTAATAAACTAATATTTATTTTTATATTTTAGCTTTAATTTTTATTTTTATTTTTTATATATAATTATTATTATTTTTATTATTATTTTTATTATTAATTTAAAAAAAGTATATTATTAATTAAAATAATAAATTAATTAATTATTAAAAAAAAAAATTTAATTATAATAAAAATATTATTAAATGATAATATTAATAAATTTTAATTTAATTAATATATTATATTTATTAAATATTTATAATAATTTTATTAATAAAATTAATAAAATATAAAATAATTAATAATTAATTTATTTATTTTTATATAAAATATTTTTATATTTAGTTTTATTTTTTAAAAAATAATAATATAATAATATAATATAATATAAATATTAATAATTATTTAATAATTTTTTAATTAATTATTAAATAAATTTTATATTTTATATAAAATAATATTTAATATTTTAAAATTATTTTTTAATATTAAAAACATATTTAAAGCTATATTATATTATTTAATAAATTATTTAAATAAATTAATAAATAAATTTTAAATATTTTTATTTATTTTAAATAATAATAAGTTTTAAATTAATAAATTAAATAATTTAATAAATATATATAAATTTAATAAAAATAATATATAAAAAAATTAATAACTTAAAGCTTTTAATTATATATAATTATTAAAAAAAATATATATATAATTAACTTTTAAAAATAAATAATTATTTAAAATATTATTAATAAAACATTATTATATATAATTTTTATAATAAATATAATTTTATAATATATTTTAAAAAAGTTATTAATAATTTAATTTAATAATAATAATAATATTAATTAATTTTAAATTAAAATAAATATAAAAGTTATTAATATTTAAAAAGTTTATATTTATAATATTATTTTTATATTATTTTAATAATTTTAAAAACTTTATATTATTTAATATTATATTTTATATTTATTTATTATTATTTTTAATTATTATTTATTATTATTTTTTTATATTATTATAATTAGTTTTTTAAATAATATAAGTTTATTAAAATATATTTAATAAAATAAATAATAATATTTTATATATAACTTTATTTTTTTTAATAATAATAAATTATATTTATAAATTATTATTATTAATATAATAATAATATAATTTTTTTATATAATAAAATAAAATATTATTTAAAATATTAACTTATAATAAAATATATAAAATTAATTTTAATAAGTAAAAAATATTAATATTAATATTAATAATTATAATAATTTTTATATTTAATTAAAAAACTTATTAATTTTAATATTTTAAATTAATATTTTTTATTTAATATTATAATTTAAAAATTATAAAAATAATAAAATTAATAATATTAATTATTTTAATATTTATATTATATTATTTTTTTATTTAATTATAATTAATATTAAATTATATAATATATTATATTTAAACAAGTAAATAAACTATAATTAAATAATTAAGCCGCGATTTTAATAATAAATAGTTTAATAAATAATAAATAACCTTATTTAAAAAATAAGCTTTAATTATTTATTTTTAAAATAAATAAAGATTTATTTATTTAATAAATAAGTTATATTTATTTTATTATTAATTTTTTATAATTATATATTTATAATTATATATATATTATTAAATTTATTATATATATTATTTTTAATAAGTTGTTATTATTACACCAGGCGTGATATAATTATAAACAGGCTATTATAGCTGCATTAATAGCTAATAGTAATTAATATAATATATAAATTTTTAATAAATTTAATAAAATAAAACACTCGCCTTTAATTTATACCTTTTTAAAAGTAATAATAATTATAATAAAATAACCTTTATAAATAAAGAAAAAAATAATTAAAAAGGTTTTTATTATAATATAGTTTTTTATTTAAAACAGCTTATAATAATAATAAAAATTAAAATTAAATTATTAAATTATATAATATATTATAATATTATAATTTAATATAATTAATAATAATAATATTATATTTTAAATATTATTAAAAATAAATAAAGCTTTAAATAAATAAACTTATTTATTTTTTTAAATTTATAATATTTATTATAATATTTATTAATAATTATTAAAAATATTATTAATTTTTAATAAAATTTAAAATAATTATAAATATTTTTAAAATTATATAATAAAATAATATATAATTATTTATTTATTATTAAAAATTAATTTTTTAAATTAATAAATATTTTTATAGCTTATTTTTTAATGTTTTTAAGTTTAAAAATATATTAAATAATTAAAAAAATTAGCTTTAAATTTTAAAATAATTTAATAAATTTATTATTATTAAATAATTTTAACGTTTTTAATATTATAAAATATAATATAATAATATATATAATATTTTATTTTTATATTTAAAAATTAAATTAATTTTAATTTATTAAATATAAAAAATATATTATTTTTTAAAAGTTTTTAAAATATATATTTTTATATTTATTAATATTAAGTTTTTTAATTTATTAATTAAAATAAAATAATATTAATTAATTTTAAAAATAAAATTATTTTAATTAATTATTATAATAATATAATATTTTTTAAATAATATATAAGCTTTTAAAATTATTTTATTTATTAATAGCTTAATTATTTTTTAAAAATTAACTTTAATTAAAAATATTAATAACGTTATTTATTATAATTAAAACTTTTAAAAGTTTTAAAAATTATAAAATTAATAATAATAATTATAAAAATATTAGTTTTAATATTAATTATTTATTTATATTATTAATATATAAAAGTTTTTTTTTTTAGTTTTTTTTTTTATTAATTTAAAATTAATTTTTAATTTATTATTTTTTTTAAAAATAATAATTTCTTTAATAATAATAATATTATAAAAATTATTATTATATATATTAATATTTTTAATAGTTTTTATAACTTTTTTAAATTTTTTTTTATTTTTTAAAAATATTTTTTATAATAATATTTTAATTTTTTTATTAATTAAATTATTAAACTATATAAAAATAAAATTAAATTTTATTTAATTAAATAAATATAATTAAATATAATTTAATTAATTTTTATTTCGTAAAATTAATTAAAATAAATAATATAATAAATTAAATAAAAATATAAATAATAATAATAATAAAAATAATAATAATAAAAAATAAATAAATATTAAAAATAATATTATTAATATTTTAAATATTAATATATTATAATTTTTTATAATATTAATAAATAAATAGTTTTTAAAATATAAATATATATTTATAAAAATTTAATAATAATTTAATAATTTTTATAGTTTTTAAAATATTAAACACGTTTTACAAGGTTTTTTAAAATATATAAGCTATTAATTATAAAAAAATAATAATTTTATACGTTTTAATATTAAAAACGTTATAATTATAATATTATTAAATATATATAAATAAAAAAACTAATTATTAATAAAATTCTAAAATTTAAATATAAGCGCTTAATATTTTTAAGGTAGGGCGCGATATTTTGATTTAAAACAATAATACGTTATTAGCATTTTACCAAGATCTTAGCTCCAGGGCAGATCCAGGGGGAGGGACGCGAGATATGAGACAGATGATTGTAAGAATCGTACAGTGTGGCAAAATGAGGCGTCCAGCTTCCCGGCTGATAGGTAACATTCTATCTTTTGATTAGTTTCGAGCTGCATTCCTATGCAGTGACAATTATTGTGAAAATGTCACATACATTGAATCGCATAAGCATTTGCTACTGTAAACTCCTCTTCCATTTTTAGAAGGGATGCTACCCAACGAAAACAAACCGGCGTTAATGGCTTAGAGGATGTTGATGCCTAGAAACCGCCATAATAACAGTCTCGATTATCTCAAGCAATGTGTAACTATCAATGCTGTATACGAAGATTTTAAGCTAAAGAGAAAAAAAGAGGAAAATATAAATCAGTAGCGGACTATAGAATTAACACAATGCTGCAATATTTAACTGCCAGGAATACTGCCAGATTGCACTGCCCGCATTCACCGCGTGCACATAATTAAGGCTGTATACAATCCCGTAGACCAGCTTTCCGGAGCTGGGCTCAATTTTCCTAGGGCGAAAGCAACGTTCCAACCAAAATGTGAGTATCGTAGATAGCAGGATCTGATGTTTCTGTAACAGCAGCGACAAGCTATTCCACTGCGCCAACATACCCCACAAAAAGGAGCGATTCCAGAACGTACACATGTCTGGAAACTTAGCTACATCATATGTGACACACGTCACAGTTTCTGCCCTTGAGAGCCTACATTACTATGAATCTGGCACCACATGCGCTACAACACAACCATGAGGTTCCTCTGTTGGTTGTCTGTCACGTAGTACGAGATAAGCAATTGTCTGGCAGGTCCTTATGACTCCAGAAGCGAGAACAAGCCACCTAGTGCGCCTAAGCCCTCCTGCAATCAAGCTCACCGATCCATACTCACCCATCGTATCAGCAGGCCCCAAGCCGCCCCTACTTCGCAAGTGCGCATGCCTAGAACGCGCTCCTTGTAATGAAGTCGGCAATGCAAATGCGTGGAATAAGCATTGATCTCGCGGGTTACTGATAGCAATCAGTTCCAAGGCGCTAACCACCTAACGACTTCTGCCCCGCTATCTCCCAGCCTTAAATTTCACGAGCTCTACCATGGCGCCTGATTGATTGTATTTTTATTTTGTTGTGAATACTAATCAAGGCTTGCCGCCTTTCGGGTTGTATAGACTGTGAAACGTCAAGTGCCGCCCCGTGGGTGCATTGACACGCCACCTTGCATCAAGCCGACGTTGCATTAAGCTCATGTTACTCGTAATATTGTTGCTCAGGTAGACAAGAAACTTCAAGCTGTCATGCAGTGGAGAATGTACCGTTGCAGCAAAGACAATGTGGTGTTTGGTTTCTGGATACTTCGGGTAATGTAAGTAGGTATCATATAATTAATTCTCTTAGCCTGCTGGTACATAAAAGGACTAAGCCATAGATAGTCGCAGCCGATACCTTTCACCGCATAGCTGCATTGTCAACATACATCACACACCACACGGGCCGAAGTCGCCTCGGTCTTGTTTTTGCTTTTGCGGATCTGAAAGCTAACATTGCCGCCTCCTGGTTGCTGTTTTTTATCCTGTTACAACCATGACCTGTCAATGGTGTGCAGCTTTACATGCAAAGTAGGAGAACCGTGACGTTTCATCACAGTTATTGTCGCGCGATTATGGACAGGAGTGAATAGTGACCAAAAGGCAGTCTCTTCGGGGATTGGGGTTTGTGATGCCCACTACCTTGCAGCACCCGACCTCTACCTACATTTGCAAACTCAATCAGTTACGGGGGTGATTCAAACAGTACTCACTATACGTAGTATTAAAATATGAGATGAGCATTCCTTATGTAGCCAATCTTTTCGTGAGATCACTGCTCCAACAGTACAACTATTTAGAACAGCAGATTTTATGTGTGAGGAAATCACAGACAGGCTAAAAACGTAGTAACCTTGTAAGAATATCCATAGTGGCACTAGCTGTCGAAGTTCTCAAGCTAAACTTGACCCATACGTATAATCACCCCACACATAATTATATTGCTCCCCTGGGCGTATGTCACGGTGAATAGAAGGCTAGCTGAAGTCAAGTAGGTCGGTAGAAGGCGGTCAACAATCCATTGATTCTTGAACCTCTCAACTCTCCAGGGGGGTCCTAACAACTTGTCACGACCTCTGAATATTCAAGGCAACGTAGGGGTAAGTGTTGAATATTTGTTGTCGCACAAAACGGTCCAACAACTACATCTACAAGCTAGAGATCTATATACAAAATGCCCTCTTTGTTCAGTCACTCTAGGGAGGCGGTATGCAGCTGTGGGTATCGCGAGGCTTCGCGAGAGTCTGACACAACTCTTTATATAGCCCCCTTGGGGATTATGTGACTATACTCCTGACAGCGTATAAATCACTGAATCATTATTGAGATACTTCTATAATACGGAAAGAGACTCCCATTGAACCGTGATAATAACTTTCTAGCATTTCGCATTAAATTGATGGCTTCACAAAGTTTCAGACGAAGGTCAGCTAATGTGTTGATTATCTCTAATTATCTTGAAACCGCTTAACAGGCGATGACATAGTAATGTTCAGCCTTCACATATACTTGAAGTTGTCTCACGAACGAGAAATTCCTCGAACGTTGTCAAGAGAATAACTTGGGATAATGATTCTAAATTAACGTGATTGGGCATATGTCTCATCGTCTTATCGCATTCTGTTTGGAAGTATAGACCCTTGGAGTCTTGCACCACGATTTCCTCGCCAGACATGAAAACCGTTTTAATATTGGGCATCCCAATAATAGCTGGATTCAGCGGCCGCCACAGCTTAAGATGTAAGATCCTCATAATCGATGACACCCAGCCGTGTGTCAGGATGCAGAACTGCGGCTTAGCGTCCTCTCTCAAAGATACCAGTGTACATCTTAATGCTGGGCTCAAGGAAGTCGGTCATAAAGAAGTGCCGGGTTAAATTTGCAGTCGTGCTTCGTTAGATCTGAATCTATCGGGCTGCGCAGCTGTCGGCCACCTGCACGCATAGCTCTCACACTGTATACAACCAAAATAGTATGGCTTACATGTAAGCGCTATGATACCGCTGCAACTTTAGATGGATGTATTTTTTCGCGATGATTGTAAGAGAAGCAAGGTTAAAAATTGAAGGGCTGATTGAAGGCAGAACTGTAAAGATAACGGGGGGTAGGGTTGGTGATAGCTGCAATCAAGGAGCCATATACAAACTGTATCCGTAGTTGCACCGGCCCGACGACTACGCTCATACAGGCCCACGAGTCTAGCCCCACATGCATAACGACCTTCTCGACTTCGTCTTTAGCCTGGATGAGCCTAGCAAATCCTGTTCAGACTTGTAGTTCCATCCAAGATGCACGTTGGCTTCATAGGACTTGGCACGATGGGCACGCCCATGGCCCTGAACCTATCTCGCCACTTCCCCGTTACAGTCTGGAATCGGACCCCGTCTAAATACCCGCCTCTTATGGAGGTCGGTGCTAAAGTTGGCGACACGCCAGCCCAGGTGGCCGAACAGTCCGACGTCATATTCGTGATGCTCTTCGACGCTGCCGCAATCGAGGATATACTAGGGAATCTGAAGAAGGCACTGGCCGGAAAGACGCTGGTGAACACGAGCTCTGTCTCGGAGGAGTTCAGCCACTACCTTGCCAAGGAGGTGAGTCAGGCAGGGGGCGAGTTCGTTGAGATGCCAGTTAGCGGGAGCAAGTTGCCTGCTGAGCAGTACGTATTCCAAAGCCTTTTTACCTTATATTCTGCAGAAATGTTCTACCCCTCTGCCCGAATATTGGTTATTATTATTTTAATCCATCTAATATGTGGTATACCCTAGAGGCCAGCTCGTTGGTATGCTAGGCGGAGATGTCCATGTCGTTGAGAAAATACGGCATATCATGAAGCCAATCACCTGTGCTGCCATTTATTGCGGTCCGCATGGTTATGGGCTGAGGACCAAATATGCCGTGAACCTTTACGTAACTACTCTCGCCGTTGGTCTCGCCGAGTCGATGAATTGTAAGTAATTACCACCCCCCGCCCCTTCATTTATTTTATTTTCTTCAGTCTTAATCTTGCAATCCTTCTCTCTTCATCGTAAAGGCAATGCCTAAGCACTTTGTATGCTTCCAAGATGACATCGGAACGGTAATAATTAACCCCCAGAATAATAGTGGCAAAAGCTCAGGGTCTTGATCTCGCTGTATTGGGAGAAGTTATCAACGCAGGGCCGGCGGCTTCGGCATATGCCCGGAACAAGATTATGAAGATCACAACGGAAGACTGGTCGCCTCAGGCGGCTACCAGGGACTGTTATAACAGCAGTAAGCTTATTTGCGCCGCCCTTGAGGCGACGGGGGCGCGGTCACCCTTGATAGAGCTCTGCCGCTCGATGTACGCGGAGGCAACTGAATCTGGGTATGGAGATGAGGATATGATTTCTATCATAAAGATCTTGTCCCGTTCATCACTAAACTGAGGAGGGAGGGCGATGATAAAAATGATTAGAACGAAACTATTGAAGAAAGTGCTTAGTCGTTTTTGTTTATTTTGATAGGTTTATTTATATAAGCGTTAGTTTAGTTTCATGTTATTAAACCATTCCGTTAAAAAAAGTCATATAAGATCCCGTTAGGTTAGGCCGCTTTCTTGGACCAAGTCTTATATCTTGACATCGTTCTAAAAAGGCCCCCCTTTTACGCGAGCACCTAAGATTCACCACCAATACACCATTCTCTCTCTTCTATTCGTGTACCAAAAACGGCGTCTCTTTTGCGCTGCCTGAAGATCTCGACTTGCTCCTGTATCGTATTTGGGTTTGTTTCTAAACGCACCCTAACCCTGCAGACGTGTTGAACCCATCGAACTTGCTTATTGCGCAGCTCTCCTTTCTTTGTGACTAGAATGCCAATGTCCCATTTGTCCCGAAGCCTGGGACAACTCAAAATTATTGTCGCATGCTTTTTGTCTTCGCCATGCATCACCTGTTCCTGCCAAAATTGGACCCATTCCTTATCAGTTTGGACGTCTATCTTCAGCCATTCATGCATGCTCTGACCTAGTGGGACCCAGAATTTTTTCTTGGCCGGACAGGATCCCGTACAATGCAGCAATACTCCGGGAAATCTGACTAAAAGACCGTGCTTGCATTGCAAGGCTGCCTGGTGAACAGATTCGTAGAAGGGGTATGGATGTGCCTGCTTGCTTAACCAGGTGCGTGGTGCCCACGCGTATCCGCGTGTCTCGGGAACATTCTCCATTTGTAGCATTGGCGGTGGTAGAAATATGATACCAGCGGGGATTCCAAGTTTGGATTCAGAGTCAATCTCTTCCAGTAGCTTGACCATGCGCCGCGCTGCGATGGCATTTTCACCACCTGCTCCTCCAATCTGTCCAATCGAGCTTGCATTCAGATTGAGTAAACCTGCAAGTATGACTGCTTCATCTTGGGGCCGTTCAACTAGATGGAACTGGACAGCGGCCCATGTCTGAAGAACTCGAGACTTGTCATCGGACACGTCTTGCTGGGAATTTCGAGACTTGTCGTCGGATACGTCCTGCCGAGGAACTCGAGACTTGTCATCAGACATGTCCTGCCGATGCAAATCAGTCAAGCGCCATATCGCCTTCGTGAACGGATATCCTGCTTCCCACACATGGTGGTACTCATGCGTAATAGCCTTAGCTCTCCGTCTTGCGTCATTGATATCACGCAAACTTAAGTATCGGTCTCGGAAGGCGATGTATATGTCGCGGCACAGCACGGTCTCCAATAGTGTCCAAAGACGCCGAGACCAATCTCCGAGGCGCAATCTCATATTGTTGTGGATGTTGTTTCGGATGCCGTTATGTTCAATCATATATCTATCCCAAACAATGGTGGCACTCGCATTTTGGTAAATATCCCTCAACTGGTCGATAGCTCTGGCCTTGACCTGCTCTTGTCGAGGCAAGCACAGAACATCAACCCAAAAGGGAACGTCCCCAGTATCCTTCTTAATGATCTTGTTGAAGTCTTGCTGCATCCTTTCCAATTGACATCGGAAGATTGTGCGGTTATTCCCATCTCGAGCGTCTCGCCCTAGATCCACGAGAGAGTCTCCCCAGCTATGTGATAAGCAACCAAATTTGAGATGATCTTGATGCTTGAGGTCAACACTCAGAAGATGAATTTGACGGCCGTCATACGTTATCAGAGGTGTAAGACCTAGTTTGATAATACGGCTCACTTCGTTATCCTGATTCTGTATACTCAACACAGAACACGACTGATGGCAATTGTGCATATGTAACGCGCCAAATATCGGCTGGCGGGGCTTCTTGCAAGTCCAGATGTCGCAATTATCATGATTTTCAGGGTCCGATGGTTTAAAAGAACTTGCGTACAAGACCTCACAGGGGCCGGCCAATGTGGACTCTATCCTCCGGATTTCACTCGGACACCAGCCATTCAATTTCATCTGGTCTCTGGTATACTTGCTGTAGCCCCATATATTGTTGCCATGTACCTGCCTTCTCCAGGACTCGTCAACCAGCTCAACCAGCTCGTCCTGGCGCCTCAGGTACATGCTAATGCGCATAAGAGTCTGGCCTAAAATGGCAATTGATAGTGGCAATGAAGGTTGTATTTTTTCGAGGTTGTCAAGGCTTCTTTTGTTGGCAAGCTCGGTCTCATCCCGGACCCTAGGATACGTGTCTGTGTCATTGGGCTCAAAGGAAAGATGCTTGACCACAAACCGCCGGGCGTATCCAATCGCCATTGTGGCTTGGATTTCACGTAGTCGAGGGTAGGGGCATTCCCTTTCTGACTTATAGTGACTGTCTTCAGCAATCCAATGTTGAAGTTTGGCATTGAGATTCCTCGTATAGAGGCCCTGTTCAGAATTCTTGAACTCATTTGAATCGACGGTTTGATGTGTAACTTGGGCCAGAAACGAGAACCAAAGCCATTCTTGGAGGAAAGTCTCAGCATCTTCAGGCCTCATGTCGCCCACCCCTTTCTCCACGAGAGACTCCAGATTATGGAACCCATATTTGGAAGGGAGACTGAAGAAGTCTTCTGGCTCAAATTTCCGCGTGTCAGCAAAGAATCCCGTCTTAGGGGATGGCATATCGCCAATTGGTAGGTGATCCATCATATAGGTGCGAGGAGAGCGGCAGATTAATCTCGAGAGGCAATGGCTAGTTGAGGAGATAGCTTTAACTTGTAATCTGTTCGGTCTTGGATGGGAACCTAGGGAGTGATGGCGGATTAAATAGACATGGGAAGAAAAGGGTAGCTAGTTCATCTACGGGAAATTGATTCTAATTAAATGAGCTCGACATTGCATGAACTACTCATAGTCATTACTGACAGTCATCAGCACACCGAATAAACCTATTCATACCCAATCCTGCAGAGTCGTTTTGTCTCATTAATGACCCACTTTAGGTCATGCGGTTATTTGCAAGGCTCTCCATAATACTTTATATGTAACGTACCAATTTTGTTGGTTGTTTCTAATGTAATAGCTGAACAAAACAGCTAAGTCCATACCACCATTACGATTGGTTCCCCGAAACCTTCTTGACTACCATCTAGCTCTCCTAGCCAGCATCTAAATACCTCCCTTTGGGAATTAGACACTAGTGCTTTAAACTGCGGCCAAGCCTAGAAGATATCAGTTACTCTATGTGAGTCATAACATTCACCATGTGGTTGTTCTTCATACTGTGGAATATTTGAATCCAACTAAGACTCTCCGCAAATGGCAATAACTTAATTTGGCAGCATACATAACTACTTTTCATATATTTCATCATCTTATAACCGTAAAATGACTCACGGCTTATCTTCCACTCAAATAAACATGGGAAAAGAAAAAATGCACTTGTTAGCATAGCATTTTAATATCTCTTGCGTCATTTCCCTGCAGCCATGGCAGAGAATGAAAGAGGGGAAAGATTAATTGGCTGATATTGATTCATAGATAATGCAATGCCACTCCACGCCACCATGAGGCAACACTTTCCGAGCAGGGACATTAGGTATTAGGCAATGCCATCATGGTTGTATCGTTGATGTAAAAAAGATGAATCTACTGTATATACACATAGCTTAGGCCGTACCTACCTATAGACATGTCTTTTTCTCAGTCAGTGTTAATATAGTTGCCTCGTAATGCATTATTGAATTAATGTGCAGCAGCCCTTGACGCTAAGCCTCTTCTCTATATTGAACTCTTTACCCCAAGTTGACCTTGACGACAGATTTGAGTAGATATGATAATGCTACGTTTCATTACTGTATTTTATATCGTTGACAGGGATTGTGGTTCTTCCCTCCTCGCTTCGATATCTAGCCAATAATTAGGCCAATGAACCAATGATCGCTTGCATGCTAGGTGATACTGTTCTGCAGGGAAGTTTTGTCTCTTAACTAGCCTGCGCGGTAGGCGACCGAAGTCCTAAAGTGACGTATGAGCCCCAAGAAGTGAGGTAACCACTGCCGGCAATTGTTCGAGGGCTTCGGATGAAACGGTAGCAAGGTGAGCTAGCTAGAAGTACAAGGCACAGTAGTCGTTTAAACGGGCCGCTCACCACGTCCCTAGTGCCCTTGACGCGGCCGGATTCCGTTACTGCTATCTATCTAACTGCAAAGCACTGGCTCTCCCCCTGACGCAAGCCTGCCTACCACAATTCGCTATGATCTAACGTAGAACTCAGGCAGATTCTCCGAAACCTTCAGAAACAAAATGAATCAAAGTGGCCACACGAGTTCTCCGACACTAGCGATGTCCGAATCCTCGACACGTCCTACCATTAGCGAATGTCTTCATATTGGAGCTCGGCCACAAAGCCTTTGCCACTTCAAACGCAACTCCCAAGGCCCTTCGGCAGAGGAATGGGAGTTTTATCGACCCATAATAATGCATCTGTATTCAACGGTCTCACTTCAGAAAGTGCAGTTGTCAATGAGGAAGTATTGTCACTTTCAAGCCAGGTATTAATTGAGATTTCCTTTAGAACTCTGCCACTCGTATCGATTTTTTATCTTTATCATTTTGACTGTTTAAAACAGAGTATCATTGCTCATTCTAATGGATATAGTTTGTCTATGTATCAGAAACGCATGAAAAAATGGAATATGTACAAGAATCTCAAGTCCAAACAGAAAAGCGAATTCCTCACCCTTTTGGCAACCTCGAAAATCTCTCCTATGTCGTTATCAGAGCGAGCTCGACGAAGCATCCGGCGGCATCAGCGAACTATAGCCACCCCGAACGTCTCACTAACAATCCCTAAGACCATTCAGTATCCTACCTCCGATCAATTAAAAGGCGACATCATGGCCGAAGAAGCATCAGCAACAACACTGCAGAGAGGTGACGAGATTCTACTTGAGCTCCTAATAAGAGAGTCGCGTTGGAACCCGAACCAACTTGCTCAAAGCCAGCAACCTGTGCACGAACCTCAGCAACACAATTCCAACATTCTCCAGCTGGGGCAGCAAGAATACTTCTGGCCTGACGACTTCATGCAATACTCTATTCCCGCTCCCCAGTTTCGAGATCAATTCCATGTCACCAATCTTATCATGCACAGTATCCAACAATACTATTCATCGGATAATGACATACTCAAATCAAATTTCCCTAAGGATGGTTTCTGGGATGAATTTTACCAAGGTATCTACCTGATGAAGGTGGGCTCAACCAATAGAGCATGGCCGCACATTAGCCAATGTTGCGAGCTTGTCGTGAGCCAACTGAGGTACAACCCGTCTATGTTCATCATAGGGCTCCTCACAGTCTTGTCGCCTGTAAACACAGCATTATGTCCAAGTCTGAGGATTCACTTGATTGACTACATTGCTCAGCAAGCGGAAGGCAGTGTGGGCAGGAACCATCCGATTAGTGTCGTTTCACGGGAGCTGCGAAAGCAAGACCAAGAACCTTTAAGGTCAGATGTGTTAGTCGCATTTCTATCAGATCAATGTCAGAAGACACTAGGAGACACACACGACCTCGCGGTCGTCACCAAGCGAGAACTTTGTGCCGGGTATCGTCGAGATGGCCAATTCGAACAGTCAATGCGCGTGGCCTGTGAACTAGTAAATACAATGACCACCGCGAATGGTAAAGACTCGTTACAGAGATGCGTCGCCTTACGCCAAGTTGAGCATATCTACATGGACATTGGCAAATGGACGGAGGCTCTGAAGGTATGTTTGGAAATCGTGGGATGTGTAGATGACAATATGTTACCAACCTTAGACACTCGGCAAGAGGATTATGCTGTTCACACAATGGAGGACATCGCTAAGATCTTCATGGCATTGGACGAAGACGAGAAGAGTATAACATGGCTGATGAAGGCAGCGGCTTGTGCACTTTCACTCTGGGGCAGCAGCGTGGTGACGCTTCACATCATAGATACGCTTGAGGACCTACTGCTCAAGTATGAGAGAATTGAGGACGCAGCATACTGGAGAAGTTACGACCCAAATGTAGTCTCAATCGGAGGACTCATCGCAACTACCACTAGCCCCGAATCTAGCTCCTGCTTAGCTAATTAATTCGTCATATAAGGGGCTTCATAGATATTAAATAGTGAAAAATAGGTATATCAAAGTAATATTTATTAGTTTTATATATATCATAACTACCTAGTGTTATATTTCTTTGCCAGCAGGAAGCCTCCCGCCGTAGCTAATTCATTGAACTACTTTGTAAGCAGAAGCAGCCTTTGTCATTTCTTGATTAATCTGGTCACCCAAGCTCAACAAGGAAGGACTTTGTAGGATCGTGAACATACTCATGTCCACACCAGTCTGTTGGCGAATCCAAGTCCGGATCTCCATAGCAACAAGAGAGTCCATGCCAAGGTTTCCGATTGATTGATCAAGAGACACGGTTTCTTTGTCCTTGATCAAGAAGTCTGCTAGAGCTCCAGCAACAGCTCTGGCAATGGCCATGGTTCTATCTTTATCTGAAGAATTCGATGCGAGAAGCCCTTTCAGAGTCGCATTTCTTGGCGAATTAGTTGTAATAGTCGTATCGGCTGGCCTGTCCAGGTTATGATATATAGCCATCCGTATGTCATGCTTCCAGGCCACTCGGTTGAAAGGTGAGGATATTGGCGTGGATGTCATAAGCCCTATTAGTAATTGGCTGGGAAACTTGTACGCTCCATTATTAGAGAACGGTCGGTTCGGCAATGGTTTGGATCTATCACAAGCCAAGGCCAATGCATCTAAAAGATGCTGTTCTCGTAATATCTGCATCCCGGTCTTCTCGATCCTGTCCTGAATATGGAAATTCTGCGATACGAAGCCCACTTCGCCCATTACACCAACGTCGATAACTGATGCAGTGCAACCTTGTCGGTGTCGGTATTGCACAAATGCATCCAGGAACGTATTAGCCGCTGCATAGTTGGCTTGGCCTAACTGCCCTACTATACCACTATATGAAGAAAAGAGGATGAAGAAGTCCAAATCTGATGGTAGCACTTGGTGGAGGTTCCAAGTGCCCTGCACCTTTGGCTCAACGGCCGCAGTCCAATCCGCGAAGGTCATTTGACCTAATCCTACATCCTACACATCGTGTTAGTACTTGAGCTTATGTGTTGGTATATCTATAGTCATTGTAGTACCTTCAGCACCATGGCCATATTTATTACCCCTGCGATAGGCTTAAGGGTAGTGTCGACGGTCTTCTGCACATCATCTACAGAGGTCACGGTTCCGGTCACCAATGTAACCTCGCAAGCTTGCGAACGTAAATCTTCCAGTAAGTCTTGTGTCTCCGCGCATTCTCTGGCAGATCTTGACATGAATATAAGATGACGGGCGCCGCACTCTACCATCCAAGTGGCAACCGCTCGGCCGAGGCCACCGAGGCCACCGACGAGCAAATAGCTACGATCTCGTCGGAAGACAGGCTTGGGCTTGGGAGTCACAGCCGGCAGTAGCAACAGAGATTCGGGAAAGGTGACGACAATTTTACCGATATGCATCGCGCCTTTCAAGGTTCGAAAAGCCTCTTGGATTTGAGAGGCCGGAAATGAGCCGGCAATTGTAGGGCCTTTAATGACTCCCGATTGGATTAATTTGAGACTTCGCTCCATCAAACTGGGACCAGAAGTCAACAGAACTGGCACTATCCTTGTATGGGGGAATAAAATGGGAATACTTACTCTGCCGCTGTCTCTGGCCGGACCTGGGTGATCTGCCACATGTCTACCCCAATGAAAGATCGGTTTTGCTCAAAAGCTTCCATCGACAATTTGGCGCGTCTCCGAAAGTCCCGTTTGCCAATCTCGATCATAGCACCAAACTCCGCGACACAATTCCACGAAGCATGGATGAGGTCCCCAGATAGTGAGTTAAGAACTACGTCAACGCCGCGGTTGTTGGTTGCATGCATGATAGCAGGAAGAAAAGACGAATCTCGAGAATTAAAGATACGCGAGCGATCTAAGCCGTAGTTGATTTCAAGAAATCGGACCTTCTCCTCGGAACCGACCGTGCAGTATATCTAAGCTATAGTGAGTATCTTGTATAGATATTCATTCGTGTTAAGAGTGTAGAAGTTGAGACTCACATCTGCGCCAATCATGCGAGCTATCTGTATGGCAGCTAGTCCGACACCACCACAAGCTGACTGTATAAGTACTGACTATATCATCATCAGCATCCATAATCTAATTATGCCGCGACATAAAAATGATCATTATCACTACTCACCTGTCCTTTTCGTAAATTCGCTTTGTCGACCAGAGCAAGCAGCGTGGTAGTGTAAACACATGGAACTGCAGCTCCTTGCTCGAAGCTTAGTGAGTCATTGATCTTGACGCAAAGTAAATGCGGTACCAGAACATGGGTTGTAAAACAACCTCCTGCCATATACACAACACGGTCACCAATTGTGACGTTATCGACGCCGGGTCCCACAGCTGTAACTATGCCACTTCCTTCTAGACCCATCTCGCTCGTGCTGTTGTCGAGCACACCAAGAGCAATGAGGACATCCTAGTGGAAATAAAAATCTATGTTAGTAATAGAGAAGCCTTTTGCTGTTATCACAATACTAACCCGGAAGTTAAGCCCCACAGCTTTGGTATTCACAAGAACCTCACCCTCCGCAGGGACCGGGATTTTCCCTTCACCCCATGACATCGTACGCAGGAGACCTGGTGTATCGATTTGAATACGTCTGAGCCCCTGATCATCAAAGCCTGCCTGTTTGCGATAATGCGTGACAGCGTCAGGCATGGTCTGCCAATGAAAACGTGGAATGAGTATCTCGTCGTCTGCTACTGCGTATTCGTAGTCGGGGTTCAGAGATGTTGAATTAGATTCTCTGGCCCTCACTCGGAACATTATCCTAGTTATTTTCTCAGCAGTAACGGCTGTTGACGTGGCTCTGTCGATCTCCACTGTTATCAAATTTACAGAAAGCTCATTGCGCGCTGTTCGGGCCAAACCTAGAGTCATTGCTGCTCTGGGATCTTGACAGTCGATTTGTGAAGCTGGCATGGCCCATATCATTACCTCTTTGTGAGATTCGAGATAACCCATCAGTATATCGTAGCCTTGACTATCCAAATTGCAGACTGTAGGTTTCTGTAGGTCTAGAAGAGAGATGACCTCTTGATTGACGGGCAAGGTTTCGCCAAAGAGGCAAATATCGACAATAACACCCTTCGTTTCAAGACACTGTCGCAGCTCTGTAGAACAGGGCCCATCAGGTTCATAGCATAACAAAGTAACTCTGCAAAGTTTTTTTGAGATGACTCCGCGTGCAGCTATAATGCCGGCGCTATTATGGTATGGAGCATCTCCATCAAGCCTTAGGGCTTCAGGGGTTTGAAATCCCGCATGCACAAGCTCTTTTGTCCAACGTGCTGGTGATATGTATGGTTCTTCTGAACGGCCGTCTTCAATCCCGAGCCACCAACCCGGAAGGAATCCCTATCATTGCAGTTAGCTCATGATTTGGACGTTTATGCATACATTCCAATTGATAACGTGAGGGGGAATTCGGCTCACATATATGTAGTTAGTGAACTTCGCATCTATGGACTATGTAAGCATACCATTGAGCTAGTCTGACTGTTGAGATGGATCATTTACCTGGGCATAGCTCTTGTAAAAAGAGGCGCCCGCCTGGGGACAGGAGGCCGTACACGTGCCGAAGACTTTCTTGTAGGCATGGAGTAGCATGTAGGACCTGAAAGGTGAGCTGTTGTCCAAGTAATGGCTGTCTTTTTAACGCTTGTGCAAGCATTCAACTTACATTTGAACAGACAATTAAATCGTAGCTCGCAGCTTGGAACCCTTGTTCAACCGGATCTTTCGTTATATCGAGGACTGCATATTCGATTTCAAAGTCTGCAAACCTCTGACCTGCAGCGGCCATAAATCCCGACGAAATATCAGTGTATGTGTAAACGGAGTAAAGGCGTTCTCCATAAGGAGACTTCAGCGCCTCGAGCACTTTTGTTGTTGTTCCACCTGTACCGGCGCCTATTTCCAGTACCCTGAGCTGCGGGTTCGTATTGGCAATCAGTCGGATTGCTCCAGCAAACTCAAGGGTGTCTCCTATAGTGTAGACCTGCGTGAGTATATCATCCTCTCGAAGAACACTTAGTGGATGTGTCTCTCCGGAGAAAATGGCCGGGGCCGCCATAAATAGGCGATAAATGGCTGTGGACAGGATGGACCAAGACGATGTCGCCATATCTGCTACTATTACTTTGATCCTGGCTAACCTTTGCTCGGAGTCCAAACCTTCCCGGCAAATATGTTTGGTTATAAACATATTCTGCCCCGCGAGATAGCGCTCGACATATGTTTTCATCCAACCTAGAAAATTTGTATAATGCTGCTGCGTTGTATCGACAATCTTGATTCGTTCTAGGTGGTCAATCATACAGAGAATGATGAGTTCCTCTAGTAGAGACCACTTTTCTTGAGGTTCTTGACGTGAATGTAAGTGTTTGCTGAGGTCTGCGAAGTCACTGCTTGGCATCCATTCGGAATGCGTGATCATGAGCTCCTTTTCCGTTTTCTCACTTCCTAGAACCGATGATTTGTAGCCTTTGAGATGGAAGGAGTTTTCCCCAGATATATTTCCAATATAAGAACCACGTTCCAGTCTATCTATACTCGCAACAACCTGTAAATCTGTAGCACAAGGAGAGATTACCATCTCCTCGATAAAGGTTGGTATAGCGAGGGTGGTCATGTTTCGAGCGAGGCCACATCCTGCAGCAACCCCGAGTACCTGAAAACATTTGTCGATGGAACAAGGGTGCAGGGAATATCTGGCGCCTCTACTTTTCGTTTTTTCTTGAGCTGGTATTACTGCTGCTGCTTTATGTGTAGTTGTGGCTGCCGAAATGGACATTATTCCTGAGAACATGCCGGTTAGATGTAACCCGAGGCGATCTAGGGCGTTGAACCAGGTCCTCTCGTCAACCTTTCGAGGTAATAAGGCACGTGACAAGTTTGTAGTCTGGGACGAAACAGACATGTCCATGGAGGATCTTGCTTCGCCATAACAATTCCTTGTCCACTGAGAACCGTTAAGAGAGCTGATGGTAAATGTATACCACGGTGACTCCTCTGACGTATCTATCATGATAGGTCGGAGCGTTGTTGAAAACTCAATTGCCTCGTCGGCCTCGAGCAACCGGGCCGCTGCAATACGTACGTTCCGGACACTGAAAGTTGCTTCTCCATTCAATTGTCGGAGTGCTTCTCCAATCATGCCTATATATGCAGCACCCGGAAACACTACTCTGCCGTTGATCTGGTGTCCTTTCAGCCAGGGCACCTTTTCTAACTGGAGAACATTCCTCCAACAAGGTTCAGCGCCACTTTCGATTACCATGCTTCCAAGAAGCTCATGCGGCGCATGTTCGCGAAGTCTCCATTCATGTGCAACTCGAGACTCATCCCAATAGGTCATATCTTGCCTCCAGGCGTATAGCGGAAGATCCCTGAGGAAGTGGCCCGGTGGGCACTGTACAGAGTAGTTGATAGGCACGTTCTCCAGGTACAGTTCTCCTGCAAGCTGAAGCAAGCTTTCTTGGTATTCATTCCCTCTTGAAAGAGTTCCTATATGGGTATCTCTTCGGTCGAGATCGTTGAGTATTTGGCGGATCGGCCCGCTCAATGCCGGATGAGGACCTACCTCGATCAAAACCATTTGATTCTTCTCATTTCGCAGGGCGGCACGGAGCGCTGAGTTGAAGAGAACTGGGCTTTCCATATTGCTGCGCCAGTACGCAGGCCCAAGTTTGCCGCTTCCGGTTAGCTGTTCTCCCGTAACAGAGGAAAAGAAAGGTATGCTAGGATCTCGGCTGAGCTTTTGCATGTACGGCCGAAGATGGTCTTCATACGACTGTCCGTAAGCAAACATATGGTCTAAACCGAAGAGTCAGTATCTCATATTCATAGTGTTGATTTTGATGTATCAAGCTTACGAGAGTGGAAGGCTTTCTCAACCCGAAGCAGTCGAGTAAACGTGCCTGGTTGTTCAGCTTTGATCGTTTTGATGACTTTATGAACTTGATCCGAGTCTCCTGATATGGTAATGCTGCATTGGCTGTTCTCGCAGGCGATGATGACACCAGGTAAGAGATATGGCAATACATCTTCTCGGCTGAGCCCAACGGCAGCCATTGCGCCTTTCCCATCAGGTGCGCCATCCAAGGAACTACGGAAGACCGCAGCGGCCATGGCACTCTCTGCGGTTATGGCACCGCTTGCATATGCAGCAGCCATTTCCCCCGAAGAGTGACCCAATATAAAATTTGGGGTTACTCCCCAAGATCGTAGTACATCAACTAGACCGATTTGCAGAGCAAGCGATAGAGGATGGCCCATCACTGCTTGATGAACACGGGTAGTCGCGGCATCTTTCCGCAACTCGTCTATACAAGCTTTAGTCTAGGCAATTGCCGGTAGTTGATCGAGAAATAGAATTTAACACTAACTTTCAATAGTCCATGGCGGTGGAACTGGAAGTGACATGAGGAACCTGTCTAACTTTCGGATTGTGTGACCGAAAGTCGCATTGGAGTCGAGTAAGTCAACACCCATTTGAGCCCACTGAGCCCCTTGACCGGTGAAAATCCAGGCCACACGCGGGTGAGATTTCGGAATATTCTTAGAGACTGAGACCTGAAAAGTAGACGCATCGCCTGTGATCGCATAGGCACGATATGGTCGATGTTCGCGTCGGTTCGCTAAAGTGTAGCTCAGATCCACCATCGAAACACGTCGACCTTTCGCATAATGTCGATAGGATCCTATTTGTTTCTCAAGCGAAGCAGCGCTGTACGCTGAGAATAGCAAAAGTCTTTGTAGCTTAGCTTCATAGTTAAGGTCTATTATGGGTGCTCTATCCGGCAACCCGAATTGTCTTGGTGACTCAAGAATGACCTGAACAAGAGTCAGAAAATCCCTGGTAGCAACAGTATCATGCTGCGACGACTTCCTGCTCAAAGTATCGGCAGGATAGAAATATAATGTCATTAGATAAGATTAGGATGATTGTTTGGACATTCTGTCTCTATTGAATATTGACGTTGAGGCACTCATGGGGAAGGAGAGAAATGCCTACATGAGAATTGACACCACCTATGCCAAAACAATTTATAGAAGCCCTTTCCGCTCGTCCCTTCGGCCAGGACTCAACTTCTGTAGGCACGTGAAGCTGATGCTTTTGAAAGGGGACTGACCAAACATTAGCTACATTCTCATTTTCGCGGTGTTGAAACTCACTCTTGGGGTTTGGAGTACGGAACAAGATATTTGGGGGCACCATTCTGTGTTCCAAGGCCAAGACGCATTTGATAAGGCTTGTTAACCCTGCAGCGCCCTCGGAATGTCCGACATTTGGTTTGACCTGCACATATGGTTAAAAATAAGCACATAGGTTGTTATTCCTGGCGCCTTAGATAAGTGTTAACAAAATAAAGATGACGTCTCACTGATGTTATAACAATACCCCTATCACCAAAACAGTCTCCTACAGCCTGAGCCTCGAGAGGGTCGCCAATAGGAGTACCTGTGCCATGGGTTTCAAAGATAGCTGTATCGGACATGTTCTGAATGCCAGCTATGGCGTATGTGCGTTTAATCAACGCAGCCTGTGCAACTGGACTCGGTACGAGCATTCCTTGTGTCCGGCCGTCAGTATTCACACTAGTGCCGCGGATAATGGCATGAATTGGGTCATTATCCCGTATAGCGTCACTAGCCCTCTTGATTAGTATCATGTTCACTGCCTCTCCTCTAGCGTAACCATCTGCTGAGGCATCAAACGTCTTCGACTGTCCTGTTGGCGAGAGCAGTCCTTGGTCGTGAAGAGACAGCCACATGGTCGGAGAGAATATTAGGCTAGCTCCCCCGACTAAGGCACCGTCGCACTGGCCGTTCCTGATAGCTTCACATGCCAGGTCAAGGCATACCATAGACGAAGAACAGGCTGTTTTGACCGTCATGCTAAGCTCTTGTTAATAATACTGTTATGTCGGGAAGGTAACCCGATTCAGGCTCACCTTGGACCACGTAGGTCAAATTCGTATGAGATACGATTACCCAGCACGAAATCTCCGTAGCCCGTGCCGCGGTATCCACCAGAGTGTTGTGTTTCCTTAGCGTTCAAGTCCTGCCAGTCTTCACCAAAACAACCAATATAACAGCCAAAATTGCTGCCACGCCACGAGGACAGGCCAGCGTTTTCCATACACTCATAGGCTACCTGGAGCAGCTGACGTTGTGAAGGATCAAGTCGCTCTAGCTCTTTCTTTGGTATGGAAAAGACGGCTGGGTCGAACTCCTGAATCTCAACGTCTTCAAGGAAATACGCCTTCTCCGTGGGAATTGTACCCGGAAGGCCAGATTTGTCAACAAAGCCATTCACATTAAATCGTCCAGGCGGTATATTGCAGAGTCCATCTCTCTTTTGGCAAAGGAGATTCCAGAAATCCTCTCCATTACGTACGCGTCCAGGCAGACGCATGGCCATGCCGATGATCGCAATGGGTTCAAAGAATTGGAAAGGGTAGTCTAGACATTGAGACGAGCCCATCTTGACCATATAGAATGAGAAGTACAATGAGAATGTCCAAATCAGATGTGTCTCACGCAGGGATGGATTAAGGAATGAGTTAATACAGCAGAGACGCGGGTCAAGTGAGTGGTGCAGAGTGCCGAATATAAACAATTAAGAACCATGTCAGCGTATCATAAGCCCGGAGGACGTGATAAATCCGCGATATCTTCTCATAAAACCCTAGAGCTCAGGTATCGAAACTCACAGCCTCGTAGGATGCCTCTGTCTATCAAAGGATGAGAGTAATGTCTATAATCAATCTTATCATAATAAGGGGTTACGTGTCAGTGGGATCTCACATGCATGTCATTACGGTCTAAATCTAAAGCCGAAGCCTATAGTTACATCGCTGCAGCTGTTGGGTTGAAAGAGGGAATTTTAGCGCCCAAGATCCAATAACCGCTGTCCGATTTTAGTCGGAGTCGCACAAGGAAAAGGGGCCACTTCCCGAAAGATAGGAACTCCCGGCCTTTTTATGGAGCAGATCTGCAGGTCCTTTGCCGGGGGAATCCTTTGGGTTAGGTGGAAGCTTACGGAGTCTGGTTCTATGCAACGTCGGTCCAAAATAGTCGTCAGAAACCGAAGGGTCGGTTGTAAGCAGGGGTATGGATATCAAGTTAATAGGATCAGTTTAATCAATCAGCTGTCGCTTGGCTATCCCCTCACTGATGTGTGTGGATCTTGACGGGACCTTGCTATTGTATCTAGATAGGCCTGTTACCAACACACTCTTTCGTTCCTTCTGCCCATTCTCATGGCTTCGTTGCGATCGAGTTCATCATTGAAGCGTGAACAAAGTTTGTGATAACATACTTGAAATATCCAGTTCCCGATATGCCAGCTTGGCACTCACTCACAAAGACCGCCGGAACGACTGTTGTTGCCTTCGCTACAATAGCTTTTCTATGGGTATGTTTACTTTCACTTTGCAGAAGACCGTGAGTTAATTCGTGATTATCTTCTTAGCTTAGCTGGACAATTGTATATCGCGTCTTCTTCCATCCATTAGCAAAATACCCAGGTCCTCTTCTGGCGAGGGTGACCAACCTCTACTCTGCGTACCATGCTTGGAGAGGAGATATACATTTGGATATATGGCGTTGTCACCAGACATATGGTTAGTGAACGTACACGGAGCAGCATAAGTTGGCCAGGTTGACAATGACTTAGGTCAACGTGTGCGTTATGCACCTAATCGACTTGTGATCAATACATCAAAAGCACTTCATGGTTAGTCTGCACATCACCTTTCTGAGTTTCCTACCCTTAGAGTTACTGAAAACGGCCTCATTGTAGATATTTACGGTCATTCGGCAAAGGTAACAAAATTTAAAGGGTATCATTTTCTGGCATCCCAGGCACCAAATACCTTAACCCTATCAGACAAATCTCAGCATGCCCCAAGGAGAAGGGTTATCAGCCAAGCATTTTCCGACAATAGCTTGCGATTGTTTGAGCCAGCCCAACTTTCACGAATAGATCGGTTCTGTCAAGTGTTACGAAACCATCGCCAACCTACGGCGGAGTGGACAGCGCCACTAGACATGGCACAGCAATGTATGTCTGATATTGTTTAGTTGTATGTTATACTAATCCTTGACTCAGTCGATCGTTTAATGTTCGACGTCATGACTTCTGTGGCTTTTAATGCAGACTATCGCACAATGGAGGAGCCAAAATTTCGTTACGTAATGGAAGCTATCGCCACAGCTAATATTCGCCTTGGAGTTATTATGCAGCTACCTGAACTGACATTTCTTCGTCTTGACCGGAGCATATTTCGAGAGTCCACAGCAGCAGGTGCCAGGTTTGTCAAATTCCTCCGTATACTACTTAGTAAACGCCTTGAAAGACAGGCGGAATCTAAGGACATCTTTTCATTCCTACAACAATGTAAGGACCCGTATACTGGTGAGGGCCTTAGTACTATTGAACTTAGTACTGAGACGGCGACATTTATCGTTGCTGGTAAATCTTCCATTTCTTCCTTTATCTCGTCAAGCTTGATCGCGGGAGTTAACTTGCAATCATCAATACAGGGTCGGATACGACGTCGACAACTATGGCGGCAGTTTCCTACTACCTTTCAGGCTCACCCCGGTGCTATAGACGAGCAGCTGAAGAGGTACGGCGAACATTTAAATCGCCAGAAGAGATCCGTTTGGGCCATAAGCTAAACTCATGTGTCTTTCTACGCGCTTGCATCGACGAGGCCATGCGTTTGACTCCGCCGGGTGGCTCTTCTCTCTGGCGGGAGGTCGAGCGTGGGGGCTCGATTATCGGGGATGACTTCATACCCGAGGGTTGTGAGGTTGGTGTAGGCGTCTACGCCATCCATCACAATCCAGATTACTGGAAGGATCCTTTCAGCTACAAGCCCGAGAGATGGCTCAAAGAGACCGACGGAAACACAGACACTAAACAAACTTACGTTCCTTTCAACATAGGGTCTCGGAGTTGCGTGGGAAAGCCTCTAGCCTGTAAGAGATTCTCGGAGTTTTTTTACTTCCTAATTTTGTGGCATTTCATGATCTAAGCTTCTCTCTTTGGGAACAAAACCATGTACAGAAGCTCTTTGGATCTTCGCGGACACTGCGCTCGATGGTAATAACTGACCCAAGTGTTCCAGTGGCCCAGCAGATGCTTACTTACGCTCGTTTACTCTGGGAATTCGATTTCCGCAGGGCGGCCAATGATAAGCAGACATGCGAGATCAAGGGAGGGAGCGATGAACACGAGCCGCTAACGGAATACGTGTTGAAAGACCACTTGACAGGTCAGAATCAGGGTCCAATCCTTTGTTTTAGGGCACGATTTTAGTCTAGCTTTAACGTAGGGTTCATTTTCAAACTCATGATTGCAATACATATCATACGTTTAACTATTCTTTAGAACCTAGCAATTTTATGGAGTGGTCTCGAGTGAAGCTAAAATAAGCATGATGTTAGGAGGTGGCTATAATCACACGACGCCCCTGAGCCGATTCAAACTGCCAGCGATTTCTGAGCAGTTGCCTATAACCAGTTAGAAGACTTCTGACCACTACCTAAGTGATACTTGACAAGTCATGCGCCTTGAATCTAAGAGGTCAAATGCCTAATGCTACTGGTATATACCTAAGTAGTCGTAATAAGCGATAAGAAAGTCGCGTGCATGAAAAGGATCGAGGTGCTTGCATATTTTGCAGCATGTATGCTACATAGGAACGGCGAACAATGTATCTCTGATCTACTGTAACGGGGCGCTGTGCGAAGTGAGGAGGGGTAAGATAACATTGTAACATCTTGGTGATGCCTAGCCGCATATAAGCGCGGGGCAATATTCAAAAATAAGCACGGAATACTACTGTGACGGTAGGATAGGGAATCTCCAATGTTGTTGGTCGATTTTCCCGATGAAATGGGCACCTATCGTTTCTACATAGAGCTGTACGCGTTCCGATGCGATCTTAAAAAGTACCATGCATTAAGATCCGATGATACATGTATACACCGACGTCCCATCAGGTATGTAATGCAGGCTTTGTCAACAGATCACGTCAGAGCCATACGTATCGCTCGGCATGCCGAACCGCCGCCTTTATCATGGTTCTTTTACAGGCCTAGACCTAATTACTACCAGGTGGTAACCACAACATACATATGCTGTACACAGTTGAGGTGGTTGCACAACATCCAATGTCGCAGGTGACTGATTTTCCATTCAATCAATTTTTCCTTGAAATATGCCTGTGCCATCAGGTAGCCACAAATATGTACGTAAAAATGGCAACCCCTGTAATTACATATGCGAGCATATGACACTCTATTAGAAGCCATTCACATCATCATGAAGTCTTACATGCCTGCGTCTCTCAGCTAGAAGTGAAACAAGTCTATGTGAAATCAGCAATTGCATACCCTCTACTCCTTGAACACTAACACCGAGGAAATCACTTGGTGTTCACAATCGCACGACTGGCTGAATGCCAAGCATACAAACATCTCCGGCACTCCGTTTTCACCCAACCAGTTCTAGCTGTTCATCGTAGTACTATCTCTTATAGAAGCACTCGGAGACATGGCGAAAGAGGTGAGATCTGTATGTGATCTCATTTCGCAATGGGCGCTCGAGGTACCTGATCATCCTGCTATTTTGTTTGGATCGCGGACTGTTACATATCGACAACTCGACGATGCTGCATCAAGGATTGCCTGTATTGTCTTGGACCAACAGGTTCGACCTGGTGATTTGGTTCCGGTGCTTGCAACCCGCAGTTGTGAGATGGTTGCAAGCTTTCTTGGCGTCCTCAAGGCAGGCGCATGTTATGTGCCCATCGATATTGAGGCTTGGGGCGAGGATCATATCGTGTCAACTTTGAAACGTGTATCTGCACGTGTTGTAATTAACTTGAGTACACGCGCGTACCCAGAGTATCATGAAATCACACTCCGTGAGATCGAGGACACCTTCAAGTCTAACGCCGGCAGCGACCGAGAAGTCGAGAGCCAATTCACTCAAGCAAATATAAAGCCTATGGACCTTGCATACACTATCTTCACATCTGGAACGACATCTATGCCCAAGGGTGTCATGATTCCTCATAGAGCTCTCTTGAATTATGTGCAGCAAGGTGATGAGGAGGCCCCATTCAACTCATGTCCTCGGCCCGAAGACAAGTCCTTGTTAACATTCTCGCCGGGATTTGATGCTTGTGCAGGCGTGGTATTCTCGACGCTTTGCAACGGCGCACAGCTCATAGTGGCAGGAATATCAGAATTTGAAAGCTGTGCGTCCCAGGCCACCATTATTGCGGTTACACCATCAATGCTATCGGCTATCCGTGATGTCGAGGCTTGTTCACAGCTTAGACTCATTATCATAGGAGGCGAGGCGCCTAACCAGCGGCTAGTTCAAAGATGGTCTGCGCCAGGTCGCACTCTATATAATGGGTACGGGCCTACGGAGACAACAATCAGCAGCTTGATGGGTAAAATTGTTCCTTCGAAACCTAGTACTCTTGGCCGGCCAATGAACAATAGCCGCGTATTGCTGCTCGATGGAGACACAGAGTCGGACTACGGAGAGATCTGTATCACAGGCCCAGGTCTTGCAGTTGGGTACTATCATGACGAAGCACTGACCTCTCAGAAATTCATATACCGAGAGGGAGAGAGAGTATATAGAACAGGAGATTTCGCGCGGAGAACCGAGCACGGCCTTGAGTTCGCTGGCCGAGCCGACAGCTTTGTCAAGAACCGGGGCTTTCTGGTGAATATTGATTCTCAGGTAATCCCAATACTACTTGGTGGCGATGCGCATACTGCTACAGCTTTCATGAACCGCGATCGACTCGTTGCATTCGTTACACCTGAGGATATTGATACTTTGGCTCTACGTCAAAGTTTGCTCCGTCATCATGACCCTTTTCTTGTCCCGGATCAGATCAGGGCGGTTCCGGTTCTACCCTTGACAGCTAACGGTAAGGCCGATAACCGAGCCTTGCGACAGCTCTTGGACTTAGAAGCGGCAGAAACTCGGGATATGGAGGAAGCCAACGACGGTTTACATAAACACTCTAAGATGGAGACGTTAAAGATGGCGATCTCGGCCGCAACATCATTGCCCCAATCGGAGATTCTAGATGAGCTCTGTTTTCTTGACCTAGGAGGTAATTCACTTGCAGCGCTGAAGGTTCTGTCATACCTTCGTAGAAGGCATCTCCAGCTCAAGCTCAAGGACCTTTTCGATCTTCCGAATTTACGGGCTGTTTGCGATACCATACAAGAACTTGAGTCTACAGCTCAAGTCGAGGAAACCTCGGCAGATATTACACTCTCTAGAGATAATAACGAGGGAAGCCTTACTATGGGGCCGATGACGGCTCTCCAGACAAAGATGATTCAAGCCAGCTTGAAAGTTCCTGGTGCTAATTATTTGCTGCTCCGTATCCTGATTCCCCATCCAGGAAAACTAGTCAGTACACTCAATCTTAAGAGCTTGTGGCATCGAGTGCTATCTCGACATGCAATTTTTCGGACAAAATTTCTTCTCAGTGATGAATTGCAACAGGTCGATCAAGATTTGAATCTTGACTGGAGCGAGGAAAAGACAACATCGGAGGAACGAGATAAAATCATTCATGCTCGCTCTCTGGAAATTCGCAGCAGAATTCTGTCTTCAGGCGAACAATTTCAACTTTTCTCACCAGTCAATGTATATCATCTCATCACTGTCGAAGGAGTAGGCTCTACTCTGTTGGTTTCGGCGCATCATGCCCAGGCCGATGGCTGGTCATTCAGCATCATTCTTGAGGAGGTTCAACAAGCTCTACTCAACAGACCACTCGTGGAAAATCCATCCCAGTTCCTTTCAATTGCTTTGGCCCAGAAGAAACAACAAACAGATCCCGAAAGTGTTTCATTCTGGACAAATCTGTTAAAGAATCATGCAGCTCTACCGAGTTTGAAATTGCCAAAACCACCGCCGTATCAGATTCCTTATGAGTGGACAAGTAGCTTGACGGATGATTTGAACTTGAGTGGTCTAGAACTAGGACGCGCGGCTCGCGGCTTCAATGTCACGCCCTCGACATTGCTATACACTGCCTGGGGCTTAGTTTTATCTAACTACACGTCTTCCGATCGCGTAGCCTTCGGCGTTGTCTTTTCAGGACGTAATATCATGTCAATGTCGAGCGTGGAACAGGTGGTCGGTCCTCTTCTAAATACTGTGCCCTTTCCCATTGAATTTGAGATTGAGCAGACGGTACAAGGTGCTGTATCGGCTATAAATAATTCTCTTCTGCAGATGCTCGAATTTCAATGGTCTGCTGCCGAAGCCATGAAATCGATGTCTGGTGAGAGCATCAACGGAACCCTACAGACACTTGTGGTTACCGAATACGACCTTCCACCTACCCAGGACTCGATGTCGTGGTCTGTCGAACGTGAAGACTTGATGGAGTTCGGACTTACTTTGTTACTCGAGAAGAAAATGGGGTCTGAACACAATGATCCTACCAGTCAGCAGGATCAAGAGCTTCAAGCTCGGATCATGTTCGATAGTTCACGCTACGCCCAGTCGGCCATTCAACGGCTTCTGAACCATTTCAGAAACGCACTGTTCTCGCTCATAAAGCCACAGCACACGTTTATGAAAGAGGTGAGGTCGCAACTCATGGGCAAAGAAGAGAAGTCAATTGTTCTTCAAGCTCCAAATGCGTTTGAAGAGATAGCAAACACGGAGGCCCACAGTGATTTTACCACAATCAAAGAAAAATTCGAAGCAGCGGCGATGAGATGGCCACAACTGTGCGCCATCGAGTCACCCTATAGCGGGAACTTGTCATATCAAGAGGTCGATGAATTCGCTGACAGAGTTGCCGTGCAACTGATAAAGCGCGTGCAAGCAAAAAGTTTCGTTAATGTAGTTGTTGGCGTCCTATCCGATGGCTCTGCCCACTGGGTGATAGCCATCTTGGCTGTACTAAAGGCTGGGTATATCTGCTGTCCCCTCGATATTAGCCTCCCCCCTAACCGAATCAAAACCATCATTCAAGAGAGTGGAGCATCTGTATTCTTGGCTGCAAACAGAGCCTGTCAGGCAAGCTTTGAAGGCTGCGACATTGAGGTCACTAACAATGGTATTATCATCGTTGATGAGTTTCTGCAACACACTTCTGGTGCACCTACTGGGCGACTAGAGACGGCTACACGAGCGAAAGACACCATCTATCTTGTGTTTACGTCGGGAAGCACGGGTGTTCCTAAAGGTAAGCGTAATGATACGAAGTTGAGTGATGCTTTGCAGCAACTAATAATATACTAGGGGTACCACTACACAATATGACTGTCCTGAATGCTATAAGCGTCCCGGCCGTACGCCTCTCTGCCGCACCCGGGCGACGCGTCTCTCAGCTCAGCGCACTGGGCTTCGATATGGTTTTGATCGAGATGTTTGGCTCACTTTGCTACGGTGCAACTCTCGTCCTGAAAGACCCTAATAAACCTTTTGAACATATCAAGCATGTTAACGCTATGGTTGCTACGCCATCATTTCTATCGGCTCTCTCGCCTGATGAATATTACAACCTGGACACAGTATTATTGGCAGGCGAGCCAGTGACCCAGAAGATTACCGATGTGTGGTCTCAAAAAGTGCAAACCTTGCTCAATGTATACGGACCGAGTGAGTGCGGATGCGTGTCAGGAACTCGCCTTCTGTCGGGAGTTCCAGTCACTATTGGAAGACCTCTTCCTGGGCTTAAGATCTATGTGTTGGATCATCAAAAATGCCTTGTGCCACAAGGGATCACTGGCGAGATATATATCTCCGGAGACCAAGTCACCCGAGGGTACTGGGGTGGCGCAAATGAAACCAACACCAAGTCTCATTTCGTTCATAACCCATTTGACACTGAACCTAGGTACCAAATCATGTACCGCACCGGAGATATGGGGTTTTGGGATGAAAATATGAATATTTCGTACGTGGGTCGCGTTGATAATCAGGTTAAAGTGCGCGGGTTCCGCGTCGAGCTCGAGGAAGTCGAGAATGCACTCATTGCTGCAGGTGGAGGGACTGTCCAAAGCGCGGTCACCATTGCTATCGGTGGTAGTGATGACTCGGAGAACCACGGTCTCCGTATTGTGGGTTTTGTGACGCCTGCAAGCGTTGACATAGCAGCTCTGAACGCAAAGCTTGGTGTTTCATTACCAACTTATTCGCGTCCATCGCAGATTCTGGCCATTTCCGAGCTGCCCACGACATCTAACTTGAAAATGGATAGAGAGAAGCTCAGAGATTTATTCCTCGCTAATCATTCGCAGCGAGAGTGCGACGCAAAAACGGAGTACGCAGACGAAGCCGATTGTTTGAACCCTGTAGAGAAGATAATTGCCGAGGCCTGGCGCAAAGTGCTCGGTTTAAACGGCAGTGTCCGTACAATCAATAGGGATGATGATTTCATTTCTCTTGGAGGAAACTCGATCTTAGCTATTAGGTCGGCGCGTTTGGTAGCAGAATCCATTGGCCATAACGTCCCGATAGCTCTACTTCTCCGAGAGACTACTCTGAGGCGCCTCGCGCAAGCTATCGACCACCAAAATGCTTCTGATACTTCAGGAGCGATAGACAGCCACTCCTTTGCTTCCTACCTGTCCTCGATGCAGAGGCATGTCACTGCTGGCACCAAGGTTGATAACTCATCTAACAGCGTATCCAAAGGTTTTCCACTCTCCCATCTGGAGAGGGAATTGTTTCAAGCACACTCCACTTCAAAGATTAAGTCAGCTTTCAACACTGCTGTCAGATTTCTTATTTACGGGCCTATTGATGTCAAGAAACTTGCCGAGGCTTTCCTTGCCCTCATACAAGAGAACCCCATTCTCCGAGCACGGTATATCATCTCTGAGGGTATCCCGCTTCGTCTTGTTAGCTCTGATTACTCCATGCCTCAATGTTTCGTCGGCAGTGATATGGACTTCGAGGGTCTACAGTTGCTAGTCAATAAGCCGTTCGATCTAGCCAACGAGCAGCTTATCAGGATCTTACTATGGAGCCAGAATGGAGGTGACCAGGGCACAGAGTGTGTCATCATTATGCATCATATCATCACGGATAAGGCATCACTTGCGATTCTGCTAGAGTGGACTTGTCGCAAATATAAGGACTTGGTACGTGCAAGCCTCGAAGGTCCCCAAACTACAAAAAACGTTGGCCACTCGTTGGAAGGTTCTTATATCGATTGGGCACGGTGGCTTGAACAGCAAGGATCGCGCTGTATGGCCCCTTCACGGCCTCAATATGAAACCCGTATCATGTTTTGGAAGGAACGTCTCCAGAGAACACAACAACCTTTATTGTTTTCACATTCCTTACAGACGCAGCACATGAGCTCTTACACGTCAACCCGAATGAAGAGCACCATCCCTCCCCTCGACGCTGGTGAAGATATAAATGTGCAGAAGCCCAGATACTCTCAGCGTGCGGCAGTAGCTGCCACGGTGCTCAGCCTATACGCCCACCTTGGTTCTTCGGATCTAATACTAGGCGTGCCCTACCTTAACCGAGACGAACCAGGGACAGCTAGCATGCTGGGTCTCTTCGTCGACTGCTTGCCTATCCGCGTAGTACTCAATGACACAAACATGGGCGATGCAGATGAGCTGCTAAACGAAATTTCCGCCGAGATCAACTTATGCATCGAAAACCAGCTTCCTTATACTGAGATACAGTCGGCAATTGCGGGCATTAGAAACAATAACCATGGTTCGCGGAACTTGGTGGATGTCATGGTCGTGTATGATTGGCAGTCTGATTCTTTAAGGCATTCCTTTTCTTTGGGACCCGACGTCCAGATTGAGGAGGCAAGTGACACGTTGAGGTCAATGGGATCCATGTATCCCCTGGAATTCATGTATACAGAAAAGGAGGACGGCTCTCTGGATGTAGAGATCAACTTCGATGCGCAGATCATTTCTCCTGAGGTAATGGCCGCTTTGCAAGCATTCCTCCCAGGAACTATGCAAGGCCTTTCTCGTCAGCGAATACCGGCATCTATCGTCTCCGCTCCAAGAACGCCCTCCTTCGCTAATGAGGCTATTTAGAGTGGTGATCAATGGAAGGTTCATAATACAGATTGTCTAAAAATGGTGTCTATTCAGGATTAATCAATTCATTGCTATTGCCCTCATGATAACAAGGCTGTTGCTAAACAAGCAGCAAAATTTCAGCTTGTTCTTGATCTCCTCTACTTTCAGGCCTAACGTGTTTACATTATTTCTCATAAAAGGTCTTGGCCGGTGCTAATGAATCTTCTGCTTCCCTAGTCCTGCATCAAACCTACTGATCCATATAGTTAAAAATTACAGCTGGTAGTGTCTTATTATTAAACAATGTTGTATTCGGTGAAAAGTGCTACTAGTATAATCTCCGTACCTTAGTCCTGAGAATTTATAGGAAGATGTAATGTTATACGATTGCGCCTTGCTTTAGCACCTCCACTCAGGCATAGCCCAACGAACTCTTCAATTTCTCTTAACGCCATTAAACGATACGAGGTCTGGCGATGTTACGCTTATGAGCAACGATAAGGATGCTGCCAACTCGTGGCGGCGCTGTGTAACTAACTCGAGGATGGGAAGCACTACAACACAATAATTACGTATATCACGCGCATCGTTGGAACTTTTGCGAGGTCACAGTCAGGTAAAGGCAGCCTCCATCTGCCGAGGCACGGCGCTCCAAGTGGTTGGTGTGAGCCTTCGGGTTCAGTCCCTGCTGGATGCTATGCGCGGCACAGCAAATGGCAAGTAATAAGACATTCGATAGGGAGACTACACACGACGCACGACACACACTCTCACACACCGTTGGCGCGACCTATGCACCAACTAAGTACTACGTAGGAAATCTTTTGGATGCGCATAAGCCTTGGCTGGTGAGGTGGTAATTAGTGGCCGGTGTAATCTGACTTCCCTCGTTCTGGCCCGATCGTTGGACGACACGAGCTCCGACATACATGTGTAAACGCGGCGCATTCTCAGACGAATCCTCCTCGGGCTAACTCGCCGTGTTAGTGTTGAACTCTTGTTAGTTTAAATGGGTTGGGGTTACAGCGTTATAACACTTAGACTGACGTCGCAGCGACCCCTTAATACTACTGTAATGTGGCAGAGGTTTCCCCGCTCCGCCGACTAAAGTTCACTGCCGCAGTAATAAGCACCTCCCCGGTTTCCTAATGCCATACTATGTAACACAATATGAGTCAGAGTCAATAGATTAAGGATTCCAGTGATAAGGGTGTGTTCACGGCCTGACCATAGCACGCCAGTGGTCAGATTATGATCCGACTCTGCTGTCCGCCTTTTCGATCCGAGTCACTTCGGTTGCACTCTCGCACTCCGATATTTAGTTACATCTGGCAGTTATTGGCCATCGACCATGCGTCAGCTGGGGTATCCTGGAAGTCCCATGCAGTCCCATGCAGGTCATTCCCGGTTCTGCCTCGCCCCATTTTTAGTCCGATACTAACCCGTTACATGCAAGCGCTCAGCTTCTATAAATTCCATCAACAACTTTATTTCACTTATACCGTCCGTGTTATACGTACCTACTCGATCAACGTATAACATGTATCTGTTATTGTTATCTACAGTTCTTGATGCCATGATACAAAGATTGATGCAATTCATCATGCTATTTCATATAAATAGATGAAAGGTATTGAGATTTAGGTCTATAACGGTTAGATGCAATCTATTTCATATGTACCTAGGCAAAGTTCTTCAGATATCATCGAACGCTGCCTCTGAAAACTCAAGGACCCGCCAAGCGTTATTATATCCCCAACAGTCTCCCACCGGACGTCTAAGCACCGACAATTATAATTGATATTATATGAACTTGCCGCTTGTTGCATGTGCTACGCTTTCAACTGGGGTCTCTTCCACAGGAGTAGAGCAGCAGGAATCTGCGCTGCGGCGAAAGCAGCTAGAACAATCATCTGCTGATTGAAGCCTCCGGCATACACTAGCTTTGTCATTTGTTCCATAGTCACTGACGAAGCTGCCGTATCTGAGATATCAAGGTGCGCTAGGTGAGATCGGGTGTAGCCATTGTATACCGAGTTGGCGACAGCGGCTGCTATTGCACTACCCATCATTCTGAACTGGCTTGCAGCCCCCAATGCTACCGCTACGTTATGTTAGCCTAGCTACAGAGGTCTTCAACAGATGTAGTTTGGTATTCCGGCTTACCTTTGTCACGGGCGTCAACAACGTTTGGAATGATGACAAACAGAAGGGCAAGGTTCATGCCGCAACCAAACCCAGCAATAATCTCAAAACCATATGTCCGAGGAAGTAAGTCCAGAGTAAGAGGCAAGGTACCCAACAGCGCGAAGCCGATAACTTGAAGCACTGCTCCTGTGAGTATAATCCATATTGGTGCTATTTTTAGCCTGCCAGCAACGCTTGCCGCCACCCCTGTTCCTACAGGCGAAGCAAGTGTAAATGGAATGAGCCGAACACCTGCATCTAGACCCGAGAGACCATTCACTAACTGGAAGCGCTGCGGTAGCTGGTAGACAGAAATGACAAATGGGCCTCCTAGGAAAGCGAATGATCTAGAAATAAAAGGTCAGTCGAGTATTTGCTTAATGAAGGAGCACGGATGCAAGTTACAGGAGTATGCTCCCAATAAACCGTTGAGTAACGAATCTCCATGGGAGAATAGGCTCGCGCACAGAGTCTTTCGATGTAACATAATACTCCCAAGCTAAGAGAAGAGCCCAGAAAACGCCAGAGAGCACTAGTAGTGAGATAACATATGCTGAGTTCCAAGGAAAAAGCGAGCCGGCTTCTTCAAATCCGCTGGTCAGGGACAACACAGCGAAAAGTAAGAGAATTGCTCCTAGTATGTCGAGTTTGGCTAGCGTCGATTTTGCCCGCACTTCCCCGGACTGGCGCTGATCGTGGCTTGCTTGGCCTTGGACTGGGAAATCTCTTGGCATACCCATGAATACCAGGCCAAAACAGATTATTGCGACGGGAACGCTGGTGGTAGAGTTAGCGAGGTGCTAAATCGGTAATTAGCTTCACTAACTTGATGATAAAAATCCACCTCCACGTTGTGTTGGCACTAATTGCGCCGCCGATAACTGGCCCTAGCAGCAAGCCGAGAGATACGCATATAGATAGTCGCGCCGTGGCTGTAGTGTATTGAGCAGCAGGTACCAGGTCCATAGTGATGATAGTGCCGAGAGAGTAGCATCCTCCTCCGCCGAGACCTTGGAAAGCGCGAAAGATAATGCTAGTTAAAGTCAAATTCATTAACGCGCCAACAGAAATTCGCTTGTATTATACTTCTAGCTCACTTACAGCTGTGTGGTTGTCTGTGCTGCGCTACACGCAACAGAGGCGATGAGAAATACTATGATACATGAAGTATAAAGGGGTCGTCGGCCGTATATGTCGCTTAGTTTGGAAGAGATTACAATAATCGCTAGAGAGGCGTTAGAAAAACCATAAGGAAGCGTTTTGAAGATCAGAATACTTACCAACATAACCTAGTAGATAGCTTGTAAGGAGCCAGCTTCTATCATCAACACCGCCAAGGTCATCCGTGATAGCAACAATAGAGGTTGCAACAACTGGAATCTCAAACGTCACCATAAACATCATCACGCCGAGACTAAGAGCCGTCAGTGTTGATTCCGTAGTGATTAAGCTGGGCAAAGACGAATCGTGCCGTGTTAGATCTACACGTACGAGGCGGATACAAGCCAGAGGCGCCGGCCTTGAAGGTACTCTTTCGCATTATCACTGCTCTTTCCTTAGCTGAATACCTAAATCCAGCGAGGTGCTGTGGCTCACAACTCATTGTCGGACGTTGGGGCATCGCTCTCGACTCGTTGGTCTTCAATACATAGGGCTTCTTCGTTGCCCATGGCCGGATTTGGATTTGAACGGCTCCGAGTTTCGAAGGTAAGAGAAAAAAAGACTCTCTTGGCGAAAGAGGTTCAGTGGCAGTCTTGTCGCTCTAGGTTAGAAGAGAAGTTTAGGTATGTTTGGGTGCTTGTTCTTTCAGCCTAGTCAACTTCTCACCCTTTGTGACATATCACTTATCTATCCGGGGTGCGGAATAAGCAAGTGCCGACTTACGCGTTCCGAAGATCAAATGGTTTGTCGGATATTCACTTACATGCAACAGAAATGCAATGTGCTGTATGCATGCGACCTCAGCCCCAGTTGCGGGCGTTTTTTTGGGAATTTGGGTAGCATCACTGGCTGTTGTTGAGTAGCATCTTGTATGCTGTAATGAATGCCCGTCTTATGTTTGTAGATGTAGGTAGTATCGGCCACCCCCCACTTCCGATAGCTTGTAACTTCGATACATATTATTGAGAAGACTAACTAGGTAGGTTTAACATTGCACACCACAAGACCCTTGAGATTGCTATGTCGCTTGCATGGCAACGTCGCATTTTCATGCAGTCACCATTGATGGAAGAATCTCGCATATCAGGGACGGCATAGCATTGCCTGAACAAGCGACGCCTCAGCCAAGACCGACGACTTTCATCCTGTGACCCCTTGTCTTGCATCGCTCGCCCCCATCTTCCTCAAATGACTTATACAAAACTAGACTAACAATCGTTCACAATACCGTTAGATCAGTATTATTCTTAACCATAATTTGCATCGGGTTTATCGTCGATCTCTTCTCAGCGCGCTCGGACGCGACTCCTAGCCATGTCTGCCGCGGAGCTACAGGCAATTCTGAATAGTCCGGCCCTTCCACCACCGGACGATGTACTCCCCAATTTTGAAAACCCGCCCAACAACAACAGGCTTGCGTTGGGTGTCACAATCGCCGCTTTGGTCGTGACGACACTAGCCGTTCTTATGCGTATTCACTCATGGGTCTACGTAATGAAGCATTACACGGGCAGAGTTGAAGCATGTAGGTAACAAAATGTGCCATTCCGTTCGAGTCTCAGAGAAAATGGTTAATAAAATACAGTTCTCGTAGTTGCCGGATATGTATGCGCATCGCCCACCACGCAAGAGTAATCCTAATAATTGCTATACCTTAGGGCTCGTTCCTAGCCTACATCATCTTAGCATTCCGGGTAATCAACACGGAAATAGGTTTCTTCGTTCACCAGTGGGATATCCTTGTTAAAGATACGATTCCTTTCTCAAAGGTTAGTATGCCTTTCTCTTTGTACTTCAACGTCCGGAGTCAAACTAACCTGAGCATCGAGTGCAGACGATATACTTCGGCGGCCTGGTTTACAACTCTGCGATCTTACCGGTTAAGGTGGCTATCTTGACTGAATGGATGCGCATATTTTCCCCTCGTACACGTAATGGCTTTTGGTGGACATGCCAGATTTTGTTGTGGCTCAACGTTCTGTATTACACCGCCGCCACGATCGTGGAGGCTCGTCAATGCACGCCGCAGGAGAAGATTTGGGATCCTACCGTCCAGGGAGGCTATTGTCTCGATACCAAAACTGTCGAGTTGACATCTTCATCGCTGAATATCATTTCAGACTTGGTTATTCTCCTAGCCCCACAGCACGTCATCTGGCGGCTACAGCTATCCAAAGCGAAGAAACTGGGAGTTGCTCTTATCTTTGCAGTGGGTTTGTTGTAAGTATTCTTTCAATGCGATATTAAGATGCTTCTATCTAACACAAGGTTCTTAGTGGCTTTATATCGGCCATCTTCCGGCTGGTTGCTACCCATGATTATCTTGTCTCTAAAGACGCTACCTATGCGGTTTCACCGGTCGCCTTCTGGGCCATAGCTGAAATGACGAGTGTCTTCCTGGTTTATGGCATGCCGGCTATTCCGTCAGCTATGCATGCTGCTAAAACCAAGATAGGCACGTACTATATTGGGTTGACCAAACTATCCTCTCGTAAACCGAGAGAGGGCTCTCAACCTAGTGCCTCGGCTCCATGGCGAGGTAAGACGACAGGACCGACTAGCAGGTACCGGAACATTGACAAAGATGGCTTCGGGATGGACACAATCGACAAGTTCGACGGAAAAAGTTCGCAGTGGGACTCTTCAGAGTTTCCTCGAGCACATATACCTTCAATGGCAGTTGAGGTTCAGCATACAATAGAAGTAGAGAGCCATGAACGTCAGCCTGTTGCTGATGGCAGAACGAGAAGAGAGAGTGGTGATGAGGTTCTCCTTCGACAACACCCATGGGATAAAAAATGATCAAATTGCCGCGCCATACATATACGCAAGAGAACGTCCTCTCGCTCATTGTCCGAGGATTCCACGCATGGGCCTACTTATATCAGAAAGAAACTCGGAAGGTTAGGAATAAGATGCCGCGACTTGTTTTTCTTCAGACGATTTATTAAGGGATGTTGTTCTTAGTTTAGCACTTGTACATTTATCTTAGTCGGCGTCTGCGAACTTTATCGGTACACCCTATGATAACTATCAAGTTAATACGTTCGTCTCATGTTGTCTACATATGTCGATATGGCCCCCTAAGGTTTGTCAAGTTTTGTCAGATAGGTGTTACGGAGTGAATAGAGGGACCTGACTACAGCTAGGAGTGTCACGGAACGCTACGGAGTATCCTCCGGATATCAGTGGTATAGGGCATAGGCTATATAGACCTGAACGTATAAATCAGGCGGTATTAACTAAATGACCTGAATTTGCACAAAGGTGGCGTGAGCTAGACAAGGAAATCCTGCGACCCGACCAGATTCATAAAAGCCCATGCACGACAGTTTAAAACATGGGACGAAAATATAAATATAAGGCGTAAGAACTTTATATATAATTTGCTTAGCTTATTTCACCTATTTGCCTTCTATGTTATGTTTAAAAAGACACTCGACAGCCTGTCAGTCCAAAGTACTCGCCAAGTTAACCTAGGTACTTCGTCTACAATCCTATGATTGCGTTAAATCAACGTAGTGGCGCAGCAACCCCTCCCATGGTTCACTATGCAATGCCACTGGTGCAAGGAAGGACTCAAAATCGAGCATCTAGATAAGGCAATCTGATGAATCTAACTATCTGACTAGCTAAGTGAGATTGTAACGAATGTGTTGAAGGAAACTAGGCATATGCCTGTTGAGTCTGGTGGATTTTTATAACGAATGTGGGTTAAGTGTGCTCACATGACTTTATAGTCAGCCGTCCTTGCGAGTATGCAAATTCACCAGCTAATAACCTTGACATCATCTTCCCAGCTGATAAAGGGGGCCGTCAACTTGTAGTATATCCAAAGCTCATTTCCATTCTTCCCATAGAACCTAATCGTACCCCATGCGACGATCAGATTGATGGAAAGGATGAGGCCGTCGTTGAGGTTGAAATCATATGTGCCGACTGAAATACCGAGGACCGCCACCTCGACGTGAACCGCGAGCGAGCTGGTGTCGATCCATCCACTGATCTGTTCATGAATAACTTAGCGGGAGATGAACAGCTATGTCCTGATAGATTTACTTTTCACTGCATGTGGATCGGATGCGTTCCAGCAACCTGGTTTGAACTGTATTTTCTCTCGGGTTGAGCTCTCTCCTATCAATCCAAGTCTCTAAGCCCGGCGAAGCTGAGTTCGAATATGATGGATTCAAATGTGTAGGGTCTCCACTGGAACCGTAATTCCTGTGAGCGATTACTGGCAATGAATTGTCCTAAGTCCGATCATAGTCTACACATTATATGTGAAATGAAGACGAGAGGATCGCCTCTTATTTAAACAGCGAATCGCCTCGTTGATGCATGTGCTTACAGTTCAGCTCACTTAGTGAAATTTCTCAGAAACATGGAAGAGTAGCATGAATCGATTAATTTAACATCACATCATCCTGTATCTGCTTGAGGGAGGCTATTGAGCCTAAACCTCGAGCGGCGGTAAGAACCAGGACTCAATAACTTTACTAATATGTCTCAGCGACCCTCAACCATAATAGAACATACAGTTACAGAAAATCTATCGCAAGATTTCTACCGAAGCACATAGTATATAACTCGTATAGATACCTGGCTGCTACAGCAAACTATACGATTAGCTTCGGATGTCATTGTTTAGTGCAAAGAAAGAAGAGTCGGCAATCCTATTAAAAGCTACTTTAATACAGAGGGAGGCTCTGAAACACGAAAGTTTGAAATGTACAGTGGCTTCGGGAAATTTTCGTCACATAGTAGGAAAGCGAATGAGAATCAGACGAAATGATTAAACAGATTAAAGTAAGAAGAAAAGGATATTTCATGTTCGCATAGTAATCCGAATTATATAGGAACGAGGTATGATACTAAAAAGGTGCATTAAGCTTTCATATTATAACAAATAGCTAACCTGAGGTTTGAATATGTGTTCGCTCATACAACGAGGATCTTTTAAGCCGCGCAACACTTATACCAAATTTGTAGGCATAGGTTCTCTTTTCTTTCGTATATAGTTTGCGAGACTAAATTCTGTGGTAGTCATGCAATATATCATGTAGTAAGCGGAACAGCAGTTCTCGTGGATGTGGCGTATACCCAACCAATACAGGGTCCGCGCCAAGGTCACATATTTGGAATTCGCCTTTCACTGTAGCTTCCCAAACGAAACCGACAACGATAGCGATACCGGACGTCGTATTTAATAAGGGCACTTGGGATAACTTTCATTTCCGTTTCCACTTCGAACTCTATCACTCTATATGCCAACACTCTGACACAAGTCTACCTATAACAGGCCGTGGTGAGACTGCAATGACTCCAACCATTGGCGAACAGTCACAATCAGAGGCCGCGGCTTCGGTGACGCCCGAATCAGGTCATCAAGAGAAAAGCACACCCTTGCAAGAGACACCAGAAACGAACTCAAATATACCTCAGGCTGCCCCAACATCGCAAAATGAAGGAGATCGCAAACAGCGTCGTGCGTTCTGCAGTCCGATACTCACCTTCTTCAGCATTCTGGGATCGCTGTTCGCTGGTATGATCAGCGTGTCTGCTACTGCTGGACAGGGCATGTCTAAGTTCTACTGGCATATTCCTGTCCTCTATGGTGACAAAACGTCTCGGGAATGGCCCGAAATTACAGGGTTTAGGAGCGGATGCGCTGCTGGTGGAAAGGTGCGTGCCATATTCCTCAGCCGCAATAGCCAACAGGACCATCGTTAACATGTATCTGCTCAAGAGTTTATTATATGGATTCTATGATGGTATCACTGGTGTCGTTACATTGCCGTATAAGGGCGCAAAGGGGGCAGGGTTGAAGGGGCTTGGTGTAGGGATTGTGCATGGATTTGGTGGGCTGTTGTTCAAACCACTGTCTGGTAAGCGCAGGCTATTGATACTGTTACCTTTACCTTGGCTGATATAAACACCCTAGGGATTTGGGCTTTTATCGGTCATCCTATTTTCGGACTTCATGTGCACATTTCCAATCGCAAGAACAGCCACGAGCAGCAAGCCCAACCGACCGCCGTTTAGGGCATTGGTTTTTCATTGCTCAGAAGCGTCGAAATCGTTCGCGTACTGATAAAATTTTACATGTTGAGTGGTACGGGTCTAATAGACTGCGTTAAGTGAATAAGCCCCCCTTTATTTGCTAGGTCAACCGTGTGCCCATTTACACTGCTTTGATGTATACTTGTTGCGAATTGTAGATTCGATGATATAATACAACAGTGTCTTGGTTACCATAATTGTAACACACAAAATGGAGAGTAAATGAGTGACTATATTGTTTGACTAGAGAAAACTCTGTAGTGCTAGCTAAATACTTCATCATGTACTAGGTAAGCGAGCGATAAATCCGGTGTCTGGCTTATAATCCTCATATGACCTCCCACATAACCTGTGATTACTGACCACAGCAAAAAGGAAAAAGCCGAAAAGGTGAACGCTGACCGATCTCTGATATCCAAAAATTACTCCTCTGGCAGGTGGGGTACAAAAGGAGGTGGCTGGGGTGGCTGGGGCAGCTCTTCCTCATCCATGGCAACAGCTTCCTCACGAGTAACGGTGACACTAAATGTCGTCTCAAATGGTCTCAGCGACCCCTTGACCGCGCCGACGATGCTTACCTCGGCCGTGCCTGGGGCCCGTGGGTAAAACAAGAGCCTGCCTTCGTCATCCGCCGGGCCGCGCGGCACGAGCACGTCGTTGTTATCACTAAAGGACATTAGGGACACGAACCTCTCGCCACCGGGGATATTCACGACAAGGTCCCGCCCGTCCTGCACCAAGTCTGTCGAGCCACCTTCCACCTCGTAATTGATCCCCTGCGGCGGGTCCGTCAGGTTGGGGGCGGAGGCAAGACGCTCGTCAAGGGCGGATGCGAAGTCAGAAATATCGACGTCTGACGCCGGTGACACGGTCTTATCCCCCTCACCCGGGGCGGCGAAACGCTGCACGTGCACGAAAAGGTTGCCTCGGGTCCAGAACACGCTTCTAGCGGTGTTCAGGCTGTAGTCACCCAGGTTGGGCTCGCCCGGATTGACAATCGACGATAGTGGTCCGGCCTGGTAGCCGGCCAGATGGAGGACGAGGGCGGTCACTGAGTCCTCGAAGTTGGTAAAGGCGTTGATGGCCACGACGGTTGTGGTACCGTTGCTATGGCGAAAGGTAGACGTGACTTGGGCGGAAGCCGGGTGGGAGATGGTTGTGGTTTCGTCGGCCACGGTGAAGCCTCTGGCTCGGGCGAGGGCATGGGTGGCGGCGGACACGTCGACGTTGACAAACGATGGGTTAGGTGTGCCAGGGTTCCGGGCTTTCTCCAGCAGCTCGGCGATCTCGTCGCGCAGCGGTCCGGGGACTAATTCCACCATGTTGCGCGACACGGAGAAGCGGCCCCAGGGGTTGTAGACGCCGATACGATCCAGTTGGGAGACGGGGTTGAGCCCTAGCAATGCCGATGATTGTGGTTAGCAAGTTCAAGGTTGCTTCCAGGGGTTGATGAAGGCACCAATGAGATTCAAGAGAGGTAGGTAGAGACAAAGGGTTGTGTCGTGGGGAAATAAATAAATATCCATATAGGTATGATGTAATTAAATAGAAATCATGTGACATACAGCAGTTACCAGTAGGAGTGGTGGCCGTGTTGGCAGTCGCGTTCCCGCGTGGTCTGGTCTGGTCCAAGGTGGCGTCAAGATACTGCTGACGGGACAGGCTGCCGTTGGGTGGCACGGGTGTGGCAGCTGCAAGTGCGTGTGTGGCATCCACGACCGTCGTCGCTCCATTCAAGGTGATTTCGACCCATGCGTGGTTGCCGAAACTGGTCCTGTTGGGCGCATTTTGAGCCACGAAGGGACCCGTACCTGCCGCGGCCCAGAACGGAGTGTTGCACCGCAGATGGTCGCCGCCAGCAGTCACCCACCTGATGAGTGGCCCCGGGTTGATGAAGCCATTGGGTAGCTGGAACACCCAGCGAGAATCGGCCAACTACACAGAACACATGAGTCAATATTCCCACACTTATACTTATGGTCGGAATCTTGTCAAAAGGGGGGCTACGAGACTCCAGCAACTCACCTCAGCCCCCGACGCGTCCATCAGTATGGACAGAGCAAGCTGGCAGATGCCTGCCATGTCGTAGCAGTTGCACGTTGCGAATGCATTGTTGAAGTACTCTCGGAGCCTGAAACCACCACCTAAGGAGCTCTGGACGTATTGGGCAGCCCCATCCCGAGTATCATACCTTGGGCTGGACAGGCTGGGGTTCCAAACCACCCCGACTGCCCGTTGGATGTAGAACACAACGTCCTGCGCCGCCGTGGCCGGTAGCTCTCGCGGGCTTGGCGCAAACAGTCGAAATAGGAGGATGGGATAGCCTGGCGTCATGTCGACCCGGGTTCTGACTGCGGCCGAGGGCGGTCTGAGGGGGCCGTTGGGAGCTGGAGCGCGAGCCCAGACGAACTCGAGTCGAGTAGTCCTGCTCGCATTCATTGAGCCCACTGTGTTGACGTCAGTTATCGTCCCATATGAGAGCAGTTTCTACCATAGCCTACCAGTGGTGTTGCCCCTCCAGGCCCAGAGCGTCCAGGAGAAGTCTCCGCCGTGCCGAAACGGTATGCTTACTTGCCTCGTAGTAAAGTCCGGAGACACGAGATAGAATCCTGTTGCCTGTACGACGTTGCCAGATGCCGGAACATTGACAAGGCCGCTTGTGAGAACCTGGACGCCTCCTAGGGTGCCTACGATGGAGTATTGAAGTCCCCTCCAATTCGCCGGGTATGGCGCCGTTCCATTGATCGTGGCCCTGCAGAAAGCCCGAGCTGGTGTCATGAGATTCTGAAAGACAGTAGGTCGAGTCGACCCGTCTGTGCCATCGTTATAGTTCCCTGTCGGCGCCCATACTCTCTGCAGACCAGCCGGGATGGTTATATTAGCAGAAGTCACGACAGGATATTCGTTGTTCGCGTCAATGGAAGTGATTGTCCACGACATTGTCGCGATATATTCGGCCAGTTAGAAGTAAGTTATAGATAGGTTACTGGAAGGTGAAAGTAAATAGGTAGAACTCGATGTTATTGATTCCTGGGTTCCCGTCAACTTAGGTCAGAGGAACTCTAGCCCTATATACACCTGTAGCACTTGAATACACCCCAGAGGATCTCAATATCTCTTCTACGGCTAGTTCTCCCAGTATCAAGTTTTACGCGCGAAAAAAGCAAGGCAGAAGGAAAGGAAGTTGGAGGGGCGGTTGCAGACCCAACTTGTGCCCAGGATTTTCAGCAGGACATGGGTACGCAAAACGTAGCATTATTGAGTTGGGTAGTTCCTAAAATCACCAGAAGCAGAGTCTCATGCATGGCGGATGGAGTGCTCGCCAGAGACATAGAAGTCGGAGTGTGGGTGGAGTCAAAGACATTGAGACACCTCAGAGCCGAGGATATAAGAGGCCGGATGTGGGAATTACTTCATATACTGCCCTCGTTCTAATGCGGAGAACTTGACTTGGCTCCTGCACTATGGACAACGCTGGACTATGCATTCTGCATATGCATACTGAAAGAACTTAGCTAAGATGAGCACATATATATCCTTGCCTCCACCTTTGACACCAGTAGCCACACCGATATAGAAAGCGACGGAAACAGTATCGCCCAGAACTCACACGTGCCTTGCTCTTGGGAAATAGGCAAGTCTTTACTAGAGGAACTCGACGATCATCTGTAAACAGAGCCAACCAACAGCAGGCCGTGCGGCAAGAAGATATCATGCCAAACCCTCGATATCAGAGATCTATTATCGTGGTGGAGCAAGGTTCAGCTGGTCCCATCCGATTATCTAACCGGCTATACAGACAGACATGCGTGTGCCGATGCATGCTAACTCAACTGAAGTCTCGGAGAGCCAGGAAAGATAAAAGCACATTGTGTGGAGTCTTATTCTTCAGCGTGATAACCTAAACTAGTTCCATTTCCCCTTAGATGCTCATTTCAAAAACGTAGCTAGCAGACGCCCCTTGTCCAGCGTGTTGCTACGTGTGTAACCTACCCTATGTTAAAATTGGTGAAGGAAGAAGATGGGGGAGAGTGACATATACGTGTGCCGAATTATGCATACAAAATAAATGCCTCATTGTTTGACAGCACACGAAGAGCATTCTTTCAGCCAGCCAACGCCCGCATACTTTGTGCGCCTGACACCCTGCCTCACGTAATAACCTTACGAATACGGAAACTCACGCGAATTTTGAACTTCAAAATTTCTGAGTATTAGGTGATTTCCCCGCAACTGCGGGGATACAGGAGATGGGACGAAACGAAGAGAGCAAGAAGCGGCGAGGGCAGACGGTGGCGGTGGAGGTGAAGGAAGATACACAGAGCAAGAAGCAGTGAGGACGGGCGGTGAAGATGAAGATGGGCGAGGCTACTCAGAGATATAATATAAAGCATCACCCTGTGTCGCCGACGAGGAACTGAAATCTCTATCTATCGACATTTCGAGCTCATAGTTGATTATCTGGAGTCAGCAATACACTTTGCAACATTCGCCGCATCCCTGCCGCGATGGCTGACGCTTCGCAATATCAATCGGGTATGGCTACTATTTATGCTCGTTTCCCATAAGATTGCTTGCTTAATATGTGCTAGGGGTTATCGTCCACATCACACAGACGGAAAACGGGTACAAAATCGACCAAGTTGAGACTTTGAGCCCGCCCCGAGTTGGGGGTCCCAAGGAGTTCATATTAAGCTTGAGAAGGGAACTCTGTTGATCATCTAGGTACACATACAATGCATTCATCGTATGGCGGAGCAGCTGGCTAGAAGATGAATAAGGAAAAAGAGACTAAGTGGACACAAGTCCCTATTTCGTGTAAATGGGAATGGAAGAGACTGTTTGCGCCGTGTTCTTGGCCGCCTGCGCGGTCGCGCTACGTCGTGAGGTGGTGATAACACGACACCAACAACTCGGCGCAGGCTCGAGGGTAGGCGCTGAGGCAGACCTGAAGGCGGACTTGGAAGGGCACGGAACCTCATCTCTGTCACACGGGGTCAAGCCACTAGACTGGACCCACATACACTAAAGGATTAAGAAGCCCTGGGAATGCCCTCATATGAACATACTAGCCTTCATAGAACCCCCTCGTCCTTTTCCACCTTCGACTTACTTTTCACAAGATGGCGCCTCCTACCAACCAGAAGCTCAACGCTGAGCGAGAAGAACATTGCATCAGTGTTACACCCGAGAGAAAGTATTATCGGTGGGGTGACACCTGGATAAAGCGGAGCTTGCGGCCAACTGAATGGCAGAAGCACAACGGCTACATGCACGTGCCAAAATTTAATCTAGAGCGGGTTCTGAACGAGGGCGCATGCCTAAAGTTCCTGGCAGAGGAAACAGATATCCCGTTGCCAAAAGTTTATGCCTGTTTTGAGGATGACGGGGCCGCATACCTGATCACAGAATATGTTGAGGGGGTTGGGATGAATGATCTTACTGGCGAGCAGCAAAGGGTCGTCAGCCAGGAATTAGAAAAGCATATGAAGACACTAAAGACCTTGACGTCGGATAAATGGGGAGGGCCCGGGGGCCTGGTATGTCCAGGGAGGCGCACCAGAAAGCTGACGAAGCTGACTGAAGGAATGCAGGTATTGCCCCCGTACCGAATCATGAGGCAGTCAAATGGCCGACCATGGAGAATGCGCCCTCGGGAAAAGAACGACTTAGTGTTTTGCCACAACGACCTCTCTGCGAACAACGTCATTGTGGACCCCTCTACCCTGAAGATCAAAGCCATCATCGACTGGGAGTATGCCGGGTTTTACCTATCCGAGTTCGAAAGCCCTTTCTACTTGCGCGTCGGGCCCTCGACCGCATTACCAAGCGAGGTGGACGACGTGGATGTGCTGGTGAAGATTCTTAACGATAATAAGATGTAGACTGAAATGGAAACTCGTACTTCAACCGGCCGCAGAAGTAGTATGCCATCAGACTCTCAAGGCTCTATTATTGTTTATGTGCATTCAAGACATCTAGGAAGTGAAGAGGAAGCAGTGATCGGTTAGTCTTGAGCACGACGGCACATTCTCTCAGGGATCAAATAGTATACACACCAGTTGTTGCAAATTTCGTCGGGTATTTCAATTCGAGCTTGGTTGTTGGAAAGGTATAGATACCCACTCTAGAGAACGAGACACCGTCAAAGAGACGAAGCTGTGGCCATAATGTAGGATGAAGGAGAGACGATAGGTCTAGCTGTAACTGGGGTATCGTTGAAATACGAAACTTACACTTATTAGGAGAAAAGACAGCGGTCTGGGAGGAAAGGGGTTTAGTTAAATGATTTTGGCAATGAGATGATCAAACTTGCAACAGAGCGGCAGATTTGGGTTGAAGCGTTTGGCTCATAGCTGGATCGATGCCCAGAATCTGATGTTCCGTATTTGGTGTATATGCAACTTATAATGACTCGGTAACACATATTGTAACGCTCGTATTCATGGGATATGAAGGTTGACCCTGAATAAATGAGATACTGTGGTACTATTGACGTTTGGGATCAATGCCTACAACTTGCTACGCTGCTGCTTGATCTTGGCATAGCCATTCGAAAGGGCGACCCTGCCGTCACCCTTCACAATCGTTTCAAAGACATAATTATCAAATCCACCATCGGAGCCAGTCTTCCATATCCACGTCTCCAGCTCATCACCTGGGTAAACAACACTCTTGAACCTAGCACCAAAGGCCTTAAACCTCGTTGGGTCTGAATCAGCCACAGCCCGCAGCAGTCCGTGCGCTGCAATATTCCAAGTGCCCAGGCCCTGCAGAATGGCACCTTTAAAACCTGCGCGCTTGCCGAACTCGTCATCAGCATGCATGGGGTTATAATCACCACACAGCCTATACAGCAACGCCGTCTCCGGCGTAGTTTTATACGAATGCAGAGCATCCGGAACGCGCGCGGGCATCTTGATAGCGGGCTTGCTAGGTCCCTTGGGGCCTCCATATCCCCCCTGTCCCATGCCAAACGCAGTGCTACTCATTTTAACATAGACCGTTCCTGTCTTGACATCCACTAGCTCGTGCTCCTGCTCAGAGATCATCGCACCTCCCTTGTCGTACACACCGAGAACCTTGCTATGGATTTCGAGGTTGAGGCCCGCCGAACTCGTCGGAATCGGGTTTACAATCTCAATACCCCGTTCGCCATCTACAGAACGTTGCGCGTCAAATGGCGGCGTACCTGGCACGGGCTCTGATGTCGTGCGTGCAACAAAGTCGAACACATCCTGGTCTGTCTGCTTGAACGCGAGGTTGATGGGAAATGTTGGGAACGCGGCAAAGCGCGGGTGAAGCTCGTAGAGAAAGTGTTTTTCATCAGCTTGCGCGCCAATTGCATTTGCCTATGCGAGTTAGCCGAATATCACTCCCGAAGTAGCCCTTGGTCCTAGGCGAAAAGGCATCAGGCCGTCGGAACTCACAAAGAGCAGCACATCGCGCCGGTTATACGCGCATGCTATAGGACGAAATTTATGTCCAACGGCCTTACGAAAGTCAACGTTGTCATAGCGGCCATCAGCTCGCTTTACAGGTTGGTCACTAAGACTCATTTTGCAGTGATCTGGACGCTGATTTCTGCGAGCGGATGGATGTCCAAAACCTAAGTCTATCGAGGTAAGTAGTTGGAGCTAGAAAGCAGTTTCATCCCTCTTGTGAGTGAGCTGATTCTTTAAAAGGAGCTAACTAGCTAGCCGCGGCAACGGCAACTGGATAGTTATGTCCACTTCGATAATCCTTGTATGTCTCCGTTTTGTGGGGGAATTACACTAAATAGCTTTAGCTATCAACTCCACTCTTCACCAATACAGCCTCAATCCCACATACACGTGTACACCTGGAACAAGTTGTCCATGTCTAGGGGTGGTCGTTAGCTGTTCGCTGTGCTTTGTTTTACAATAAGACGTAAGCCAAGAGCACTCCGACCAAGGTTCAATTCTAGTTGGTCCCTCGCCGCGAATAATAATCCAATCGGAGATAGCGGTGCACAGTGAAGCGATTTCGCAAGGATTGGTGAATAAACAGCTAGCCCCGTACATATTGCCTCCTTTTGGACTAGCGTAGGGGTAAGTATCTGTGCGCAGCCGGTCAGTCTCAGGCATATCTTGGAGCTTGATATTCACTGAAAGTTTTGTGGTGTTTTTCTTCTTCTCTCTCTTTTGCTTTCCAGTTGCCTATATCGTAATCGATTCAACGTTGCTTTGCAAGATAAAAATTACCCGAATGGGAACACTTGATTTCTATATTATAATACTCAACTAAAATTCAGCTTTACCACTCTACTTGAAGGATCAACATAACACATCTGGGTCAAGAAGTGCTTTTAGGGGGCAGCTGGGTCTACTAAATGAGCACCAAGGTGCATTGCACGAGCTTGCACAGTTCCAGCGCCCCATAATCGCTATTAGGTTGTGGGTTACCACATTGGTGTGAGCTTATTGCCGAAGGGTGTCTACCAGCGCAGAGAGTTTGGAGCGCGTGGAAGATTCATGGCACACTAATCGCGTGATACTGTGTAGTGCTAATTCGATCTTGAGAGAACTCGTCTCACTCGATAAAATCTTTGACCGCTTCTCAAGTTAGCAGCGAGATCTGAGACCTGGAGTTTATTGTCCATTCTAGAAGTAGACACCTATCCAAACAGCCGAGACGGTTGTTTCTTACAGCCCAACCTCGTTTTGGCCCATCTCTCTTAGTTGTGTGAGATTAACACTGGATATGAAATCTATAATTAAATAAATTGTATAACGGACTTGATAGAGCGGTTCTTACTGTTGGTAGTTATAGCACTGACCATTCTCAACGATGCCTACATAGGTACAAGACTCTGCCGTACTGGTGAGATCGTCGGATCTCGTCTACAATATAATGAATAGCCACTGTCCTATATCCTCCTAGCATTTAGCTCTTAGCATCGGTTTCATGATAATACTTGAAATCAGCTATTTAGAAGATTCATCGCACCTCTCCCGTTTGGTCTAAAGACTTAACAATTTATCCGAGACGAGTGGAAAAAGATAATACTAAACGATACGCATTCGTTACCGTTATCAACTCACGACTCAATAAGATGTGCTTTAGATATCGTTGCACAGAGTAAGGATTTTGTGTTGGAGGTTCAAGCTAACAATTTGCGTCAAAATTATTTAAAAAGAAAAAAAAACCCTCTCTTAAACTTTAAGTGACAAGATAACACTAAATGCCCTTTCCATGCACTTCTCTCCCAACTCACTACCAGGGATGCCGAATCAGACCAGAATATTTCCCATAACGCATAAATAATCCTGACGAACACGCAGAGAAGTGCGTATCATCTTCTATGACAAGCGCTCAAAGGCCCTGTCATAAAGTATGGAACTTCAATAACTCCGTTACGATGCAATGATGCAGATTTTCGACCCAGCTATTGTTGCGTATTTGTAGATACTGGGAGCAGAGCTTTTCAGCTGGAAGCAGACCTAATGGAGTTCCATAAGGCAACGATGCCCTTGCGGGGTGGCTAAAAAGTACGACTTCGGAGTCATGTCTTCGTCACTCATACCTTCACGGGTCGACACTCTAGCATTAGGGAAGGCCTTGAAGAACCGAGCCACGCCCAACCGGAGTTCTATTCTCGCTAAATGCAATCCAATGCAAACTAGTAAACAGTTATTATTAGCATAATAGTCTGGCTTTCTTAAACGGAATCTGTTATAAAAAGAAATAAAAATAAAACAAAAAGAGAGAGAGAGAGAGGGAAACTAAGCTGACTCACTTCTCGAACCGGCACCAAAAGGCCTATGTGCAATCTTCATTTCTTCTGTTGGATTCTCCCACCGTGACGGATCAAATTTCTCGGGATTCGGAAACGTAACGGGGTCACGATGAAGACTGTAATTCTGAGTCGAGACAGTATACCCAGCGGGAATATGGTAACCACATAATTCGGCGCCCCCCTGAGGTACTTCCCTTGGCAACCCAGCTGGGACAATAGGAAATCTCCTAAGAGTCTCGTCAATAACGTGATCCAGATATGGCACATGTCTTAGATCATCGTAGGTGAAATCGTCAGGTAGCACATCGAGCTCTTTCAGTAGCTTGGACTTGATATCGGGATGACGACACACAGCCCAGACCAGGTAATCCAACGTATTAGATGTAGTATCGGTTCCAGCAATGAGATAAGACTGCGCATTATCTCGTACTTCTTCTGGGGTTATGCCCTCCTCGTTTTGAGCCTTGTATACTTTCGTGAAAACTGTGAGTCTAGTACCTTCGCCTTCTTTTTCGACGAGATCTCTGTGTCGTTGCAGCGACTCGGTAGAGTACTTTTTCATGCGTTTAACGAACCCTTGAGCGTTCGAGAGAAAAGGAAGTGGGATTCCGAAGCGCATAGCGAACTTGAACATTGAGGGAAAAGCTGATCGATATGAAGCCATTGCCCCAGCAGCCTGCAAATCGGTAGTGTATTGGTTCATCTAGTATGTGTCAGCTAAACTTCGATTTCGCATAATGACCTTTCCCAAAATATGGCCGTCGATCACTGACCTTTCCACTCTCCAGCATCCGAAATGATTCTCCGAAACTCAATTCGCCGATGACATCGGTAGTCATGAAAAGCCACCATTTGAAGATGTCGGCAACACCACGTGTCTTTGATTCCTCGTCCATACGCTGTATAGCAAGATTGACTTTGTCCTCGATTTGTGGTAGGAAAACTTTGAGACCCGATTCGGAAAGCGGAGCCGACAGCAGTCTCCTGAAGCGCCTGTGCAAGGCGATGTCCGGTGTATTGAAGACTGATTCGACACTGGGAACGAAGTCCAGATACCATTTAGATTTAGGAAATTCATTTTTAATCTTGAAAATTCTCTGAACGGCATCTAGGTCTAGGACATACACCTCACAAGGGCCGACTCGAACAATAGGGCCTGATGGTGTTTAGCATGTGCTCTTTGCGAACGCTCCGTAGGCAGATGGAATAGATATCGCATACCATATTTGAGGTGAAGATTGTGAACATAAGATGGCTTTTGACCAACCACCCAATAGTAGGTGGCAACAAGTCCGGTCCATCTGGTATACCACGGTCCTGGAACATTCGAAAGAGGGTCTCGCGAGTTTGAGATGAAGAGCTGGCAATAACCATAGTTAGATATCTCAGTGACGGCAAAGGTACCAGATTTTCTCACCAGTAGCATAGTCAACAAGCTCAAAGCACCCCAAGAATAGAGGTGGTTAGATTTGAGCAGCTCCAGTGTTACGTCCATAGCGGTGCTCATGCTGGGCAGATGTGAGATCGTATGTTGGAGATTTGACGCTTTTGGTGAATGAGTATACCCTATTTCTTTGAATGACGCTACCTACTATATATATGAATAGAGGTAGTGCCAGGCATCCCTTTTTTCGGCCTCTATGTCCGGCTAGGGCTGCTAACATGTTGTTACTGCATACAGCACCAACACGTCCTCGGCCGACAGTGCCGACCGAGCGCGTTGCTACGAAAGCCTCCGACGCCGCACTGCACCCTTTTCAAAAATGGAGATGTCATATGTGGAAAGGTTAACCCCACGTCCTCGTTAGATCTACTTAGTACTCGCTAGTGCCGGCACTTCGATGAGAGTGAAGACGGCGCTGGCTGATTACCCGAAGTCCGGGTTCTGATGGTGGAGTACCTCCTTATTTTTTAACGAGCCGTGATCGCCATTCGGCTTTAAAAAGACGTTACTGCATTAAACATTCGGTTCTCAATAGGAAACGCGACAAACAGCGCCATTTCGATCTATATAGATTACCGATATACATGTTCCCACAATGTCATATACTTTTTCAAAAAAGGACTAACTTGAGTACTAGTTATGGAGCGAGACGCATGCAGTGGGTCACAATCGGAAGTTACCCGTCGCCCGTTCAGATTTGAGCGTTCCAAAATTTGTACTTCACCCGTTATTCTGTCACCGACGGGAATATTATTTTATTTCAGCTTTCATTCTTCGCTATGATCGCGCGCAAATGCTTGGCTGTATGTTGCATTCTGCCATAATACGGTCATTCGCTTAACTACACTGAACCAACATGTCGTTCACGCGCAAGTCTTACCCGAACTCCGAGCGATGACATAATCAGTCACAGTACAACTTCATAACCTTTCATCGTCGCTGTACCCCGCCGGGACCCGGGGCTAGGCTAATTACATTATTATGACGTTACTAGGTTAAGTCTTTTAGCATGTGTGTAGTCATTAATCGTGTTCGAATATGCTGTAAACAAAATATCTAATGCTTTGTATAACCCTCTACATTGATGTCCGCCCCTTTTCTAAATCTTCTACTCGTATTGTAGGATTCCCAGGTCCACCAACGCCTTCAGATAATATGATTTCAGGAGTGGTGCTCTGCTCACCGAAAACAGCCCCAGGTGTATTGTGAGCAAGCTTTTCCGAGTCTCCCGTTATTTCTTGCGATTTCTTGTCGACTTTCTTGTTCCTCTTGAAAATTCTCCCGATCGTGCCGAATGTTTTGATTAGAAATCGATAAACAACAACAAATGGCGCACCAACCGTCTTTGCGATGGCGGCAAACCATTCGTCGGGGAATAGACGAAGAAGTACGGCCCATGGGAGGCACACGAATGCCGACACCACGCATATGGCCCACTGCACACCATTGATCGGTTTGATCTCGAACGCGGCGCCGCCGACAAAAATGATAAGGATTTGAAGTCCTACCATGAGTATAGTAATGCCGATGAAAAACTTATTGCGATGTACTCCTTCGAAGATATTGAACTTGTTATCTAAACGTCGATTGTTGAGCTCGTTAAAGATCTGCATCCAGACAAACGTATTGAAAACTATCGTGTCAAGCTCCTTTTGCTGTGTGGCATTAGTTGGGTCATAGCCCAAAATCTTGTTGCCCGCGAAGTAAAGCACGAAGGTCACGACAAGTTGATAAATAGCTTGGCCAATGATCATCTTCCACATATTGACCGTGATAAGCGGAGCGCTCTTGGGCTGTGGTAGACGATTAAGGATCTTGTCCGTCGGTGGGTCTGTGGCCAGGGCAAGTGCGGCAAATGTATCCATGATGAGGTTCACCCAAAGGAGTTGCACAGCTGTGAGAACCGATTTCATGTCGGGATTTGCAACGGCTGAGACAAACGCGACTAGAACAGCTGTAATATTGACGGTGACTTGGAACTGTAGGATTGTCAGCAGCTGGATACCATTTGGGGGATAAAAACATGTTCTTACCTGAAGGAACTTCTGAACCGCGTCGTTGACAGCTCGTCCCCATTTCAAAGCCGTTAGGATGGAAGTAAAATTGTCATCCATTAACACGATCTCAGATGCCTCCTTAGCAACCTCAGTACCGCAGATACCCATCGAGAAGCCTACATCAGCTGTCTTCAAGGCTGGAGCATCATTCGTCCCGTCACCCGTAACAGCAACAGTCTCGCCGAGAGCCTTTAGCTTTGCCACCAAGATCCGTTTATCCTCTGGTGATGAACGTGCCAGGACTTGGAGTTTTGGAATCCTCTCGTTCATTTCTTCATCGCTCAGTACCCTGAATGCAGGACCTTCCATGATGAGCCCGTCTGTGTAGATGCCACACTCTGTGGCGATAGCCTGTGCTGTTACGGCATTATCTCCTGTAACCATACGAACAACCACACCAGCATGCCTAGCAAGACGGACTGCCTCAGGAACTCCTGGCCTCACGGGATCCTGGATACCGACAACGCCAAGCCATACCAAGTCTTTGAGGATAGAAGCAAATTGAACGTGGCCGTCTTCAATTTCGGCATGAGTAGGTGGCCACTGAGGATAGTCGCGATACACGAGACCGATAGTACGAAGAGAACCCTTGGCATATTCGTCAATAGTTGATGTTAGCTTCTTGCGATCGTCACTTGTAAGCGGACTGTCGTCGAGTGTGATGATATCGGCCTTGTGACTGCTATAGCCTAGGAGAATCTCCGAAGCTCCCTTGACCAATAGTCGATACTGTGAACCAACCTTGATGACTGCACCCATGCATTTCTTGCTCGAATCAAAAGGCATCATGTGAACGGTCTGTTCATTAGCACGCAGTTCAGCGAGTGATGGCATTCCCATATGATCCTTTGCCCATTGCAACAGAGCTGTTTCAGTCTTCGAACCAATAAAGGCGAATCGACCATCATCTTCACCTTCGAATGCGGTTGAATTGATAGCAACAGATTGAATGAGAGCATCTTTCGTCTTCTGGGGAAGCTCAGCCGCCCACTGGGATACCGTCTTAGAGTCAGGTTTCTCATGTTCTGGTTTGACAAAGTTTGATTGGCCGAACGTCCCAGCTACCACAGTCATCCTATTAGTAGTCAGGGTACCTGTCTTGTCCGAGCATATAGTTGTGGCGTTTCCCATAGTCTCGCAGGCGCGCAGTACGCGCACGAGGTTGTTCTCCTTCAATAGCCGCTGAGTGGCAAATGCCAAAGCTAGTGTCACAGCTAAGGGCAAGCCTTCGGGCACAGCCACCACAATGATGGTAACAGCAACAATAAGAATATCTAGGAAGCTGGAGGCCTTTTCGGAAGCCGAGTGGGTGTTGGTAGACAGTCCGGCAAGGAACCGAAATAGGAGAACAAAGAACAAGACGACGGCTGCGGTTCCTCCTATCTTCGCAATAGCTATGGCGAGACGTTCTAGTTTCTTTTGCAGCGGTGTTGCCTCTACCTCAGTCTGAACAGACATCATGATTTTGCCGAAGCTTGAATGCACTCCAACGGATGTGCACAGGAACGTGCCGACGCCCTCAAGGACTTTGGCTCCAGAGATGATAAAAGGGTCAAGCTTTTTGTCACTGGAGCTGCCCGATTCCAACAAAGTCATAACTTGATGCCCGGGTGTCTTCTTGATTGCATCTGATTCTCCTGTAGCCGAGGATTCGTCGCACTTTAGATCATGGCCATCTATCAAGATACCATCGACTGGCACAAGATCTCCGGGCTCAATGTGCAGGACGTCTCCGACAAGAATTTCGCGCACGTTGATTATGTACGATTTGCCGGACCGGATCACTTTGACCTCTCTGTCCTCCTTTTTTTCGTTAAGTTTAAAAAAGGCTCTTTCCTTTTGCCAGTCGTTGAGCGACCCCACCAACGTAACAATGAGAATAGCTATTATGATAGCAACACCTTCAATCCAGTCGACAGCCGGAGGAGATCCAGGGGCATGTTTCACCCCAAACGTTTCATAAAGACCGAGTGCCAGAGACACGACCGCAGCCACCGCTAAGAGAATGATGACTTTGTCCTGGGACGCAATCCAGATCAGTCTCCACAATGGAGCAGCTTTTTTTGCTGGCAGTACGTTTTTCCCATATACCCTCAATCGATCAGCAAAGGCATGGGCTCCAGGGTCTGGACTCCGTTCCGAAGACTCTTGGGATTTTTCAGACGTCCACTTTGTGGCGTGGTCGAATGTTATTTTTGATCGAACAGTTGTCTCGTCCAAACTCAGGCCAGCGTTTATATCGGTTTGAAGGCCGTGTTGAATGCCGGCGAGCCCGCCCAATGCTCTAAATGCAAGCAAAGACTTAGGGTTTAATAGCTTATTCAGTTGTCCGGGGCTAAAAGCGAAAGGGTTATCCTCAACCTGGAAATCAGCTTCTGTCCCTGGATCCGGACGCAGTACTGATTCGGGATCTACCGTTATAACGCTAGATCCGCAATCCGATTGGGCTGGCGTGAGAAATGGGTTGGCTGAGGTGGAAGGCGTTAGAAAGGGATTTGATACGTTTGACACGAATGACCCAGCCGGTGTGACAGCACGGGTCTCGAGGGTATCGCTCCTTGAACGACCGCCGATATCTGACATAGTTTCAGTGGTGTTACTCCTCGAGCGAACTCGAGTATCTACTGCCAGTGTAGGCGGGGCTAGGCTATTGCTAGCCATGGTCGTAAACGGCAGTCTTTTAGTCCCTGTTTGTTGATATATATGATGAGAATTGGGTAATGGTCTGTATCAGATGGTGATAATTGTTGTTGTTGTCGTTGCAACCGCGGCCTGTCTATCAATCAGGCCTGAGACTTGTTCTGCTCCGGGTACGGCCTTTCGGTGAGCGATTCCAGATCATATGTAGAAGGAGATTTAGATGGTTTTCGGGCTGTGTCTGTATCTGCCTCGACATGCGGCGAATGCTGACGTCGTGAGTTGGGAAAATTACACTTCAGTTTCCAAGGGTGACGGATGTGAGGAGAGGGAGATCCGTCAAGCCCAGAGCTTTAGCGCACAAGATAGATATTAGACTGTTGGCAGGACGTGTCTCGAGTTCCTTGGTGTTTGGGCTGTGTACTACTCAAGCGCTCACAAGTCTCACTAATTATGCCGAGATGGTGGGTGTGAGCGACAAGACTCGTCGTCGTCCGATCGAGATATCAGTAGCTAGCTTGGTTTGGCAATTACAGTAGATGGTCCGAGACTGGTCGGTGGAGCCGTTACGATGGATCTAAGTGTTTTGTTAGATCTCGGTTTGCCTCCACAAAGTTTACTTTGGTGGCGGCAACGTTAGTCTCGACCTTAGAAATTCAAACAAGCGTTGTTACGTGGGCATACCTAATGGCAAGGGACAGTATAAGAAGGTCAGCAGCAAGCGTCAGCCTCCTAAAGGTTGAGCCTGACAGCCTACGCGTTGGCTGAGGCGGTTCACTATTGCCTGGCAATTTTGAATAAAAAGGGAAAAGCCTCGACGCCAGCGCGAAAAGTGACGTGAGTGAGGCTGTGCCCTTGTAAGTATGGGTTTGCTGGCTCTCATATAAAGTGCGCGAGCCGGGGAGGCAAATCTACCGGAGGCCGCTTTCTGCTCTTTTACTATACCTCCTCTAGGGTCTGAATTGTTAGCGTCAGTACAAACAGGGGTTTGGCATGGAGATTCCTTGTGATATGAACCAATAACAAAATAAGAAAATTGCCTTGGCCCATATAAACCCACAGGATACAAGGTTTCTACAGCCCTGCAAAATGTTGAAGCTAACATTGAGAAGCCTGGTAAAATGTCAAGCCCCGACCTTCAAAAAGTTGTCAGCTTTATTGCAGTGAAATACCCGAAATTAGCTAACATCTTTTTATAACACACCAGGGAGCCTGGTATGAATTCTTGCCTGATTTAGTAGAATATGGGCCAAGTCACAAGCTAACAATCGAGACCCTAGAGGAGGTATAGTAGTACTTGGGCGCATTTGGAATCGGTAATCTACGTCTTCTGCTGGGGCATCCTAGTATGATTCAATTGATATCAATGTTCATCCCGTCGTCCTATTCCTAATTCTTCTAACCCTACATCCATATCGGGATTAATACGCGGCCGCGTCACTCATTTTTAATATGAATTTCTTTGTCTACTCTTTATTTCCATACAGACTTACTATGTAATAGTGAGTAGAATAACTACCTTCCTTTCTCTCCCGGAGTCCTCGCAATAAAGGAACATTGAAAAACTCTGCTACTCGGTTTGGCGGAGGATTGAGGCTGTGTAGATGATCACGGTCCAATCATATTCGTCCGCGATACGCGCTTTACCAACTTAGTTTCGGCCGGTTTTCTTGGTCCAATTACTTTTCGGCCTTGGCTTACCCCCACCAAGACCTGGAATTTCCAGAACGACATCAATACGTACCTACACTGATCTCGCTATGCAGCTCCGCTCTCTTGTACAAATAGAACACTAACTGTAAGTAGTCTTGAACGCCATTTCAGTCAATAACAACAGCCAAGACAGCCTAATAATCTCTCTTATTCAACTTGCATTAAGTCATGTAATGCATAATCCACTTAATTCTATATTGGAATCTCCGACCTTAAATTTCCAACTCTATTGTTACTAAGCTATTCTTACGTCATCCTAACAGGATCAATAACTTAATATATCAATCAACAAAAAAAAAAAAAAAGGGCTCACGTAACAGTCATTCACAATTATATACTCTGAACTCCTACTAGAATATTTGTGCCGGTCGGCATGAGATAAGCATACGTGATGCACAAATACATTAACGGAATAACCCTATGTAGTAGTCCCAGCCGGATCACATGTTGCTCGCCATGATGCATATCCATTTCTCCGCTCCTGAGCTCAAACACTCCGTGGGTTAAAATGCAGTTGGGTGATACATCATAAATTTGTAGCATTCCGCTGGTATCCGGCGTCACCTTGGCAATTACAAGTGTCTTACTGAGGGGGTGGCGGTGAGAGCTTTGTGGTCGTTCCTCTTTGTGAAAAATTTGTTGAGATGATTTGCAGCCAACGGCAAGGAAACGCATATACTGCATGAGATGTCATAAGTAGATAAGACCGCCAATAAGATAAACGGCTCGAGAATGACACGCCGGCGCTAAGGGTGGCTGTGTATGCTTCCGTGGGACGAATAGTCATGAACTGTTTCCGTTCTTGGTTCATATACTCATAAATCCTTTCTCCATCCTTTCACGCGTCGCCGGGTTTGGCACTCACCGATACGATTGCGCCTTTTACTTCTCATGGTGGACTTCGCCGTATAAAAGTCTAGCGAACGATAATGTAAGGGTGCTGGGGAGTCGAACTTGGCAATTAGGATTGACCTCACTCACATTAAGGCAAGTCTGCAGTGCATTCCAACAGCCAAGCTATCCTAGAAGACATCAATTTACCACATAAAATATATAAACTTGGTGTTTAGGCTATTATTTACTCAAACTATTGGCTGTCAAGAAATATTTGTAACAATGTATCTCATCTATATGTTTTTCAACACGTTGATACTTTCCGCTCATGATTGCCATGTTCCACATTGCGTATTACGTCGTTAAGGTAGAGACTATGAGTCGAGCAAGGATACTCGATAAATTCTCAGTTTCCACTTAGTTGTGTACTAGCAGGAAATATATGAGGCTTAGAAGATGAAATATGTGTTCCATACACATGCATCATATTTCTGAAAGAGCTCCGATGGGATTGTTATTGCCACGATTACATGTTTCCGTACGTACCTTAAAGGTTCTATGTCGAAGGTATAGGTTCCTGCCTACCGTTATAATATAGTAATTAGGAGATAGAGTTAACATATTCGAATATATGAAAAACCACCACTCATCAAAATTATTGCTATGGTTATAAGCTTGCTGCTTAACAAAGCAACTGAAGTCCTATGTGGTCTACTTAGCCGTATTGATGCTAGATTTCCACTTTGCTAGTTTATGAGGCACAGACATAGATAAAAAGGCTCCCGTGCATCGTCAAGCGTTGTCCACGAATGTGATTTAGGGAACTTCCGCGCAACAACAAATGGCTATAGTCTGACTCAAGGAAAATCCCCAACAATACCCGCCCCTATCATGTATCAGTGGCTGTTCGGGATAATTTGTAGGCAATAGAGTAGCCCAGATACCAGGAACGTAAAATCTTGTAACGCGCCATGCATATTGTCACAAGGCGTAGGCACAGAACAAAGAGATTGCTGTATATAGCTAGGTAGTGTCTACGAAGGTGTTTAAAGTCCTTCGCGCAACAACAAATGTTTATTACCTACCCCAAGTACGGAGTCCCTGACACATATTCGACCTCCAGCCCCTAAAGATTCCACCTTAACCACACATGTCCAAAGATAATTGAAGATCGACAGCTTCATGTATCCTAAGCCTCGTTCGCGATCGTCATCATCGGAATACCCAATGCAGCCGTCACAACCCCTTTAAACGTCCTCCGCGCGAAGCATCCCAACAAGCGTACTTTGTCTAGATAAATTACCAATTACGACGAATACCAATACAATCCACATATCGTCCTCCCTCTGCCACGATGAACTGACTCAAGCAAGCACCCCCCAAGAATCTCCTCAACTCGTATGCTCGGGATTGATACGTCTCCCCACGCACGACTCAAACCAAGCGAGGTAGCATAGCCATCATCATCAAAGGATCAACCATGGCATGAATGAAGGGGGCCAGGCAGGGAAGAACCTAACCCCGGGGCATCCGACGGACTGACTAGAGACAAGCATGTTGTAGCATGATAAACCACACTAGCAGTGGCTATGCCAACACAGCAGCATCGCGAATAAGGATGCGTGTCACGACCTCTGATAGCAACATAGGGGCAAGTCTTGAATACTTGTTGTCACATAAGGAGCTCCAACTACTACATCTACAGGCTAGAGATCTATATACAAAACACCTTCTTTGTTCTGTCACTCTAGGGAGGCGTTATGCAGCTGTAGGTATCGCGAGGTATTGCGAGAGTCTGACAAGGCGGATATGTGCGTAGCTCGTGGCATCTTGGTGTAGTAACCCCAACAACACAACAATTATGGTCCGTACGTACGTAGATCACGTCCATCTCTAATACTAGAGCTCCTCATAAGCACAGTTTCCAACACACGAGCCAGTCGTAGGGAATTCGCACACAGTTGAGGAGGTATTGGCAATAATACATGCCCCCTTTTGAAGAAATTCACATTTCCACCAACGAAAGAAGGGACAAATACTAAACTAAAGCGTACTCAGCATGCCACGGAACAGACTTGCAGCGCTAATACAACATTAAAAGATAGAACGCTGCTAAGTTGGGATTTCGATCTTCTGCAGCTATCACATATATACGGTAACAGGGAGAAAAAACCACTCGAGCTTCTTACAAATGCGTGAAACGTTCAATCTACAAAAGGCATAGAATCGAAAACACTATAGTGTGGTGTGAAGGAGATGCCCTGAGGCTCACAGCGCCTCGAGATCGAGATCGATGATTATTTCACTCGAATGGCGATGTGCGACACAAGTTAGCTAGAGAGAGACGGCTTTCACGCAGTCATGTTCCATAAAGTCCAGGCCCAAGTATAAGATGAAAGAGAGGTTAGAAGCTTACGGGATCCGAAAGAGGCTAGGTGGAGTATATTGTGTACTACGTGATACATATTATATCTTGACTCGTACTAAGCTCAGCGAACTATATGCTATCTAAGGTGACATTGCGTCTCGCTAGTAAATGATCTTTTCAATCGAAAACGTTGCATGGGCGTTATTGGGGGTATAATATAGGCAGGTAAGTAAGTATATTTGGAGTAAGGCTAGGGGCTAGGCGGTTCTCGAATACGCCTCGGCCCAATGCTGCTGGCCCGCGGCATCTGTGTGCGAGGATTCAGCCATGCGCAAGGCATCCTTGATGTCATCCACAAACAGATGCTCGCCTCCAACAAGTGCAACAATGCCACTCCTCTCGAGTAGTTTCCATACTTTGTTATCGCGACTGGGTGCACGGCTGAAGAAGACGCGGACGCCTTGTTCGCGGTACTTGCGCACAATCTCCTCCAGCACCTGCGTACCGGAGCCGTCCATCGACGTCACGCCATGGATGTCGAAAATGATGTTTCGATTGCTGTCCTGGGGGCGTAAACGCGGCAGTGCTGGGTGTGCCATGTCAGTGCCGTAGCGCTCCATCCGGCGGAGCCTGCTTTTCAGGTCGCCTGTGTTGGCGAATGTCAGGGGCTCGGGGATCTTGACGATCAGGCATCCTTCGATGAACTCCACTTGATCGGGATGTTCCTCGGCGTTGGCGAAACGGTCGCTGTTGGGGACGCGGCCCAATATCTGTATGCGGGGGCGAGTAGCGTGACGCACGACTTGTAGCAACGACAGGCCTATGCCGATAGCAATGCCAAGGTTGAGTGAGAAAAACACAGTAACGAGGACGATGACTGCCATAAGAGACAACTCTTGCCAGCCTCTGATTCGGGCGAAGAAGATCAGATCTTCGGGGAGTTCTTCGATCAGAGAATAGGCAACTACCATGATCAGTGCAGAGAGGACGGGTTTCTAAATGTAGGGTTAGCGAGACTATGGATGAGATCAGCGATAGAGTATGTAGACTTACGGGGAGATAGTAAAACCACGGCAAAAGAAACAGTATGCAGATGATAGTAATGAGACTAAGAATAATTGAGCTCATAGGACTTTTCCCGCCGGTCGATTTGTTGACCTTGCTCCTACCGTACCCCCCAAACGCAGGGAGGGCCATGAAGCAAGCGCCGATTAAATTTGCCGTTCCTAAAGCAATCAGCTCACGGTTTGGGCTGAGCTGCATACCTTCGATGACGTCGGCATCGCCTAAGCTCTTGGCAGCAACGGACGACTCGAAGAAGCCGAGCATGCCGATCAGAAAGGAGGTGCCCATTGCTTCCCGAATGTGAGGCAAGTGGGATAATTGAAAAGGGTTACGGAATGTGAAGAGATGGCCAGACGCGGCTTCGACCTTGCCGAGCAGCTCGACGCCTTTGTCCTCCCAATCGAGGTAGTAGGCCAAGAGAGCAGAGAGCACGACAACGAGGAGACGATCCGGCACGTACGCCACACCAGGATACCGGGGCTGTAATCGACGCTTGATCTCGCTAATGACATAAGTGTGAGTCCATATCCGGTGCAATAAGGCAGAGAGAGAGTCTTACCGAAGCACCATGATGACGACAAAGCTCACGATGCCGATGATGCCAGAAAGCCTATGCCAATCCCCCAGATGGGTGAAGATGAACTCGAGCTTCTCGACGGTGCTGCGGTGGGGCACGCTGGGCAGATCGCGGGCCACCTGGTTCAAGCCAAGAACCGGCGTCATCTGGTCAATGAAAATGACCAGACCAATGGACGAGATGAAGCCTCGCAGGAAGGGACGGCTTAAGACATTGTCGACGAATCCAAAGCGGCCCAGCCCCATGATGAAGACATAGGCACCCGCTAAGCCAACGGCTATGCCGCCGATCTGGGCATGCAGGACGGCATCGTCTTCATCGCCGTCTCCGTAGTCGACGCTGCCCTTGACGATGGAGCCAACGAGAAGAGAGCCGGCGGCCTCCGGACCGACGATCATCTGAGGGCAGCTGCCGAGGAGGGCGTACAGGAGGGGGTTGAAGACGAAGGCGTACAGACCGCTGATGGGAGCGACGTGGGCGAGGTTCTCGGCGTAGGACAGGGCCATGGGCAGGTACATGGAGGCCATGGTGATGGCAGCGGTGAAGTCGCCCTTGAGCCAGGCCCAGGTGTACTGCCGCATCCAGATCAGGCAGGGGATGTAGTAGGAGAGGTACATGTACCACGAGTCCTGGACGCCGTGACGCTCGGCCAGGGCGCTCGACGTCGTCATCTTCTTGCTCTTCATCATGTTGGCGATGGTGCGTCTCCAGCCTGGCTTGGGCGGCGGCGAGGGTGTGTCGCCGAGAGTGGCAGAGCCGTCGGAGCCAAGCAGCGATGCCCTCTCGGACTCGATGTGGGCGTATCGCAGGGGAGGGCTGGTTGCCCGCGGTGAGAAGGTGCCATGGTTGCAGGGACCGTCGTGGGCCCGTTCATGGTGGAGGAGAGAAGTGGTCTCATTGGAGGTGTCGGTAGTTATCGGGGGAGGGCTGTTCTCTCGTCGATGACTAGACGTAGAAGAAGCGGCCGATTCGTCGTGCTCAGACCCGGATTCGGAGACGGTATGGCTTCGACGAAGGCCACTGGGTGTCGAGGGGGCGTGATGGTGGTGATGTGGTTGTTGTTGCTGTGTCTCAGCCGGAGGCGGTCGTGTTGGCTGTGTTGGCTCTGTCGGTGACGGCGATGGTGAGGGTGTTGGAGAGGGTTGAGTTGGTGACTGCGGTTGTGTCGTTCGTCGGCGTGGTTGCTGCGGGCGCGAGCCGCCTGGTGCTGGCGACGGCATATCCAGATGTACCTCTCAACTTAAACCAGCAATCCTAACCTGACAGAACCCAAACCAGCCCAATGCATCGGTGCCGATGAAATACGGGGCGCAGGACGCCGTTGGCAGTTGAAGGTAAGTAAAGGGTAGCCGTAAAAAATATTCTGATTAAGTATGTACTTATATCACACATCCACCTCCATGTCCCCAGATACCTAGTAGATACACTGTACTGTAGTATCAACGGTTCAGCTGGCGGGTTGGATGGGTTTAGTTCGAAAATGGACAATAAGCTGAACCCGTCTCGACCCGGAACGGGATGTCGAGCCGATGCCTGTCCGGTCGACCCGTGCTGGGGGAAGACAAAACACCTTACCTTACCTACCTACATACAATATGTTGTGTAAGTATATGCATTCCTCCCCTCTTTCTGTTGCCGAACCTACGTAACAATATTAATTGAGGCCTCTGAACACATAAATATTACTTAATATCTCTTAGGGAAATGATAATAAGTATTGGCTATGTATTTGCGCTAATGCATGGTCTGCAAGAAATACTGTGAATTCTATTGGTCCATTTTTGAGTTACAGGGGAAAGACCAGCTCTCTACTAACGAGGCACGCTACTGCGCCTGGGTGGGCCTGCCGCTGCTACTGCCGTAGGAGACAAGCTGACAACCTTATGCTTAATACCCCAAAGCTGAGTAGAATCATCATCAGCTTCAGCATCAGCCATCAGCATCATCGTCGTCCTTCGCACATCTACTGAGCTATACCAACATATAACCGAACACAACACTTAGATATCTTAAAATCCTATCAACTGCATAGTCATATCCTATTATGGATCGGATACCTGCTGCCTCTCTTCTACAAACCCCAGCTTCTTCTCATATGCCCGAGCACCCGCGCCGATGGGTTGGATCAGCGTATAACTCCCGGACTTGTTGAACTCCTGTACGCCGTTGATCAAGTAGAGGGGCGTCATGTCGCCGTCATCGCTGAAGTAGAGCTTAGGCCGCTCTCTGCGGTAATACACCGTCGACGTGCCATCGGTGAACTCGACCGTCGTGTTGTACGCCAGCGTCTTGTTGTTGAACGTCCACGGCCCTTGCCAGTCCCTCGCGTACGCATGCGCCCCGACTCGCGGCCCTTTGAGCCCCAGGTCGATGTCGATCATGTAGTGTACCAGGAAGTGCCAGTTACCCCGTTTGTCCTGCCAGAGGAAAGGGTCCTCGCTCCGGTCTGTGTTGTGCGGCTCTACCACTAGATCATACGGCCCGCTGAAGTTCGCCGCCGTGTAGATGTTGTTCTTCTCGACTGCCAGCAGCATCTCATGGGTTTGGTTTTGCTGAGACCACAGTGGCCATGGCGCAGGATTCGTGACGTTCTCCAGTTCTGCCTCCAGGGCCTCCCATTGCCTTAGATCCGCCGAGCTGGATACTGAGATGGTGTTGTTGAACTTCTGCGATTTACACGTGTCAGGCGTTTCGATATCCCGACCGATGCAATACAGCAGATACTTGCCGTCCGCCGGGCTATAGATGATAGTTGGGTTATGGTGGAATGTCTCGAACAGAGTTTGCGCGTACGTATAGGGGCCCCTCGGACCCGTCTTCGACTCGGCCCTGATGATGGTGCTGAATGGTCTCCAGCCTGCAAGCCCACAGCCGTGTGACATCTGAGATGTGATGAGGTGGAACAATTTCTTGTCGGACGGGTCCTGAACGATGTGCCCTCCCCATGACGAATTCCCCGCGCCTTCTTTGTAAAAGTCCGGCCCTGTAGCGTTGGTATGGTTATACCCAGACCATCTTGTTGCAGGGTATAGATCTAGCTCGCTACAGTCCTCAGCCCGCCAACCAGCATCGCAGGTACATGTTTGTGTGGCCTGTGAGCATATCCCGTTCAGGCTACAGTCGTCGTCCGTTGAGCAGCCTTGGGAAGGGCTGATGAGGATAGCCAGCGCACTAAGCGGTAGGAGCGCAGCGATTCCCTTCATATTGTCAACGACGGCACGGATTTCTCTTGGCTCTGGCACATTCAAGATATTAGGAGGCCGGTTCTTATGAAATTTCCCATCTCTTATTTCATGCGCTCTAGAAGCTTTTGGTCATGTGGGGTTGGCGGGAGTAGCTGTCGCGGAGATCATCAAGGTTGTCCATCCCGTTAAATTAATCCACGAACAGGGTCGCGACTATCCTTGGCAATCTCCAACCATGACTAGAAGACCACCTATTGCCTCTTCTGTCACATAATGCTCTGTTCGGAACCTGCACGCATTGTCCCAGACATTAGGATAGGGGTATTGGTATATGACTGCGTCGGACGTTTTGTTAGATAGGGTATGGTTGGAATTAATAAGGTAAGTAGTTCTTGCTAATACCTAGGTATGAACAATCCAACAATTGAACAGTTAAGACAACATACACCCCCAAGTCTAAAAAAGGACAACATGTAGCCTCGACACAGAATCCCGTTGTCTAATCAAGCAACGTACAATAAAATGTATATCGTCTACACCGCTCTCTAACATCTCAGGTAGTGAAGTCTTTCAGTAACAACGAGAGATCATCAGCACGATAATCAATATACCCAAGGTCCATGAGCGTATCGAGCGATTGCTGAGCATATTTGGTGGCAGTCTCGGTGTCGCCTGCTTTCCAAAAGAGTCTGGCGAGCACCTCATACTGCGAGGCTACCATAGGGGGAATGTCCTCGGCCTTTACCAGTGAGAGGATCTCATATGACGCGCGCACCGCGGTCGTGCCATCCAACTTTTCAATGGCGTCCATGACATCTTGCTGCAGCGATGCTATTTTCTCTCGCCGGTAGTCCGACGCGGCGATTTCCGTCTTCGATGCTGTGCAGAGGCTGCATTTGCATTCAAATCCCCATCGCCGCAGGTCGCGCTGTCTCTTCTCTCTCGGATGGTTCATGGGGATATCTGGGTATGGATGATTTGATCAGCGCACGTCGTTATCAGAGATTTCGGAAGTGGGGGTTATCGTACAGCTAATGGTGATTTCTTCTCCTATCTCGATATCACGGAAGGCGACAACTTTGACATCGAGGCTAGTTGGGCTGAACCGTACGAACGCGCTGCATTGTTCGTGTCAGATTCGCCTCTACAGAAGGATGGCCAGATACTCACTTCGGTTTACAGGCATGGTTGATCCTCTGAATCCCGGTAAGTGGTTTAGCCATCATGGATTTCTGGACTAGTACGGACTCACAGAAACTTCCGGGTACAGCGCCATGTGAGGATCACCACCCAACGTGTACGAAAATGCGTTCGTCCCTAGTATGTCCTCCATGATATCAACAGCCTTAGCACTCGACCTGCCGAGACCGAGCACCTTATCCGGGTCCGCAAGCTGTTCAGCCGCGATGTGAAGATACTTATGTCCAACATGTTGCTGCAGTGCCTTTGGAAATGACAAATCAAGCACCAAAGTCGCCCAATCCGTCATAAAGGCCTCAGCACGAGAAATCTTTCGCGTCGCTAATACGCCCTTTCCCTTGGGAGGGATATCGACAACCGCGTAGCTCGGTATCGTAGTATTGAGACCATGGCCGCCAGGGAACTCCTCATTCAGCATACTCACGGTGTCCGCTGCTATCTTGGGTTTTGTGATGAGACTGATTCCCTGATCGCCATGTTGCGAGTTACTGTACACGCAGTATTTTATGCCCGGGTCCTTCTCCGCTTCTACGCAGTCGGGCCGGTGCGTCCAAGGCGACCAGTCAACCGGCTGAGGACCGATACTCTCGTCTATAGGAGGTGGACATCGAAAGTGAGCGTCGTGTCGCAGAGCGGGCGGCGGGTCTGTGAGGCAGTGTTTCGTGGCTATACCCAGATCCTCAGCCATCACAGGAAACACTCCAATCAGGAACGCAACAGCAGCTGGTCTGTATCGTGAGTGCTTCATTTTTGCAAGAGAACAGCGAGTCTGATCCGGGGTTAGGAAACAGCAGGGAATTCACGGGATCGCTGAAAAGGTTGGAGGCGCATGCGCTACCAATATAACGACACCGTGGTGGCATGATAGCATCTTGGCCTCTGTCTTGTCTAACTTCCATATCTGACGATCCAAGGCACGATAGAGTTGAGCCGCGATGTGGCCAGATTAGCCAACGCGAGGCCAAGCACGGGATCATGAAGCCAACAAAGCATTCTGAGCGCGATCTACTTAACTCTCTCCTTATGGGTACTACGACTATTGAGGGGACTAGAAGACGAGCCGAGGAATTGCAACTGGGTCTGACCCGCCGCGGCACATTCATCTATTTGAAAGATTCAGTCATCCTACGCATTAACCACATATATCATCTCCAAACTTCAAGACGCCCACGGCGAAACTCATGTGATCGAGCCGCTCCGTCCGCGACAAGACCTTGGCCCTGCCGATCATCGGGTGGGCGGGGCGTATCACCCGTGGCATTGCCGAGTTCCGATCATTGTTGTCGGGGCTCGCTCTCCTCGTCTTGCTGATCTTGTACCAATGCCGCGTCACTTGGCCGGCGGTTAAATTGAGCCCCGTGGACCCTTGTTGGTCTATGTGGACCTTTTCTCTCTATGTGATACCAGTTGTTCGAGTTTCATAGGGCAAGATCTGCGAGTGGTATATACGATCTATGGAATAGTGAAGAATACTTGAATTATAGCTTAGTATTAGTATAAATGGCACGATAAACTTGAATGGTTCATCATGCTGACAGCTTTGATCTACGCGCATTGGAATAGACTGTATATTTTCATGATTAAGAATCTTGCGGACTCGCCTTGAAATGACTTGGTCTCAAGGTGATTAGGTACTTATTAAAGAACCAGGAGACTTAGATTTTATTAACTTATAAGCTTACATCTTACCTATGCATGCTTATGACAATATCTAGAGATCCAGTCTCGTCAATCGCCAGAGGGAACACTCAAGCGCAATCGCATTCCATTCTGGAATATTCTTGCGCTAAACTTTCGTACTGTATACTTCAGATCGATTGCTTTCTCCTCGTTCCATTTTCACTTCGACTTGGTCGATCTGAGCATAAATAGAGAGCCAATCCAGGCAGGTGATAAAAGCTTATTTTCTGACAAACGGAGATCCGGATGCTCAAGAGTATTTGAGTTCGTTGATGCTAAAATGTATTACTCAATGGTATCAGAGCGGATAAATTTGGATCGACCAGACAGGCCTCCCGGGGCCCAAGTCCCTACTGGCGGTGAACCTTGATAGGAGGTATACGTGAGATACGTCTAGGTCTGGAGCCTACCCAGAATCTTACTTAGGGGTTGGAGTTACCGTTCCTATAAACACCGTTATCGGTATCGAGAGATAATGCTTCTATTACCATGAGATCTCTTATAACTGATCGAAGGTACGGCTTTACAGCTTTTGACTACAGCTTGAGGATGGTTCCACAAGACTATTAAACCTAATGGCGTTCATCTCAAGTCAGAACGGGTCGCGAGTTCTCGGGGATGGCAGCTCCTTGGACCCATAGTCAATCCTTTGCGCGGCCAAGGCCCCCATAGCGAACAGAATACCCTGATCTCCGAGAGTGGTTGTTGATGGATAAAGCTATATTCCGAATAATATTGTGCTAGCTGGGTCTTTTGTTATACCTCACCAATATAACTCACCAGGCCTTGTCGTATGGAAGCCGTTTTTTTTTTTTGAGGCGGCAACACAAACAGCACTTTCGCAATGTTCAACCTTAGACATTTCGTTGTTTCCTGTTCTTCTTTTCGAGTGTCTTCATATACGCAATATCTACTTTACAACGGTTATATCGAAGTCGAGTCTGAATGGTAAACGCCTCCAAGACCTGCCAAAGGAAAGCAGTTGGGGCATTTAACACCTGCATGCATTCCATGTGGTTGTCAAACTCTCAATCTAGCTTACCTTCTCATTTTCTAAACTTAAGCTCTCGTCAGCGTAGAACATAAGGGGCAGACCTTGGCGCTATTTCAGGTGGGCGACAGATGGAGTAGGTGTTGGCTGGGCCATTATGTAAGTCTTTAATGTTAATAATGGGATATTAGAATGCATGACGATAGACAAGGGTCAAATACGTACAGAAAATAATGTGACAATCACTTACTGATGTATTGCTAGAATACTGTCCTTCACGTAGACCCATAGGATGCAGTAGTAGCAACAGTGACCCCTCCGTTGCGCAGCCATTCTTAGCCTCACGTCGCTCCTTCCGACACTTCTTCCCATGTAACTTGGGAAGGCTATGACGAATATTGTATATGATACCAAACTGTCCTGGCGACTTGGCTCTCTGCTTCTTTACGCTCGCTTTCAACAACCTTGTCATTCGTCCCTTGGTTTGTGTGTGAATCTATACCGAAGTTTGTCCCGTAGAGTCCCATGCCAAAATAATAGCGTCGATTTGATCGACTCCCCAGTTCCTGCGGGCTATGCCGTTTACCGTGGGAGGTAGAGTGCCCGTCAGGTAAGATACGGGGCCCTCCATTGCTAAGTTATCCATTATTGTAAATAAGGGAAACACGTGCTATACGGACCCGAGAGAAGCTAATGTAAAGTCACGAGTAAACTTAATATAAAACCTTCGATGAACCTAACTGACTCCCTAATAAACCTAATCCGAGTCCCCCGTAAACATTGCTACTCAAACGTGTATATAAGAAGTAAACAAGCCCCTTCAATTTGAAAGAGGCCAAGCCTCAGCTTTCTATTGCGATAGACCTGACGTTTTACTTGCTAGCTCAAGTTCACTGCGATACAAATCCACTGCGATTTAACTTCACTGCGATAATTCATCTTGCCTAATTTTGCTCTCAGACCACCCTTTCAATCTCTGTGCGTCTTACCAGAAGACAAAATGGGCTCGAAGAAGAAGAACTCGAAACGAGATATGGAGGAGAGTCCTCGAACTCCGAGGAGAGCCGAAACATCACATAATTCCCCCCAGACCCCCAAGACCGAGGCCAGCATACCTATACGAACGCCCCACACCCCTACGCCCCGGCTCAATCGACCATATGTATTACCTACTGTCTCGCCCATCGTTCCTCCAGAAGATATGCTTCGACCTAATGTCCGAAAGTCGCTCAAACGTGAAAGCCTGGAGCGACTTCAGCCAGCAATTAATGCCTACAGACAGGAGAAGCGCAACTTCTCTCAACTAAGCTCCACGAGCCTTGAATCTTCGTCGGGACATAAGCTAACAAAAATGGGACAGGAAATCGACGACGAAAGCAACATGAAGCATCACCTTCAAGTTGTGCGACAGAAGCTCAAGGCTGCAGATGCAGCATATGAAGCAAAGCAAGCAACAATACGAGAGCTTAGGTGAGTATTGTGTGCTATTCTTTCAACTTCAACCAAAATAACAATAACTAACTTACGCTTCTCTAAAAAGAGCTAGCTGGCAAGACGGATCCCTTGAGATAACACGCGGGCAATTCCAAGAAGAAACGAGGCGCCTAGAGGAAGATATTGGTGCGCTGCTCGTTGAGAGAGTTCATATGCGTACATCGACATATCAGCTTGCGGCCAAAGAGGTTGACACAGAGAGGTGGAACAAACTTGCCCACGCCGAAGACTGGTCATATATCGACCTTTTAGCCTCCCGATTAAAGGAGCCATCTGGGTCGACAGTTACGATGAAGAACCCCCTTAACGCCGACAAACAAGCTCGCTGGCGGAAAGCTGTTATCAAGGCCTACGGTGTAGAAAGTAGCGATGGGAAATTGGTGTGGTGCCCGATTAGCCAACGGTACGAATATGTGCGGAGCATGACCGCGGCTCACATTGTTAGGTACAATGTGGGTGAGTCGGCAGCAGTGCATCTGTTTGGACCTCTCGATGATTCAGATGGCCATATCTGGAGTATCCGGAACGGGATTCCTCTTTTCAGCGCATACGAGGAAATGCTGGACGATGGACAGATAGCTATCGTTCCAACAAAGGATGGCAAGGATCTGATGGTGGTCGTTTTGGATGAAGCTGAGCGTTCCGAACCATCAAATCCCAACGCTGCGATACCTTTGGGCCAGGCCCTTCACGGGCGGATCCTCAAGTTCTTGAATGATCACCGCCCAGCGATGAGATACCTCTACTTCTGTTTTGCGATGAATTTACTGCGCCGACAGAAGTTTGAGGTGGATGGCTGGTGGAAAGATCGCATTGAATATGCCGATACCCCGTTCTTCCCTACCCCTGGGAAGTGGGTTCGCGAGACAACTTTGAGAAAGCTTGCGATAAGAGTAGGGCATCTACCTACAGACGAGGCCGACGATTTCGTAGCCACGACTAAAGGCAGCAAGCCAGAGGATCCGTTCAAGGAGGGAGAGGGAGCTGTAGGAGAGGAAGAGGAGGACGATGAGGAGAAGGAAGAGGTATTCACATCATACCTGCAATACACTTATCAAGATCAACCTACAGCCCCAGAGCCGGACTAGATCCGGCAGTAAGGCGTGGCGGAAGATCAGGTGTTGTTGCTAATGTTAGAAGTGATAGAGAGCCTCAATAGATTGATCAACTGATTTCTGAACCGCCTAAATCAAAGGGGGTTCAGTCACTTCTATACACAGACTAGTTCTACACCCTATGGTATCCGTGAACCAGTTCCGTGACAACTAGGCACCAGTCTCGCCGCCTGTAGTGAGTGCCTATTACTTACCTCAAGTATAGGGTCCCTGACAACAAAGCGACTCACAAGGTAAGCCTCCTATATCACGGAGTGCGTCAAACCGACAGCTTGGTCCAGACGCGCCACACATATTACGCCTCGCTAAAAAGCACTTATCGGGGTAATTGTAAGAGATGACGTCTTCGAAAAACAGTTGCGCAATTACTGGTCGTTGTCATAAGCCGGTCTCGTAATATAAGCGTTCGCGTCGCTTGCTAGAGAGCACCGTCATCGCTTAGAATGAGTATATGGCTCGGTTGAACATCTCCAGGTTTGCCAACCCAGAAGGAAAAAAAGCTCGCGAGTAACTTTTACCACTTCTAATCGCCAAGCAAGCGAGTCCGTCGGTGAAACATCTTGGCAAAACCCGGTCGGACTTGAGCGCGTGTGGCGCTTGTCAATATCCAAGACTCTTGGAGTGCGACACAGGTATCTATCTCCCGCGACACGAATTCTCGTCTTTTGAACCAATGACACGGTATTCCAAAGTCATTTGGTTGGCGGGTTTGATTGTTCAATTTTCCAGATTGGTGAAATTCTAGAAGAAGAGAATGTCGGGCTGTGGGTGATAGCTACCACGGTTAGGCGAACGGGTGGAGATCTTTATTAACGTGGAGCTTTGAACTTATCTCACTTAACGCCAAGTACGGATTACTTTCTAATCAATGTCGAGGGTTGGGGTAGCTGGGGAGAGGCTGGGGAATGCTACTCTGAGGGGTAAGGATACTGTGTGGGGTCGGCGATGCGGGATGTGGCAGCAGAAGCAAATCAGCTCACCGCCGCTTTCGCAGCTATATTGTACGGACCTGTACATCAGATGAACTCCCAGTAAATTATCTTATAAATCTTTATCTTAAATATCCCGAAAAATGTCCTATATATCACATCGTCACATAATATCTCAGATATTGATCAGATTTGGGCCTATAGTATTATCTGTCACGTCCCTACGTAACATTTGTGTTCCTATTCACAATACGTCACATGTACATGTACGCGCACCCTGGCACGTTTGTATTAATAAGTACAGCATAATGCCAACCTTATGGCGGGGAAGTAAGACCTGAATCGTGGTAACTCAGTGCCGGGTCGGTAACCTTCGGGTACTTGTCAGGATGACGCTCCTCATTCGTTTACTGATTCCGAGTTTTCCCTTTATACCTGCTCTAACGTCTTGGACATGCATTTGCGGTTGGAGATTATACTTATATGTTGTTGATAGACGATCCGGAAAACATTCACGTGCTTTTCTTCTTGGCTGCAGTTCTTGTCCTGGGGTGCTGATCTGGGGTTTCTTTACCAGTACCAGGAACGTCTTCTTGGCGGGTCTCGGCCGTGGGGTAAAGCTTATGTCGACTCTCGTCCCATGAATAGGTGTTGATCGGTAGGGGAATTGAACTTTTTATAGTGTTACAAGTCACCTATGAACATTTTCTTGTTAGCTTGCTCATGTCATTCATGGGCGGTAGTTCAAGGTAATAATACTAGTGCAAGAAAGCCCACTCCCACCTATCATCTCACCCCTTTCACGATATCTTACCTATGTTGTCTGGTTGGTGCCCGGATACTTCTGTATGGTTAGACTGGGGAGACCCCACATGGTGCCCGCTGGACTAATGGTACGTCGCATTGCATTTGCAAGCTCGAATCGTGGCCTGACTATTGCTCACGTACTTACGTATTACGCAGGGTCGGTAGTACATACCAGATAGGGCTGTTGGATTATTGGATAGATGAAGTTGAGAGAGAGATAACGAAAAGAATCTCCTCGTCCTCCCGTCTACTGAATCGGTGTCGCGATCAGGATACCTAGGTATGTATATTAGCGTTGTCATAGAATCGAATTACGTTATACCGTTGGAGCTCAGACCAGACCTGAATCAAACAAATCGTCTAGCCAAAAGTAAGGAGACAGTGGAAATTATCGGCGATAATCACCGTTGACTGCCCTCTCGTTATGGGGTCGGTTCGGGCTACCCTCAGATAGTTACTTTAGGTAGCTCCTCCGTAACCACGTTGGCCGAGCTGACGAGTTCACCAGGATTATTTCTCTTGGTACCTATTGTATACACTAGCGCTGGGGTAGGATCCATTGAATGCAGCCTTGCTCTCCCGGCTCTCTGTTTCGCGAGTTGATCTCGTGAACCTGGTCAGAAAAGTCTTGAAGGTCTCGTGAGGGGAAGACAAGGATAAAGAGTACCGAACAATACTTACTTACCGAACCCCCATATTACAGTACCAATACCATTGCCATCATTACCACCAGTAATCTTGGCGTGGGTCACTGAAGAATGGACGTTGGACAATGGCGTTCTGTCAGCCAACAGATAAATAGGTGTAGTTAACGGATGTAATCCTCTCTCGTGGTTCCGAGCTGTCAACTCTCGTCTCACATCCTTCTCACGAGAGCTCTTCTTCGAACAGCCCAAAATGGCCCCCGGTGTCAAGAAGCCTGTTAATATCTTCAAATTGAAGAACCTTGACGAGCCAAAGGGTGTCTTCAATTGGCGTCTCTGGTTCGCCGTCTGCTCCTTCGGTCTTCTGGGCGCCGCCCGTGGTGTCGACGAGGGTCTGATCAACGGCGCCTTCAACTCGAAAGTGTTCCAGGCCTCCATCGACTATGCCAGCTACAGCGAAACGGAGCAGGCCAACATCAAGGCCAATGTCTCGGCCATGGTGCAGGTCGGTTCCATCGCGGGTGCCCTAATCGCGTTCTTGGTCTGCGATCGCATCGGTCGTATCTGGGCCACGCGACAGCTCTGCTTGCTATGGATATTGGGAATCGCTATCTTCATGGGACACGGAAATAATCTCGGCGCCGTATACGCCGGGCGATTCGTCGCCGGTCTCGGTGTCGGTCAGACGCCCGTCGTAGGGCCCGTGTATATCGCCGAGATCGCACCAGCGTCTATCCGTGGTCTCTGTACCTGTATTTTCACTGGTTGTGTGTATCTCGGTATCGTGCTTGCGTACTTCACCAACTATGGCGCACAGGTGAACATCGGAGACACTACACCTAATCGATGGGTAAGTGAAGACATTATCCTCATTCGTATACATACGACCTTTTTGAAAATTGGATGCTAACTCAGACATACCTAGCTTGTACCGACCAGTCTTCATATTATCTTCGCTGGTTTGATCTTCATTCTCACATTCTTTCAATCGGAGTCACCCCGATACCTCATCAAGCAAGGGAAGCATGAGGAGGCACTAAAGACGATGTCGCGCATCCGCCAATTGCCGCCAGACCACGAGTATGTCGTAAGTGAGATTACCGCGATCCGCGCCGCCCACGAAGAAGAGTTGGAGGCCACGATGGGGTCGAGCTGGACCGGAGTGCTCAAGGAGATGTTTCTGATCCCCAACAACGCCTACCGTCTATACCTGGCCCTATCAGTGCAGATTCTATCTCAGTGGAGTGGTGCCGGCTCGATCACGCTGTACGCCCCGGATCTCTTCGCAATCCTCGGCATCAAGGGCACGAACGAGTCACTCCTCGTAAGCGGCGTCTTCGGCATCGTCAAGCTTGTAGCGGCGCTAGGCTGCGCCCTCTTCCTCGTCGATGTCATCGGGCGCAAGCGTGCTCTCCTCCTGGGCATCACGCTACAAGCCATCTCCGTCATCTACATCGCCGGCTTCCTGACGGCGGTGCCGGAGCTGGGCGTCGACGACGACTACGTGCTGCCTAGCTACGAGGCGTCCGCCAGCCGCGGCGCCATCGCCATGATCTACGTCTCGGGCTTCGGCTGGGCGCTGGGCTGGAACTCGATGCAGTACCTTTTGACGGCCGAGCTGTTCCCCCTGCGCATCCGTGCCGTGGCGACGTCGCTCGCCATGACGCTACACTTCGCCAACCAGTACGGCAACTCGCGCGCCGTTCCCGTCCTGCTTCTCCCCACGAAACTGGGCGGCATCACGCCGGGCGGCACCTTTTGGTTCTTCGCGGCTGTCACTATACTCGGTGGCATATGGGTCTGGTTCTTTGTGCCCGAGACGGGCGGTCGTTCGCTGGAAAGCATGAACCGCCTCTTTGAGCTGCCTTGGTACAAGATCGGTCGTTATGGTAATGACGATGCTGATCGGTTAGATGTAGCAATAAATGAGAAGCAGGTCGATATGCTTGGTGGCGCGGCCGAACATGTTGATGTGGTCGGAGAAAAGCGTACCTCGAGAGAGGTTTAGGTTTGAGATTTATTAAAATAGGTTCCTAGGTAGTCAGAAACAACAACAACGCTTTTACCGATTCATAAAGTTGATCTACTGGAAACGTGGATGGTCTAAGTGCTAGCTTGTTAGTGATACTCGGGAGGTCCGGTCGGAGGTCCGATCGGATACCTCGAACATCATTAAGCCCCTGATGGGCGGTGTACAAACTGATAATCAAATGAAGATTCGACAGATCCAGTAAATTACCTAAATACGTTGCTTCAGGCCGGATAATGGGGGGAAAATGATCGGCCGACTGAGTGACCCTCTGGGACCTAACTATGCGGAACAGAACCCAGGTGCTGATACTGATAAAAATGGTTTCTTTACTAGACGCTCCGCATTGGCCATCGATAACTAGTTTGAACAGATTGAGAGCCAAGCTTGTACCTCCTTTAGTATCATGCTCCTAGGCGTACGGCTCACACCGGAGCTTCCACGGAGTCCCTTGAAATTCGGCTATATATCCTACGATGCCCAATTCCGGGTAAAGTGCCCGGAAGGGAAGGGATTTCTTAGTGGGGCATACTCGCATGTGTCCTTGAATTTGGAATTTGTTCCCCTAACCCTGTGAAAGCAGAAACAATTCTCCAGATGCGTCGCTCGTTACATAAAGCCGCCCAGCAGCATCAAACACCAACCCTACAGGGCGAATACAAGTAGATGACGAGCATTGCGTCTCGTCCTGGGGATAGAACATATCAATGGTGCCCCTATTACTCCACAAAGGAGCCTCAGGCGCGTACGATCCATCTGGGCCTTGGGCAAAAGGGACCGCAACGACTTTGTATCCCGTGGGCGGCTGACGATCCCAGCTGCCATGAAACGTGACAAACAGATTGGTAAATTTAGCATCGAACTTACAGCCGAGAGGTGCCGAGTGCGCTTGGAAGCCGAGGGCGGGCGGAATCGAAAGAACATCACTACACATCTCGTCGCCGAAGAAGGTCGCGATAGGCCACTGGACGAATTGTTGACCAACCTGAAAGACGCGATCTAAAAACTCGTTGGGCTCCCATACAGTGAAGCAGTACGGATAGCCATACCATTTATCATTCGCGAGCGTTACATCTCCCAGGAAATTCAGCTCTTCAGACGGATTGTCCGTGTGCACGTCTGTTGTTGTGCCGTTTACGCTCCGGACTAGGTTGTCAGCGCTGTTCTCAACGCCCCATAGCCTAACAGGTGTCAGTATATCTCAGTCAGCTCTCGTGGGATTGATAATATAGGAATTCTGTTACATATTGTTCCCGTCAAACGCAAGGCCAACCTCACTGCGAAGCCCGTATCCTGCGTTCCAGCCCTGCGAGACATAATTGTAACCGCCCAGCGGCACGGAGGATACGTTGAAGACCTTCACGATTGCTCTGCCAGTGTCGGGTTCGCTAGTAGCCAGGTCGAGGTTCGAAGCCGAGCCGTGCGAGACGACTAGCAGGTCTTGGCGGTGCGCTGGAATAACTAGTGTTCTCGTGGTATGGCCGGATGTCGCCATTCCAGAGACAACCACGACTGGGTTCGGGCTGACGTCGCCCGTGATTGGGTCATAGTTCCAGCGGAATACGGTGGATGACGAGCTCGCAAACAAAGTATTGCCGTCCGCGCTCAGACAAACTCCGTGGTTGAGGTCGGGGTTGGAGATGACGATACGCGTGTTGGTGATACACCCGTTGGCGTCTACCAGGTGCTGGCTAAGACCAACGCCGTCTTGAACAATGAGCAGCCGGCCGCGGCTATCCAACACCAGGTCGCGAGGGCTACGTAGTCCACCTGCCACCTTGACGTAAGACCATCCCGGAGCTGTGTTGTATCGGGCGATGGCATCAGGCACATTGGGACAAGGCGACAAGAGAGCCTTGCTGGGCGCTTCCGTAGACAGTATTAGTAAACCGACCGAATATGTCTCGTACACAGCGGGATATAAGGCCAACATACCAATGGTAGCCAGTATAGTCGTCGCAAGCCCTATTAACTTCATGACGAAAAGTTGGATTCTTACTTTTTAGTTCATAACCGCATTCCAGTCAGGCTTTGGAGGTGAGACAGGCGAGGGAGTGCCCGTTCCGAAAATATATAAGCACCTATCTAGCCCGATGGTCCCAGTCAGAAGCATCTCTATCTCTATTGTGTGAGAGAGCACCTGTGTGAGGCCACGCGTCGATAGCTGTGTGTCGATACATGATGACCTCGAGTATCCCCCATTAGGTTGTGTCTGTGTACTATCTACCGATGAGAGCAAAACTGACAGGCCAGACGCATGGCTCGAGGCGGCGATCATTTTTAACTTCCTTTTGTTAGTGACGAGAAAGTTAACCAAACTTGCACTTACAACTTACATCGTAGATACTAGGTACCTAGGTACATGTGCTATAGCAGGCCCACATAATTATTACTCCACTACAAGTACCTGAAGATTGCCATTTTATCTTTATCAACAACAACAAATATATGCAACGTCTCTCTCCCCTTCTACTTGTGCAACCACCTATAATTAAAGTAGGTAGTATTGCACTCGTACAGGCATTGTGAATGCGAGCGTAATAATTGGCCTCGCATCGCATCGCGCCAATGGGCCGGTTCATGACCATCGCTGCCCTTGGCTCCAAGAGCTGCCATGGACATGGACGACTTCTCCGACGATGATCTCGACGGCCTCAACGCCAATGCTCTGCAGGAGCTTGAGAACAACGCCCTCCAGCTGACCCAGGCCCAAAAGACCTATAACCGCCCCAACCCGCCCGTACCCCCAAAGTCTCTGCCGCCCCCACCTCGAGGTCAGCGACGGTCCGAGGTCGTCTACGGTTTTGAGGACGACGATCTCGACGATGCTGTTGTAGTTGCTCAGAATGCTCCCCAGCCGAAATCAGCTCTGCCACCTGTGCGTGCTGTCGCGCCTGCAAAGCCCGCCCAGCTTCCCTCGCGGGTGCAACCTCGGCAGCAACGAGAGCATCGTCCACAGCCTGCCAATCCTGCCTTCAGACCACCCGCCCACCCCGCCTCCGTCGGCCCTCGTGCTTCGCAGCAGCTTCATTCCAGGAATCAAGCCCCCCTGCTCCCCCGTCCTGCTCCCACGGTATCATCCGGGTACCAGCCGTCCCAGGCCACACGCCAGACGGGCGCCGCCACCTCCCATGAGCTCGCCACCCTGCAAGCACAGCTATTGGACCTCAAGTCCAAGCTTAGCACCAAAGAGGGGGAGGTCAGCATTGTGCGGAAACTCCTGGAGAAGGCACGCGAAGATCACGAGCGGGAGGTTCAGATCGTCAGGGCACAGGCAGCTGAGAAGCTGGCAAAGAAGGAACGGGATGCCGAGGCTGCGAGGGCTGCTCAGCAATCCGCAGTCACCGAGCTGGAGTTCACCAGGCGAGATCTGAGGGAAGAGGTCGTTCGTGCCAAGCGCCAGGATGGGCCGAGCACGCCCAAGAAGATTGCGAAGACATGGGGCGTCTCGGATGGGTTTGAAGATGTCGAGATGGCTGGCAGCCCAAGTAAGGGCAAGCGCGGCAAGAATGCCGGACCGGTGGCCGGCTCCGTTGTCGAACCTCCGGCGAAACTCTTGAGGACGCCCACCAAGAGCAAGCGGAAGCGCCCCGCGATGGACAGCCCCGTCACTGCCTTGGAGACACATTCAGAGGATGTGGTCATGATGGATGACGCGGGAATACCAGTGCATGATGTGGTTGTTGTTACTTCAGTGGCCTCTGTTGCGCAAAGCAGTGTGCCTTTCGATGTAAGATGTCATGCTGACTTGTGAATCATCCGGTATTGACGATCTCTAGTACTTGAAAGTAATCTTGAACCATAGTTCAGCGCATGGCCGTCCTCTGGCCTTTGAGTGTCTATCTCGTTTCGAGCTACCATCTAGGCCCAACGAAAGCATTGCTTCTATCTTGCTCCGGAAACTGAGCACCGCCGGAGACCCCAGCGACCCTACGCAGTTGCCTGTCCAATTTTGCTTGGAAGTCATCCGGCTGTGGGATGCGTGCAGGGCCGAGAAGGTTGTGAGTGCTCCTACCCCCTGCTCCCAAGCGAGACTCTGGCTAATTGAGTCACAGTTGGCTCCTATTACTGAGCTTGTATCACTAGTTTCATTCACTATGCAGTTACAAACCGTGACACTTGCTCCGTACATTGCCCCGAGTCTCCTTCCGGTGGCGATGGACTCCTGCTATGCTGTAGCTATACCCCGATTCAGCAATCCCGTACCGGGCGAACCCACTACCGAAGAATTTACTCAACTTAGAGACAATATCGACACCCGCAAGATCCTATCGCTCATGTATCTCGCGGTGCTAGGTTGTGCAACATCCAAACCAGCTGTCGGCAGTGTCTTATCGCCAGCTGTAGATTTCTGGAGCCAAGTACATATACAGTTCATACTTGTATATCTCAACCGCAAACAGCCCATCGATGACTTTATCGCGGTGTTGAGACTGCTCTGTACGTCCGTGTTCCCCGACAGCATCGGACCCATCAACCCGGACAAGACGCCAGAGGAAATCGCGCAATTGCTGATCGACCGGATCTCCGTCTACATGACGGACACGTCACGATGGGATGCCGATGAAACGAAACTACGAGACCTGCGATTGGCCTCGCTGCAGACGCTCTCGGCATTTGCGCGGTCGCAATTTGGGCTTGTGCGCCTCGCCAAACACGACTGGATCATCCCGCGGCTGGTCACGCTATTGTCGTACAGCATCGAGGAGCTCTACGACGGCGACATGCAGTACTCGTCGACGGGGGAGGACGGGGCGACGGACAGCCTGCAGAGTGTGGTGGCGCACACCATGTTCCTGCTCCACATGATCGTCACGAGCCAGCCGGACGGAGAGGCGGTCGATGTGTCGGCCAAGCTGTCCAAGACGACGGGCGGGTCGCAGAAGTACCTGCTAAGCCTGTCCCGGCTGAACTTTGCGGACGACCTCGTCTCGGAGGATACGGCGGAGCTGGCGCACGAGCTGCTGGAGCTGGCGGTGACGTCAGAGGCGGGCGAAGAGCTGGGGCTGTTTTTCAGCGGTTGATGCTGGCTCAACTACAACAGGAGAGGGGAATGGCATCTCGATAGGGTATCCTCAGATTTTGGAAAAGGGCGAAATGGGCGTCGGAAATTATAAGGTCGGGTGTGGATGGGATAAACCAGGGACTGAATATCATGTTTTTACGGTGCGTCGTGGGAATACCCGGATAGTTTTCAGCACTTGCATGTCGCATATCACCAGAAGTAGATGCAAAAATAGCACTCTAGACTAGGGTCTCTACATATACATATAGCGAAGTCTGCTTGGCTTTGCTATCTCTTGGATGATTGTGGTGTGTATGTACGTTTGTGAGGGTATCTGGGTACAGTATATCTTCAGATGTTCAAGCATGTGAAAGCGGCGATCGGGCACACACCGGACCCGCTCCAATCCCGATTCCAGCGCTGTCGCATACCTACTGGTCTGCTCGATAACTCAATCTGTGAGCCAAACTCAATGATGTTGATGACATGATAATATTTTGTTGTTACCCTAATTGATTGCCTTGGGCCTACTTACCGGGCAAGATAAGTAGTTGGACAACAACAGGTATAAATCAAATCCACTAGACGTTATTTTCGTCATTGGCGGATTTCGACGATTGCGCCAAGAACAAAAACCTGAAATTACCCACTTGTGCTGCCTCCTAGCAGCTATCATATTACTAGCACAACGCAGGCACTACTGTACTACGTATATCTATCTATCTACTCAGTCTGTAGCATAGAAAATCCCATCCTTGTGGTCGGGTTGAGCCGCACAGCACTCATTTTACCAGCACATTACCCTGTACTGTATGTACATACATGCGTACTGCACCTCACCCAACAAACTAAACTGACTGTGGGCAAGCAGATCCGGGCAAGGCCTCGACCCTAATTCCCGGTTCCCCAGGTTCTGCACAATATCGTCATATCTTAAGTGTAGACTGTCTGCGCCCGCGCACACGCACACACTCACTCACGCATACGCATACGCATACGCATACGCATACTGTCTGTCTTCCTAGTGGTCTTGTGTTGAGATTGTTGACACCGTCGTCGTCGTCGTCGTCGTTATTCGTCCCTGTCCAATCCGACATTGTCTCACACCCCGCTCGCCCGCGCCTTTGTCTTCTGCCCTCGGCCCTCGCGATCGTCGCTCTCATCGCCATCATCATCATCATCAACATAAGACAACCCACCCCCCTTAAGACATCATGACGAAGCCACGTCGTGGGGTCCGCTTCCCCGGCCGGACCGCCAACGGCCATTCCTCTGCCGACGGTAGGAGGTCCAGCATGAGCGAGGCCAGCGACGACGGGTCCGGGTCGCCGGTGAGAACGAGGGGCGTACAGACGACGACTCAGCTGGATAACATCAGCGAGAAGCCAAACGAGCACCCCCCCGCCGCCGCCCAGCCGTCGGAATATGAGAAGAAGAAGGCCAACTTCCTGGTGCGCACGTTCTGGACGTTCGTGATGATCGGGCTCTTCTTCACGGCGCTGTTCGCGGGCCACATCTACATCATCGCCTGCATCACCATCGTGCAGATCGTGTCGTTCAAGGAGGTCATCGCCATCGCCAGCGTGCCCAGCCGCGCGCGCCAGCTGCGGCCCACCAAGAGCCTCAACTGGTACTGGCTCGTCACCACCATGTACTTCCTCTACGGCGAGTCCGTCATCTACTACTTCAAGCACATCGTGCTCGTCGACCGCGTGCTGCTGCCCCTCGCCACCCACCACCGCTTCATCAGCTTCGTGCTCTACGTCATCGGCTTCGTCTTCTTCGTCGCCAACCTCAAGGCCGGCCACCTCAAGTTCCAGTTCACCAACTTCGCCTGGACCCACATGGCCCTCTACCTCATCGTCGTCCAGGCCCACTTCGTCATGAACAACGTCTTCGAGGGCATGATCTGGTTCTTCCTGCCCGCCTCGCTCGTCATCTGCAACGACATCTTCGCCTACATCTGCGGCATCTCCTTCGGCCGCACCCAGCTGATCAAGCTGTCCCCCAAGAAGACCGTCGAGGGCTTCGTCGGCGCCTGGGGCATGACCCTCGTCTGGGGCTTCCTCCTGACCAACGTGCTGATGCGCTCCAAGTACTTCATCTGCCCCGTCAACGACCTCGGCGCCAACGTCTTCACCGGCCTCGCCTGCGAGCCCAACCCCGCCTTCCTGCCCCACACCTACACCCTGCCCCATCTGTTCTTCCTCCCCGAGGGCACCACCTTCTCCTTCACCTGGGAGCCCATGCAGTTCCACACCATGGTCCTCGCCTCCTTCGCCTCGCTCATTGCGCCCTTCGGCGGATTCTTCGCCTCCGGACTCAAGCGCACTTTCAAGATCAAGGACTTTGGTGATTCCATCCCCGGCCACGGTGGCATGACGGACCGGATGGACTGCCAGTTCATCATGGGCTTCTTCGCCTTCATATATTACCAGACCTTCGTCGCCCAGCATAAGCTCAATTACGGAAACGTCATGGAGCTGGCTATCACCGGCTTGACCTTGGAAGAGCAGGTAGAGCTCGTCCGGGGATTGAGCAAATACCTAGAGAACCAGGGAGTACTTGATCCTGTGGTGAGTCTTCATCTTATTTTCCGCGCTATCCCTTCCCAATCCCGATTCCATATCCCAAACACCAGGCCCATGCTAACTAAATCTACACAGATCGTGGCAGGTCTCGATAGAGCATTGTTAGCTCGTCGGTAGAAATTTGGGCTTTTTAACGGTATACCATTATAGACTACTTTTCTCGGGGAGGTAATACGGACAAGGGGGATTCAGGGATCAACGTGTAAGAGATGCGAAAAAGGGATCTTTTAGGGTTTTAATGAGAAGGTGTACCTACGAGAAGGGGAGGGGGGAAAAGGAGCAGAAAAAGAGAAAAAGTGAACGGCTGATACGAGTCACGAACTTGGTGGTAATTAGACCCGAAAAATACCGTTTGCACACGCACGGAACTTCCCAATGTTCGGAATCTGATATGAATGGACTATCCTTGTATTATATCCCATATCCCTTTGTTATATTTAATGGACGGATTCGCTCATCGTCTGCATTTTGTAGATTGCGTTTCGACTTACGTATTAGGGGGCTTTAGTTGGGCCGGTGGTATAGTGTTTCTGTTAAGGAGGAGTAGCAGGTGGAGGCCAGAGAGATCTCTAAGACAAGGCGAAAAGACTCGCGGGCAGCGTGAGGTGCCTATTGAAAGACCGCAGGTACCTTTTTTCTAGGCTATATGATGATTTCGAATTTCCTACGTCATGAAAGGAGTCTCAGGCTTTGGTGCTTTTGTGGTATATTCGCCTACCTCCTGGCCGACTGGTATCCAGTAAACCTTGATGTACTTATGTAGTTTGACGGTAAGTGGCTCGATCACATAACCGAAAGATGTGAAGATACTTGATGTCAGCCAGATGTGCCTGCATAGAACTTAAAAGGGTGAAGAAAGGTCATCTCTTGTTTCCGCGAGGGTTTAAGTCTGAAAATAGGGGTTGATTCGCAAGCGAGGGGTCACCCGCTGTCTGATGGATTCTATATATATATATATATAGGTGCTGTCTAGATACCAGGCTGTTTGCCTTTGATTATGCTGTTCTTGCTTGCGATTGTACGTTTGACAACTTCTGCGGCTGCAACGGAGGCATAATGAACGAGGCGGAAGGGCTCTATTCCCGCCCGATATTTGCCTCCCGTGCGAACGTCGCGTCGCGTATTTTACGACACAAGCGACAGCGCAGGCTGCTTGCCCCTAATGACTATTCAGGCGGATAGAGTGGAAAGTCGAGTTTATTGCCCTGCGCTGTGGGTAGTTGTCATTCCTTGGCCAGTGGAATACGACTGACACCCACGTTCTCTTGTATCTTTTCTGCAGTTTACGTACAGCTGAGACAGCTAGGCACACAATAACAAGTCTTTCCGAATGGTAAGATAGCTACTTGAAGTCAAGTCTCTATTCTCAGCATCTTCACTATTTGATACAGGTTTTCCTAGGCTAATCTCGATTATTTGAGCGTCACGCATAGCTCTAGTTTCATCTCTTTTTAATCAGCTTTGTATCTTCTGGCTCTTACTTCTCTCTGCTTCTTTTACGAATTTGAACAGATCAAGTAGCGTGTCCTGGGGTTTAGCTAAACATTAAGTTAATATGTGATGCTTCGGTGATGTCTCAGCGCCAGAGTATAGGTGTATCTAGAATAAAGTTGAGCCACTGGTCGGTCGCTGCTAGGTCGAATGTGGGGGAAGGACTCGACGTTATTGATTCCTGAGTTTCTCCTAGCTAGTTGGGAGGGGGCTCATGCCTATAAATAGCTAAATATCTATCGTACACTTACTTATGAGGACTCTACTAGTCTTCCATGCACTCAGTGCCCGACATTCATGCAGTTAATTGTCTTATGATGCTTTCGAAAGGAGGGATAGGTTCCGGTTTTGAAGCCGATCAGCGCCGTCAAAAGAAGTTGGAAACAAAGTGGAAAGAGGTAGTAAACTGGAACAAGATATAGGAGCGTTCATATACTTACCGATGTCTTTTGTATAAACAATAAAGTTGCTCTTTTAGGGCTATGGGGAATAATATTGTTATCGCAAGGCTTGAAACCATATGATGATTATTTAGTCTTTTGTATATCCATTAGCATAGTCGATAGAAGTGTTTTGGCAATCTTTACGCAACAGCAAGTTCGCAGAGCATCCATTAAATCCAATGTGAACGAGGGTTCATATTAACACAGTTCATCAAACTCGCGCACACAAGCAAGGACATGTTTAACATTGCTACTGGTAGAATCAGTGTTTAGCTCTGTAGCTTTGACATGTTCAGTCGTCACTTTGAAAATTCTGGCAATCTAATTATCATCTTTATAGATTGGCGTGTATGCTCGGTAATTTGGGCAGTCGCATGTTCATATGTGATATATCACATCTGTCTCCTGGATGGACCCGATCTCATGCAAGATGCTGCGCATGGAACTTAGCGAGGTGGGATGCATTTCGTCATGTCGATAAAGTGAGAATTGAGATATATAAGATTTCGGCCTAAATATCATCAGTAATATAAGCAGGGGTTCATTTTGGTATGGTCACACATACTTCGAAATGAGTTCGTATTTGACTTGACCAGCAACCTAGGATAGCAACAATCTATGCAACGCTTCCTCCTATAATCCGAACCAAGTGTCTTACTAACATTAAAGCCAAGAGATGCAGGGCTACCTGATGGATTCTGTACAACAAATGTCGGCCGGTAAGTGTAGCGCTGGGTGCCCTGTGACCATCTGACAGCGAATATGTTTCCGTGTGAAAAGGTATACGAAGATCAGCAATTACTGTCATAGTCATTGTTTATTTAACTGTGCAACTCAAATTTCTGTCCTATTCAGAAAGAGTGCCGATGAATGGGTCTAAATATCCCGTATTGGAGGTGAAGCTATAAAGCTGTAGCTGCCGGCATAACAAACACCGCTTTCAATGTACAGGGGAATGTATCTAGGCTGCAACCACGCCTCCCGCTCGCTTTGGTATATTGGTTTAAAGTACGTTAAAGACAAACACGGCGTGTTGTCCTAAGACATACGACTCCGACGGGTGTGGATACAGTGGCGAAAACATCGCCATCGGTTCGGGAATATTAGTATTCGGAGGTCGGATGCGGGCAAACGTCGTGTTACCCACCCGTTTTTCTCAGCAAGAAAGGCGGAGGATTATAAAAGGTACATGCTGGTAGCCCGATACGTGAAACATCGGCTCATGAGATGGCCGGCTCAGTGATTGTTTACGCTATCCACATTTCCTACTCAATCTGACTCCAAGAAGATAGCGAAGCGAGCGCTCGTTGCGTAAGCAATCGGCCGAGACGCTACTGTGCAGACTAAGATCCGGACTGAGGCTGGCACCGGAGCCGTGAATACCTATGCAGATAGCCAGCAGCCGGCGGCTGAAACTTCAACAGCGACAATTCGATCTTCTCGTGCTCCCCGGTTGAGATATTGTCTTGTATGGCGGATCATCTGACTCGTTTAATTAAATTCGAACCTCGTATCTCGTGCCTCGCATCAAGTAAGTAGCTGCATTCCGGAACACGTCCCCATGAAAGTGTGCTTCGCGTATGTGTATCCATCCACATTCGGCCATATATTACAGCCACACAGGGAGATGCAGCACAGTAGGCCGGCTCTATAGCAAGCCCGTTGTCAGAAAGGGAAATGAGAGAAAACGGTGATGTCTATCACGCATTTAACCCAGCCTCTTACACACCATTAGAAGCCACGCACGGGTAGATATATTAATGTGGAGGATGGTCAACAACGAATCACTTCGCGTCGCATCTTATCGCATCTTACTTGCACAATCATCATACCTAGGTGTGAGATGTTAAGCATATTAATGATTCGTACAGATTTACCCACGTATATGAAATAGATTCTTACTATGTAATAGTTATCCGAACTGAAATAGGTGTGGATTTATCTCGTTTCTAGTCCAGCTCGCTACCCTTGCCCAAAAGATGACGCCACGCAGAAATCTTTATGCACGTAACTCACACTAATACCCATGCGCAGTGGCCATACCACGTTTTTCACTTTTCGTGTCGGTGTACCTGGCAAAGGACGGGTATCGAGATCATGTGCCAATGCGGGCTGTTTCTGTTACGTAGATCCTCCATTGCAGGATCAATCTTGCAGGTTCCGCATTGCAGATGACCAACCGACCGGTTGTACTGAATGCTTCTATCACGCCTTATGTCGGTGTTGTAGTCGAAGAGACGGTGTTGAGTAACAAGTCGGGCTCTCTTAATAAATGCCCTCATCCAATGCAGCATCCTCCTGTTCAGCCGGTGAAGTGGAACTCGGCATTGCATTAGAGCGGACCCGGTTCAAGGCTCTCCCACCCGCCGATGAATTACGCGTGTTAGCGCGGAAGGCCAGAATTCGTCGGAGGGAATATCAGCTCGCTACGCCCTTAGCGAGGAATCGATGATGCTAGCAGACCGGCCGTAGCTGCATCTCCCGGGTAATTCCGCCAATTTGGCCCTAGGAGATGCTGGATAACACCCGATTGGGAATTCCAAGTCCATGGAGCGGGATCTTAAACACTACCCCGGTCCAAAGATAGAACTATTAAACCGAGGCAGTATACCTAAAGTAGGGGACGATCCGTGCTTAGGTGAGATGGGGAACGGTGCAAAAATACGGGGTAAAACAAGACATGGTTTACACTGACATTCGTTCTCTTCAGTCGTACGTCCTGTCACTCCGCTATACGAGGCATGTACGTAGTTGTGTACACCAGATTAGTGATCCTGTGCATTTATCACGAATCTGGTGATAAGAGGAGAGGGGTCGTGGTATAGGATGCTGACCCTTGGATTCCCCTCCGCCACAGAGACGGGGGGTTAATAACGGCGAGACAAGGTGTACACACCAAGACACATCCGAACCAGCTCTACTTTGTTACATCCGTCACACAGAACTTACTCTGGCCGTGCTGCAACAAACCAAGAAGAGGATCGAGAAATACCTGATGATGTTCTGATCCGATATATGTTGTCGCCACACGACAACAAGCAACAGGGAAGACACGTCGTCAACGTCGCGAGGAGCCACGAAAATGAATACAATTCTTCTAGTTGGGTTGCCTACCAACAGACAGATTTACTAGCGTAGGTTTGGATATGTAAATAGGTTATGGTATCTGAGGTGTTGGTGGACTAACGCAATAGCTCTCCCCACATTCGGTATGCTAACCTATATGATTTTCTCTTATGCGTGTCAGCCATTCTTGGCTGCGGGCACGTAGTTGCAGGCAGCAAGTTATACTCAGAGGCCTGCACAGTCAATAACGAATCCTAAGTCTACTTCTTGTCTTCTAAGCCACAATATCTGCACCCCTACCCGGGCCAACAGTTGTATGTCTTCTGGACATACTACGCCCGTGATTGGATACCGACTGGGCGGAACCGTAAATCATTGAATGAGATTCAATACTAGCTTTGGTCGGCGTCTGCGCACTTGTCCGTTACCTGCTGACCGCGTATACGTCTAAGACAAGCTAGATTCCTCTTGGTCCAATGTTGGTGCACCGCCATATTCATTAGATATGCGCGTGGACCAACATCATAACGCGAAAAAAGACTCATTCGTCTCTATCATTATCGTGCTCTTGTGAATGGTAGAATATCTAGTTTCAAGTATATCTTATCACACACCTTGTAAGAAACCCCATGTACACCAAGTCGTGACAGGGGTGTCGGTACTGCGCCTTGCTCGTTGTTACTCATAGAAACTCATCACCTGCCCGCCCAGCGTTGCACTGGCGCCGCTTGTCATGCCCGGGTTTTCCATCCTGTTCATGCTGCCCACACGTGTATCTCAGCCCTAGGAGAGTTCTCGGGCGGCAAAACGTCACCCTCCAAAGAAGCCGACAAATTGTATACTGTCGGACAGTGACTACTACACCTGGTCAGCTAACCCCAGCTGGGTATGGGGCAACGAGGGGCTCATGATCATGTCTCTAGGCACTTGTCGGTTCTCGTGTTATCCAGGCAGCCTAGCTGTGCCGTTTTGATAGGTTAAAGTAGAACAAGTATTGTCTTTGTATGGCAAATCCTGTTTGCAGCCGTTAGGGTATTCTATGACAAGAATCTTGGGACTAGATATATGACTGAGCTCCGTCCCTCCTGGTCGTTCCTCTGCATCCTGGTAGTTGGCACACTCTAGTTTTAAATCACTTGCTTTATTTCACCTTCCAAACGACCTTTACAATAGCGAGAATCAAAATGGCTATTAGCGTCTCGTCCCGCTTGAAATCATATCTTCGCCAGAAGCTTGAAAAGATTAGGAAATGCAACGTTGAAACTTCAAATGAGCCAGAGAGAAGAGATCTAACTTCACCGGCGACACCTAGAGCAATTAAACCTGATGTATCTACAACGAGGCCCAGATTTGATGAACAGCATGACTCTTCATTTTTCCAGAAGCTGCCCCTTGAAATAAGGAAGATGATATACGCATATGTGTGGAGAGGACCTTACGATCACATGTACCACGAGTCTAACGGCCGACATTTACATTTCAAAGATGGCCATTGGGTGCACACTCGCTGTGTGATGTATCAGGAGGACGATGAAGACTTAGATCTAATCCAGAAGCAGATGGACCTGATACGTGAAACTGGGAGAGGAGATCTGCTTCTCTGGCAGCGAAGACTGGCCTCGACATGGGGACAACGCCATTGGAGGTGCGCCGAAAGAATCGAATATGGCAAACCGACCTCGATCGACCGCACTGACCTTGGAGCTCTGATGATCGCATGCAAAAAGATGTAAGTCTTTCACTCGAGATTATGCATCTTGGAAACCAGGAGCTACATGCTGACGAAGATCGCCAATGCAAAGGCATCCGGAAGTGATGGAATCTTTTATTGAATGTCACAAGATAATACTCAACGATGTTTTCTCCGCCCACCGCTTCCTATTGCGGCCTGGCTCCTCTCGTCCCATTCGTCACCTACGAAACCTCGACCTCACGCTAAGCGTGCCATTCCATGAACTCGCACCCTTTATGGCCATTGGCCCCTCGGACACCGACGACAACGACGATGTCGCTGAAAGAACCACTCTTATGAGAGCCAAGCACAGTCGCTTAGGCGCTCTCCTCGTCGCTCTTGCAGAGTATCCCACGTGTCTACACAACTTGCGGATCTCGCTTGATGTGTACGACAGGGGGCCGTGGCGGAAAATCCCCGAACGTACCCTCGCATCGCACCTAGCGCGGATCCCTGTGCGAAGGGGCAAGAAGGGAGAAGTGAACTACCTCGTCGAGCTTCCATCTGCGCTACCTATTCGGACGCACTATGCTGGCTTGCAAGAATTAGATGATGACTGCGAAGCTGCTCAGGGTGACAAGAACAGAGAAACAATGGCATTCAAAGTCACACGTCGGCCGCCTCTGCGATATTGGCAGTTCAATCCGGGCGAGGTAGAGCATTTCACCTGGGAGACGTGTCGCGGCGAGAAGCGGCACCAGCACTGCTGGATTGCACTGAGTAAGGCGACGAGGTTCATCTCGAATCCGTATCTAGTCGACTTCACCGAAAGATGAGATGGGATGACAGACGGTCGCGTGCTTGGCCCATCTGCCACATTGTTACATGTTGGTTCAACTTGTTGCTACCCATCCGCACGGAAGTGAAGATGAGTCAACAGCACTGGTGACCGTGCTATACTGTTTTATTCGCAGCGGGTGCTTGGGCGTCAGGGCAGGGATCTCGGACACGCGGTAGCAGGGCGTATGCCATGCAGTGAGGTGGGATCACATGCGTTGATCATATGGGGCGGTGCTAATTAATTACTTACGGATTGCGGCTCTACGATGCCTCCACTTGATCTACAGGGCATATTTAGGCGAGAAAACGTGTTAATATGTATGATCGTCATGGCTTAAATTGGGGTTTTAGAAAGGCGCTGAATTACTGTGCAAAATGGGCAGATTTCAATCCACGACTACATACTTAGGTATTCAGACTAGCTAGCTACTGATACCACTATATCCTAGTATTCGAGCCTAATACTTACACTATTCGTCACGTCACATGCTGGGATTGTGACTCGATAGCGTCATCATGTTTCTTGGGCATTAGTGGGCGTACCGCTCATTTGGTTGGGGTGGCATCACCCACCATGACCAACCACGAATTCTATCACGACGTCTCATCCACTGTTACGAGATGCTAGGCAGCCGAGCATCACAGCCATACACAAGCTCCGTACGAAGGGAACTAGGCGATAACTGAGGAAGCGAAAGTGGTGCAACGCTACACGCAAAGCTCAGCGCATCATGCGCCTACTGGATTATGTCGCTGGATGGAAAATACTTTAGGTTGGAACATGGTGGTCAGTCACCCCTCCGATGTTGTAGACGTTGCCAACAATATTTAGCCTACCCTCCTACGTGGTGGTGTAGTCACAACAGCTCCCCCGCCGTCTACATGCAGCATTACAGTTGTTGGTTCTACTGTATGCGCATGAGGGCGGCGTAGTCCACCACTGGCGGTCCAACAATACACGTCCATGTCAGTGCATCGAAGCGGGCCAAGGTTACAGCGCAGCATAGCTATTGAGCGCAATCAAGATCTTCCATCTCAGACAATCGTCGCCCAAATTGAGTCTATGTAGAATCAGCATATTCTCTGAACAGATGGTTCTGTCACCTATCTGACTCCCAGAATTATTGGGTGTAGTGAATTGGACTAGCTTATCAAAGTAGACTCTGAGATGCACAACCGGTCACCGTATGTAGCTTCGGCGACTCAAATGTTGAACTGGCATTTTCTTCAACGTATCGCGATTATAAGATGGAAATTTGGTGCTTAAGCTAGGTAGTAAGACTGTAGTGGTTCATCTTTCGTCCATTGGCCGGGTGTGGCGCACCATCGGATGACGGCAAATGTTCAGCTCGGATCATCTATCCTCGGTCGTTTAGCGCCCGAGATTCGGAGGATGACATGCAGAATGCTGGGTTGTCTTGGGACTTCGGAAACACTGTATCTGGATAGATTGAATGAGTGGAGCAACGACTAATAAGGTCAGAACCGCCGAGTTTAACGGTCACAATTGCCTCTTGTAGCTATCAAACAACGGACTCATCGTCCCAGCACGACCACCGGCCATACATGAAGGAAATGATGCGCTTCGGGACATATCTTAGAATGAGTAATTACTCTCTCGTCATTGGAGATTCTTCTTGCCTAAACGCTTGTTTTTGATGTAGAGATGAGCTTCACCTTGACAGACTAGGCAAATCTCTTTTTTGTAATGACTAAAGCGTCTGCTCTGCTTTGTTCTGCACATTTCTATCCGACATGGCACTTTCAATCCTATAGTAAGGAAAGAGCAAGTATGAGTCGTTGGGAAAAGGGGAGCGGCGATTCGCAAGTACTCATATGACTAAACCAGGTAAACCCAAATCGTCTAGTTAGGCTGATCCCTAACGGCGGCAAACTTATATATGAGATGTCCATAACGCACGTGTTTAGTGTGCCTCTCTAGAACTGAATCGAGATAACGAGAGGTGGGCGCATGCATGCCAACCCTCTTAGACCCGATACGAAGGCGTTTGAATAGAGTCGAATGTGACACATAATTAGCTTCTTTTCCAGTAGTCGATCATACAGCCAACTGTTTCAACAACTATTACTTCTCATATCATTTGAAAGCTATTAGGGGCACTGAGCAAGAATCTAGCAAGTAGTGTTTAATAGTTTATATAAGCCAGTAAAGAATGGTTAGTTTTATGTACTTTACCGTGTTTAGGTATGTAATCGATCGGCAGAGGCTAGTACCGAGGACATATGAAAGTATTTCCTTTATCCAGATAGAAACACCTTATTAAATACGACCTATTGTTGAAACATATCGGATGATACCGATTAATTATTACGAGATCTTGACTCTGCTTGTAATAAATCCAGCTGATAAGTCCAAGTGCTAGGCTTGCGACCATCATTCATGGCCTGCCCTAATTGTTACCGTTCTAGCTAGATTGTAGCTCAAAGGAGCTCGATATAAACTAAAGGAAGCGCACGCAAGCTTGGCCTAGCTGAATGAGTCTCAGCAGCTACACGGACTTACGGGACTGGGAATGCACCGGAGGCTACTCAGTCGAGGGCTCCAATATCATATATGAACGGCAAGGTTTGTACGAGGCTTCAGCTGCTTAGCTATCCCTACATGCTTGACAGTGTAAAACAAGTCATGGAGAGCCAGCGAAAGCGAGCGAAAGCGAGTGTGTCACATATACAGACCTTAAACCGCCGCTTGGTTGAAGAAGAGGCCTTCGCGGCTCTTTGCTCCAAAGCATTATTGCAACTACACATTGTCTTCAAGCCCTTGTCGAATCTAGCTAGTAGCAATGACCAGTATGTATAGCAAGGACTAGAGGTTGAAGGCTTGGAAGAGTATGCTATTTGCAATAATCTGCTAAGACATCAAGGAGGCCACATTAGATTAGCCCTCTATTTTACTAGGCGGTGGCCCAAGGTCCAATATATACGAAGGCACGGCTGTAACTCTTCGTTTTCGCTCGCCTCGCCTTGCTTATCTCGCTTTGCGTCAACTGTTTCGGTGATCGGCACCTACATATAACAGTGCCGTATAACCGTTACTCATATGATAACTCGTATGATATCGGGAACCTCGGATATACAATGAAGTTTCGGTCTATGTGACAATCTGTCATAACGCACTGGCTCACAGACGTGGACAAAGAGTATATATAGTTAGACAAACCTCATGAAGATGGTTTCAGAGACCTTCGTGCAACGACTAGTGCTAAGTGTCTTCCTTAGGCACGGTGTCATAATATGCTTCCGATAACTGTTGCTATGCATGATTTCTTATGATATGGTCTTTGTTGGAATAATCAACACTTTTCGTAGACGCCTTTTACCAAATTATTCGCTTTTTAATACAAATATCAGTTTGCATCTGTTTCCTGCCTTTGACTTTGACAATCAGATGCCCTGCAACACATATGAAATAGCCATATCTCACGCCAAGGACTTTTAGTGTGCTTTATAATGTTGAGTGGACTCCTATCTGTTGTTCCGAAGTAGGATACACCTTTCTTTAGCTTGACGGGGTAGGCCGCTAGACTGTCTCATGCCCTAGCTTAAATAGAAGAAGATTCTCATCAATAGAAGATGAGGTCATTAGCCCGCGCTGTAATGTTCCAGAAATTGATCAGGTTGAGTTCATCTTGTATATTTTTCGACAGTTCAAGCCAAATACAAATCTGTGGAAAAAAAGACATTCGAGGGGGGGAATATTTGAATATGAATAGGAGAGCTATATCATTTGTATTATAATGTCAAGCAAATAGTGCAAGAATGTCCAGGGCTAAGGGTGATAGGATCTGATAGCAATCAATGGGAGGGATTCATGTGACTTATTACCTAGCTTGATTGGCATTGTCACGGAACGCTACGGAATACCCTCCGGGAGCCAGGGGTACAAAAGCACGGGCCTTCAGCCCGCGTCTATATATACTGGCCAGGAAACCTCTGCTGTATAGACATAACTTCTCCTTCTCTGTGCAATAACAATACGTTATTACTGGAGCCGCCAGCGGTGTAGACCGTGACAGGCATGCAGTGCTAACGAGCGCTCACTTGATGCTGATAATATATCACGTAGAAAAGGAGGAATATAAATCAACTTGATCCAAGTATATACTTTTATATAAGACTTTGAGATGTGTAGAAAATCGGGTTCAAGGCAATTTTCACTTGTTAGCTCGTAAGAGCTCGCTCTTATATCATTTAAACCCAGCAAGACCACTTTCTCCACCGGATTGTGAGCACTGGATGGCTATTCTTAACGCGCCAACCCCTCTATTAGTCTTTCAACCGAGTATATAGATCAACTGAGGGTATGTCCAAAATTTCAGCTGAGGGTTACCCACTTTTTATTTGTATCCAGGTACACCACAAGTACGAATTCGTACGGAATTACTCCAACCCAGAGGGGCTCCGCCCAGGAGGGTTGGACCTCTGGGAACTCGGCCGCCGTCCCTCACGGTCCGGTCCTCGCCCCAGCCGGCCCTTTCGCAACGCAGCTTAATATTTCTTATAATTTTTATAATTTTTTATAATTTTGCTAGCTTTAAAGAGCTCTTGTGGCGCTAAATGTAGCGTTAAGTGTGGCATTAAGTGCTTTTTAAGTTCTTGTTTACAAACAAAAGTGGAATAAAAGTAGAATAAAAGTGGGGTTATCCTCAGTTGAAATTCTGGACATACCCTCAGTTGATCTATATACTCCTTTCAACCTTAGATACTTACACATAACACCCAATATCACTACCCAGGCAGCCTTTCTACCTGAACAGGAACGTTTTCATAAGGACATACTATATAATATGGGAAGCTACACCTCTGATGTAGATATACTGCATTAAGACTTTCTCGCTTCTCTTGTCTTTGACCAAGAAGCTGCAGCTATTAAGCCTGTGACCTCTATGTAGCATTTAGGCATCAATAATAGTGCCTAATGATTCACTATCGCGATAATCTTGACTCTCACCCGACTGGAATGCACCAAAGCTTTCAATACCCCAAAATCAGCCCATTCCATATTTCCAACCACCGGCTAGTATACTTGCTCTCCCCAACCTCGAATATTCGGCACTTATAGCGGGAACCAGAGAATGAAGGTAGTATTGTGGCCTTTCAATTTTGTAAATCGTGGTCTTAACCAGGACTATCGATGTAACACTGTCGTTGAAAATGCCATGATGAGTTAAATAGGCAAGGGACCCTTCAACATTAGCGGTGTGGGATTCTAGTCCTAAACCGTACAAGGCATTCTTAGAAGGCACTCTTACTAGCTAGTGGCTAAAATCACCATGTATTAGTGTCAATTCTGCCCTATGGGCTTGGAATATAACCCAATCAACGCCTGCCTGGAATTGTTGACCTGTAGTGAGATTATTACATGATTGGTTAAAAATGGCCGTTGTGTTCAATTACCTAAGTATTTAAGCCAGGAAACTTTCGAATGTGTGCCGAACGTACCTCCAATAATAGCATATCCATCCGACCGTGCCAATTCTCACTAAACGATCAATTTTTCCTCATGCGTCTTTTACAGCGTGAAACCGACGGGAAATTCAAGCTAGTTGAATTCTTTGGCAAAAAACCTCCCCCATATGCTATTTTGTCGCATACTTGGGGAGCGGATGACGAAGAGGTCACCCTTTGGGATATGATGAACGATAAGGCGAAACAAAAATCCGGCTACAAGAAAATACGCTTCTGCGCAAAACAAGCTAAAAAGGATGGACTTCAATTCTTCTGGGTAGACAGTTGCTGCATTGATAAGTCTAGCAGCGCAGAGCTTACAGAATCCATCAATTCTATGTTTGACTGGTATCATAAAGCCGCTAAATGCTACGCATATCTATCTGACGTCACGAAATATCCATGGGGATGGAAACAGAAATTCAAGAAGAGCAGATGGTTCACTCGAAGCTGGACGCTCCAGGAGCTTCTGGCACCGAAATCCGTCGATTTCTTTTCTAAAGAATGGAAACCACTCGGAAATAGGATTACACTACTAGACGAAATTGGCAACATAACGAGGATTCCTGTTCAAGCTCTTCGAGGAACACCTATATCAATGTTCTCCATTAAGGAACGAATGTCATGGGCAGAGAAACGTGAAGCAAAACGCGAAGAAGACAAAGCCTACTCCCTTCTGGGCATTTTCGACGTTCATATACCTTTAATATATGGAGAGGGTCGAGATAATGCGTTTGCCCGACTGCGAAAGGAGATCAAACAATATTCACGGCAATTCAATTCCCTTAATGGTACTCAGATGAACAATACTGGCAGTGGCAATCAGTTTTTTGGCAGTTATATGGGACCTGTGCATTTTGGCTGAATCTAATCCTTATGTAGGTTGCATGTTGTATGCTTTTTTCCTATAGACATAGTTAATGTAATCGAGTAATCTTTTTTTCCATATAAAAATCTCTAGCTTACGAATCATTGAAACATCCTGTAGCCATTTTATCACTGTTCTAAGATAGAAGCACACTATTACAGTTATGAGTGGACCAGGTAACCGTCATTAGTATCTGCACTGTCAGGATAACCTCTTTATTTAGACTTCCATTTTTGATATCCTCAGGATATATCACTAGTTGGCTAGCAAAGGACGTCATTAAGCTCTAACGAGCTCATAGTTTGATACTTGAAGCATTCGTTTTACTGTACTTGCCTGGAGGTTCACACAGAGCCCTATTTATGGCAGCCGAATTTGAGCGCTGATCATTCAACATCTATAGTTTATGTCGCCTATAGTCTTAGGTTAATGATGAATTTGTATCAACAGTACCATGCCCCTGTTCCTACAATCCCCTCGACCACAAGACAAACGTAACCAACGTCCAAATGAGCACTCTTGAAGCATGTATCCAACACACAACAAAGACTGATCGCACGACTTAGGAATACATATGAAGCTAGTAGGTAGCAAAAGTTACCAGATACCAGATACAAGCTCCCAGTCATTGTGTTCGGTAATAGATAAGCTCGCGATGCAAAAGAAACCTCACTAACGACCCCCAAAATTTATACCTCCATTGATATGGTTTCTGAAAAACTGATTACCGGGGCCAAGGTTGTTGTTCTGGTCTCCTCCAAGAACACTGAACTGGTGGGCATTGTCACGGGCGACAAAGTCATGGCGCTCTTTCGGTATCGACGACTCCATCTGGGATAGCTTGTCTATTTTATCGCGCAGTTGCCTGATTTCATCTTCCATTGAACTTTTTGACGGATCGTTTTCAGCCGCGTCGCATATGTGCTTAATCATTCCTATTACCATGGCTTCCACTGTCATTCCATCGCTTACTTGTCGTATTGCCATTTTATATACATCAAGCTTCTTAGCATTCGGTGCTTTGGTGACACTGTCATATACTGTTTTGGTCATTCTTGCTGTTCTGCTCAAGGCGTCTGTCCAGCTCTCTTGTCCTCTCAATGGTAGACTCCGGAGCGTTTTCGGAAGATCCTTTAGCGCCAGACTGGCTTCACGAAAGGTCTCTCCTAAAACCTTATCGTCCTCATTAGTGTGACTATTGTAGGCGCTTTCTATATCCTGACAAATACTCTCTCGGGAAGTAGTCTCTTGAGAAGTATTCTCGCGAGAAGTATTTCCCTGAGGAGTACCGTTCCGAGTAATATCGGGGAACGATTCGCGGGTATTGTTGGCACCCATTGAGTATAAAGAGACAAGTCTGGAGGTATTGGCAATACACGAAAGGTTGAAAACCGAAGATACCGCTTCGTTCAAAGTCACGTTCCCTCGGCCTCTATGAAGGAACGGGAGATTTTAAATTCTTGCTCAGGATAGCCGAGGTGCTTCTCACCTCTGGAGTGGCGAAAATGGAATGCATGGTAGCCTTGAAGCCCAATCCAGCCCAACCCAACCCAACCGCCTTTCTCTGTAATGACACTGCAGGCTGAGCAATACATTGTTGTCACGTTGCTTTGGACCTGACCACGAGAATCAAGGGGCCCGCAAGCAGTTACTTGCCCAGCTCAGCCGTGATCTATTTTCACCATAACCAGGCTAGCGTGGCTGTATAACTTTGTCCCATGATACCTGAAAACCAATCTTCATTTGCCTTCTTATCGATGGAGGGAGATTCATTTCAAGGCAAAAAATAGGTCGAAGCAGGCTGAGACGCAGATCCGTACTTATAATCCCTCAAACCATCCCTCAAACCGCCCTGACACTGCTCAGTACCCTTGTTATTATATGCGCCCGTAGGCATTCATAAGGCAGATAGTTATGTGACTGTATATAATCAAAGACAATTTGCTTATTATACAGACACTGCGTGAAGTATATTGTTCCTAGACAATGGTCTGCCCAAAGTACAATACGCATCTAAGGGTAGGTTAGGGGGGCGGTTACAGGGGTTGGTGTTTTTTTGGTTCAGCCTGCGTCAGTGGGATAAATCCGGCCAATATCGTCGCATGTCATCCGCTTTTCACGGCGACTCCACCAAACGGAAATCAGAATTGCTCAATAATAAAACAGTCATACCAATACGTACAGAGCAGGCTGCCGCTCGTGCTTTTCACTGCCGATATGGTTCGCGGACAGCCATAACGGATCAAGAATAGCTCACACAATCTATGATAACAGTGTGTTGGCCGCCAAGGTAGGCAGACAGCTAGGTGTAAAACTCTCACAATAGAACAACATGCAATTGACCCGGGTTGTCTGCTTTAAGTTTCATTCTTTGCTTCATGCTATGAAACTGACATTGTTTACTCCGCGGGGCCTCTAAAGGTTGCCACATGCTCTTTTCTCATTTACGGATCACAATATGTCTACCCCCAACTATTGTTTTGGAACCAACAGGAAAGGCAAACCGTGTCGGGCGTATCCTCGCAAGGGAACTTCTTTCTGCTTTCAGCACCGTCCTCTACCCATTAAGAACCGTGCGGCTACCAGTAACGATGTAGAAGTCCAACAGGATTCCAACATGAGACATAAGGGAATGGGCAGCACTTTTCAAGGCAATGATAGATCCAACCAATATAACTGTCTGGGCGCGGATCAAAATAATGTTCTAGGCAGTGGCAGCCAATTTCCCAAGGCGGAAATTAAGAGAGACGTGAATATCACCGGTAAGGGGGGAAACAATATTGAACACAACACAACGAACGTTAATCACAACACCCTAATTCAACAAGTAAGTCTTCTTCCCAAATATGACACTTAAAAAAGCAATCTACTCATAAGAACCTTGTTCCAGCTACCAAAGGCTACCCAACTTTACCATTCCTGCATTTTTAACTTTGCATCCAACAACCTATGTGGTTTTGACTTCAACTATGAAGAAATAGCAGCAAAAACTGCCGTTTTAGCAAATGGCGAGGGAGTATTCGATACAAATCCAGTATTGGCTCCCAAAATTACAAAGCTCAAGGTCTTCGATTTCATGATATTATGCGGTGCGTACCTCTATATCCATCCTTGTATTTGTCGACTTATTAGAACTATCCTTAACATCAAATTAGATAATGGTTGCGCAATGAAATCAAAAAAGCAGGTGCTTGGTAATAAACAAAAGTGTTTAGCGAAGGTTGCGGGTGTTCTCACGCTATCAGGAACATATATTCGTTTCCTAAATCACGTCCCAATCAGTGATAAGGACTTAAATAACCTTTCACCTGACGATATTAAGTAAAGTGATGACAGGATAAAAGGCATGGTCTGCTGCTCCACAGATAGCCTCAGCAGGCAGCAAGAGTTGCCTCCATCAGGAGGAAGCGACAAGGAGAATATTACCCTTGTGAGTATTTGATGCTATTTTCCCACCAATTTAGAGTGAATGCTTACCCTTCTCCACAAGGTAGTTGAGCTATTGCTACCTGCGTTGCCAGAGTAGTGTTTTCACTAATTCATTGGAGATGCGTGGCAGCCCGAGAACATTTCCTTGCATTCGGAATTGAGGAAGCATGTATATAGACAGCTAGATTGAAGGCTTAGAGCCCTTTGATACAATAAGAGATGTTTAAGACATGTACCATAGGTCTTGCAATACAATAAGGGCGTCGTGACAGAAAATTGCATTTCGACACTCCGTTATCCCACGCGAGATTGGCCTAATTAAATTGCAGGACTGTTTACGTATCGGTCGACGATCCTCCCCGCGATTGATTTTAAGCTCGGTGCTCTTTTGGCGTTTCGTTTGTAAGACACTAGAGTAGCATGGAAACCGCCTGTCTCTAAAAAGAGTAATCTAGCAATACTTATAATTTATGACCTCCTAATTGTGCGGCGTATACTTCTACAAGGCAGTACCAAGCGTGGTGTTCTATAGAAGGCCTGTCACAAGATCAGTCAAGAACCTGCTTATAGCCAATAGTCTATGGGAACGAAGGGATTTGGCGATCTGGCATGCCCTTAAAGAAAGGTATCCTACTAGGGTGCTGTGCAATCGCTGGCGAAACGGGGCCCAGGCAGTATGATTAATTACTACGCCTTGGTTCTACTATAATTGTAAATTCATCGTATGGCAACTGAGGACATGCCGTCTATTGTGAAGACTAACACTTATACCTCACAATAATGTCCAATTGGTATGAAAGCTTATTCCATGGAAGTATTTATATTACTACCAGTGCCTACAGAACGTGCTCAAGACTTCAGCTTTGAAACGTTAATGTATCGGGAATCGGCTTCATTGTTAACATAAGTAAACTATTAGACGAATACAGACTGATGCATTTACTTGCTCCATTTCCCCGAGAAATTTGATTGCTCACTCATAGCTGGACTCGCTCTGCTAACTTCCTAGATAAGAGGGGCAGACATCCAATGAAGGCGAAAAGCCCCGGTGACTCATATGTATCACCTCACTCTAGGTCTGCTTGGTCGAAATTTCGAATGAAATTGTAGTAGAACTTAGCCATGTTCACATGTTCCGACATCAAAAGCTTCTCATTAATGGTGTGGATATTGCCAAATGACTTCAGACTCCCCGGGCTCCACCTGTAGATGTGGTCTGATAAGCCTGTTCAAAGGTTTAGTTAAAAGGATCTATTGAATAATCCATATAATGTGCTTAGACTCACCGAGGTAGTGACGAGTGTCAGTGTTACCGGTCATGGCTCCAGGGGCTGGAACAACAACGCGTGCCTCATCGGCGTATGTATAGCGTATAGTGCCTGCAAATGTGTCCCAGACAGCCCCTTCCGTAGGTGATTGGGGCGTAATGTAAGATCGCTTTCGTGCTTCTATTTTGAGTGTACCGTTGTATACCGGCTCCCATACACGACTTGTGTTCTCTCTCGGGGATGAAATACCATTAGCGGCGAGGTACTTCTCGTAGTCGTCATCACCTATAAAGACATCCATACTGATGTCATAACGTGATACGATATTTTTGGCTATTCGTGCGATCCGGTCTTCGATACTACCGATACTGTCCTGTGGCGCATAACGATGGTTGACTCCAACGGTCACATATTCGGGCAGAGAATTGATCTTTTGCCCTCCAGAGATCCAGTTGATAGCTTGAGATGTTTGGATGAAGTACTGTGTCTGAGGTAATGAGTGGGCTAAGATACGGGCCGCTTCTCTGAGGTCCCCGTACCAGATCGATTCGGTGAGCTCAGGTACGGCGTAGGGCGAGTATCGAGCCAAACATACCAAAGCTTCGTGTACAGGACTGTTCCTAATAATTTCAGGTTCGAAGGGATTGGATTCCAAAGCAACGATAATCTCTGACATGATTCCGATGGCTGTGTTTGGCGGGGGTGTAGAACTATGCCCGCCGATAACGTGGAGGTCGAACCACACGTCTAAATAGCCTTTTTCATATACGGCGGGAAGCGCGTAGAGAGTGTCACCTAAGCTCTGTAGACCCCCACCCCCCTCGTCAAGAATGACAGCGATCCCGCCTTCTCCGTACTGGTCCTCTAAATACTTCGAGATTTCGCCAGCGCCGCGAAAGCCAGAGCATTCTTCATCAAAGCCAAAAGCAAAAATGACTGTACGGCGAGGCTGATATGCTTCCTGTGAAAGAAGAGCTTCCATAGCTGACATTAAGGCCGTAATCGCTGACTTGTCGTCTGAGGCACCACGGCCCCAGAGGTAACCGTCCTCCTCATCGTAGACGGCATCGAATGGGGGATATTTCCACTGAGCTAGAGTCTCTTCTTCGACCGGCACGACATCTTGATGAGCAGTCAGAAGTATTGGGGCGAGTTCTTTATCAGATCCCGGGATAGTATAGACAAGCCCAAATTCATTGATTTTCTCAAGATTAGCATTTTCGTGTCTGTGGTGTGCTATTAGCTTCATTCCTCAAACGCTATTCTCGGAGCTTAGCGCCTGATAACATACATTAATGGATATGCCTCATGCAAAACTTTGGGAATATTGTAGAAGGGTTCCCATCTGTCGTCTTCACCAATCTCCCCAAGGTCATCGTAACAAATCGAAGGGATGCGGACAAGTGGTTGGTGGCGCTTTACCAAAGTCTCGATCGCATCGACGCCCGAAAACACTTCCTCTGAACTCGACAAACCGTCATCCCAAGGGTCAAGAGGAGCAGGCAGGTCGCATCGGAATCTAGAGATTTTGCTATGGTTCTCGATTGAGACACCTGCGGCATCGTCTGACCCAAGACGGTATTGGCTGTCATAGGTAGGTGGGAAAGCAGGTACTCTGCTCACCACAACAGTGCTACCAAGAAGGGCTAAAATGAAGTACCGCATCGCGATGCAACAGGCGACAAGTTGATGTTGATCGATACGGAGGCGTAAGGAGGAAAGAAGTTAACCAGGTCATTGCAATAGCTCAGAGACTGAAGACATACTGGTATACTTATATGAGATATATTGGCGGGCACATACCATACAGTACACAATTTGTGTCATGCCCATCACTTCAAATTTGAACCGGTGTATTATCGTGAACTGCATACAGCCCCGATACTCTAGAACCAGACACTACGGGGTAAAAGCCGTGCCTCTGTGACGTGTCGGGACCCAGTTCGTAGCTCACATTTATCAACGTGCCGCATTGTACGTAATATGGTACTGAACTACATACCCGGTGCCTCACAACATATATCATGTTGCACAGAATTGGAGATACAAGTGCATATAGTGTAGATCGACCTAGCTTGACGAAGCTATCTACAGTGTGTTTCGTGTGTGATAGTGGCGCCGATAGTTTCACCTCCGGGGCGCCATCCGAGACACTCATCAACGTTGTACTCTGGCCAAATTCGCACAGAGTCCGGGTCAAGATTCGGTAAGTTCCACAATGGCATGCGTGAGTCAAGCGGTCTGGGAAGCAGTTACTACGTAGCGTAGGATCTACATAGAGATGCGAGACCGGCTGGTTCTTTTTGGTTCTATACTACAACAGAACAGCGCCATCGTGTCATTGAGGACAGTGGAATCGGCTATAGATGTCGCCGCTCGATTGATTGAAGTACCGACCAAAGGCGCAGTGATATCATCCTCATGTGTGGTGGGATCTCTTTCCTTTCACAGAAGAGGAGTTGCCTTTGTTGGGACCGTCATGACATCCGAGACTTACGCTTAATTGGGTTGTGAGGCCAAAAGCATCAGTATTCAGTCATTGAATGAGGTGAGTTACCGCGTACGCCTAAATGAGAGGTGAGCAATCCCTCGAGCCCTAGAAGTTAAGATAGATGGCAGCGCTGAGAAATATAGTAGTGTTCTTTAAAATAACTTAATGTCAATGTTAGTAGACTTTGGAAAGCCACTATGGTGATAAGTGATGTCGAGCGCTTGAGGTCTGTGCTTCGGTCAGTGTAGGTGAATATCTGAATTCTAACACTCATGATATGTAGAAGCGAAATAAATTATGTGCTATAATGTTTTATCTATACATCTAAGTCGCAATGGATTCAAGATGAATCATAGCATCATACTATCTAATATACCAGCGGTCACTGCTACTGGAATGCGCCTTTTCGTAGCCACTTACTTTAAACTCGTATGAGATGAAAGAGAACAGACTGATTCTCCGGCGATTTGACTGAAAATGGTTAGGATATGTTCTTAGAACAAACAGAACGGTTATTCAAGCAGGGAAATGGGAAGGTTAAACTTCAGAATTAGCTTAGGATCATAGTATGTTTGTCAACACTAAAGTATGTAAGATGATGGCATCGACAGTTGTCAGCGCCAAGAATACGCCGAGAATTGTTGTCTCTCAAAACAGCTCATTTTTTGATCGCAAAGAATCTGGTAGTATGAGGGGTAATCCGTGGTGTTATGTCATGGCTTTTTCTTAACAGGCTCAGCCATTGCTGGAGATTTTAATTTCATGGTTGCGCGACCTAGTTTCGCCCCCAGGTAGCCTGCAGAATTTCTTTTCCTCCATCTTTCCACGCAAGACGATGCTTGACTAATAATCCCTCAGATTTCTGGTGGTAAGGCCAAGATGCACACTTATACTGAATGGAGAGGAGTGATCTTACGATGAGACGCTCATCGGCACTATCCTGATTGGGCCAACTTTCGGGGTGGTGTATCTGCTTATGGCGGATTTGGCCAATCGATTATCCAAAGAATTGTAAGCAGGCAGGCAAACCCCCAGGAGGCATAAATGTTGTGTCACCGACCTCTGAATACTAATAGCAATGTAGGGGTGAGTCTTGAATACTTGTTGTCGCACAAGGAGCTCCAACTACTACATCTGAAAGCAGAGATCTATATACAAAATGCCTTCTTTGTTCTGTCACTCTAGGGAAGCAGTATGCAGCTGTAAGTATCGCGAGGCTTTGCGAGAGTCTGACATGTTGCCCCTTGTCTTCATAATACGCCGTCATATCATAAGACGTGATGTATGCATTTTCGGTATGAAGGCCGAAGCAATTCGGCTGCAGCGCCCGTGTAAGACTTAGGTACTCTCCATGCACAGAGATGGGCATATATAAAGGGATACTATCGCCAGAAATCTCAGTCATGTTTCTCAATATGAAGGTGGGGTCTGTTAGTTGAGCCATAGACAAACGAAATTATCTTGTCGAATCTTCAGGGATGGCTTATATCACACTATTGTTGGGACTCCTGTCCTCTTTCTTCCTTCTATATGGGTGCTTTCGTCTTTTCTCGTACCGTCGTCCTTCAAACTTCCCCCCAGGTCCCCCAACGCTGCCATTCTTGGGCAATTTGCACCAGTTACCACTTGAAAGGTTATACCTAAAGATTGCGGAACTGTGTCGGAAGTACTCATCGCATGGCCTTATGGGCTTACAGTTAGGCCCTAGCACCCATGTAGTGGTTATTAGTAGTTGGAAAACCGCCCGAGACCTTCTCGATCGACGTGGTGGGATCTATTCGTCACGCCCAACTATCCTCGCAGCCACTATGGTGTTGCAGGTATGAATCGTTCAGGTTATTATCTGCGGTTTAATGGAGATGCCGTAGGGTGTCTGCATGCACTGCAACCCCCCTTTACATACGAGCCAACTTTTTATTTTGGGTTGTGTGATCTGATGCTCAATGCCTTATAGCCTCCCGGAGACTATCATCTTGCGCTCCTACAATATGGTCCTAAGTGGCGGAAGGAGCGTAAGACAGCTATGGATTTCCTAAACGAGAGCGAACTCGAAAAGCGGTCTTTGATAAATGAGGCCGAGGCGTCCCAGCTTAGTAAGTAACATCGTAATGGTCGCTTCATCTTTGTTAGAGTCAATGTTCATCATAGCCTGCTTGGTATCGCGATATTTTGGCTCTGTGGTCTAAAAGACCTGAGAAATCCGACCGGAAAGGGCAGTACTAACCTTTCAATATTCTAGTGTACGAGTTGCTGGTAACGCCAGAAAGGTTTCGCGAGCATATAACTCGTTATCACGGAGCTGTACTCCTTGCTTCAGTCTTCGGAACGCGTGCGAGAGAGCTCGCGGACAACACGGTCATTAAACGCTTCTTTGAAGTACAGGACGATTGGGCGGATGTCATGGCACCCGGATTTGTTCCTCCTTATGACATATTCCCTTTCTTGAAATATGTGCCGGAATTCCTTACACCCTGGCAAGGTTGGAAGCAGAAGGTATACGCCGTAGGGCAGAATCAGCACGCCATGTATCGTGAAATGGCTGAAAGAGTGAGAGAGAGGATGGCACAAGGCCGAAGTAAGGAATGTTTTATGCAGAAACTACTTGACGGGCAAGAGAAGGCTGGATATAGCGATATCGACATCGAGTATTTTGGAGGTGTGCTGATGGAAGCTGGCGCTGATACAACGAGGAATGTATTCAACACATTTCTCTTGGCAATGGCAGCTCATCCATCCCTTTTGAAAAAGGCACAGGAAGAAGTGGATGGCTGCTTTGGAAATGATAAGCTACCTGCGGAAGTGCACGATGCCAAATTGCCATACCTTACGGCTTGTATTCTCGAGGTGTGTGGAACTAGTATATAACGATGTAACAGTGACTAACAAGAAACATCAGACTCTCCGTTGGCGTCCAAGTTTCCCGTCCGGAATCCCGCATGCTACGACACAAGATGATACCTATGAGGGATTCTTCATTCCGGCCAACACGACGGTTATATTGGACATCTGGGGAATGCATCACGATCCCGTTGAGTTTGTCAACCCCGAAGTATTTGATCCGACTCGGTTTCTTCAACATCCAAGCGGTTCTATATCAGGCTCGGATGAAAGTAGCATTTCTCCATTAGGACGCCGAGTTTGGACCTTTGGCGCGGGTAGGAGAGTGTGCCCTGGTCAAGAGATGGCTCGGAGGAGCCTGTTACTGACGGCGGCGAAGCTTGTGTGGTGCTTCGATGTTGAAGCCGTCTCGTTGCATGGCATGGACACAAGCCCAAATGCATTTCACGGCGACATGTTAATGGGACCAAAGCCCTTCCAGGCAAGATTCCGAGTTAGGTCCGAGAACAGAAGGCGAATCATCGAGAGTGAGTGGGAGAAGGCCGACGCTTACCTGAAAGCGTTCGAGTGAGAATGAATGCAACCCAACATCGCTTCGGAAAATGCATGCTTGTAATTAGACCAGCCGATTCATGCTGTGTAATGTTGATAGATCGTTGAGGAAGAGAGACGCTCAACTGGTGGTAGTACTACCCTATGAACTTGGTGTGTTCGTCTGTATGCGCCGCTATAACCCATGCGGTATAGATAGTACCCTGGTACCTGTGGTCCTTACGTCAGTCTGGAGCGCAAGATAGATCCTTTCTGTGAGTTTTGGGGGATCCTCACTCACCAATTCCCCAATCAGCGAGGTCCCTTTGGGGCTCTTGGCGGCTCAGATAAAAAATAGGTCTATAAAAAATATAGCTACACATGCATCGAAGCACACTAATCGATGAAATCCCCTCGTCTTAGCAAGTCACCCATGATAGGCCAGGTGATCAGAGGGAGATTGGGCTACGGTTCTCTTCTCTCCGCATGCGCGAAACGGACACTCATCCCAACTTCAGCAGTGCACAACCCTCATCAATATCAACATCAACATCGATCCTGCAGCAGCTCGAGCAGCAACTCCAGCATCAACTCCAACTGGTCCAACGCCAACGACATCACTCGCAACATGGCTCCTTCGGATATTTCCAAATACCTCCAGCAGACCCATGACCGCGTGTTTGAGCACAACCGCGCCTGGGCTGCCGAGCAGAAACAGAAAGACCCCGAGTTCTTTACCAAGTTGAGTGCCGGACAGAGCCCCGAATATCTCTGGATCGGATGCAGCGATTCACGCATTCCTGCAGAGCAGATCTCCGGGCTCGGTCCCGGCGAGGCCTTCATCCACCGCAACATCGCCAACTTGGTAGTCAACACTGACCTCAATGTCATGAGCGTGATTGAGTACGCCGTTTGCCATCTCCACGTCAAGCACATCATCGTGTGCGGACATTACGGTTGTGGCGGTGTCAAGGCCGCCATGACGCCCAAGGACCTTGGCTTGTTAAACCCGTGGCTTCGGAACATCCGCGACGTCTACCGCATCCATGAGAAGGAGCTAGATTCCATCAAGGACGAATCGGCGCGATACAACCGCCTCGTCGAACTCAGCGTTCAGGAGCAATGCCGTAACGTTATCAAGACGGCGGCCGTCCAGCAGTCGTATGCCAAGAACCAGTATCCGGTGGTGCACGGTTGGGTGTTTGGGTTCGAGGATGGGTTGTTAAAAGACCTCAAGATCAATCATAAAGAAATGCTCGAGAGCATCCAGAAGATATACAATCTCACTGAAGCCTAGACATGGAAGAATAGAATTGCCTAAGGACACCGTTGCGCTACAGGCATTTGCGTGGCTGATGGATGACTGCCATTGTACAGAGTAGCTAGGCCATCAATTATGAATAGAGGTGATATGGGCGTGAAGATCTAATCGCCCGTTCTTTCGTAGAACATGAGTAGGAAAACATGTGTTTGAGTGCCTAATGGTGTAAATTCTGTTTGTCGTCTATAAGTAGCAGCACGCCTTTCAATCCAATCGTACGATTATTCCGGGACCACCTATAAGTGGTAGGTATTAATGGGCGGTTTCGCTCTATAATGCACAGGGATAATAGTTGTCGCCACAGTCACTATCAGACTCTCCAATGTCTCATTAAGACTGATATATTCATGTATACTTAGTACGTAGGTCCTTTAATATGTCAATGAATTCCTAGTTCATAGAAGAACTTGATAACCGACAGGACGGTTTGTTCCAGATCATCTTCACTAAACAGCAGGACTAGGTTAAGCAACAGGGGGCATGTGCAAATGCCGGGAACTAATCTAGCGTATTCATATCGATAAGTTGATAACTATGAAGAACTGGATACGATCGCAAGTAGATAAGGTCGGGCTAACTGTGCAATACCTACCTACCCCAAGAATGGTTCTGGACTTGTAGACATCGTTTCGCATGGGCTTGTCTCAGACGAATAACGCACGCTGAGGAGCTATTACAGCGCTGACCCTTGTCGTATCTGCCAATAGATCGACGCCTTGGACGATGAAATGGCTTAGTCTACCATCCAGACCCAGCGGCTCGGCAGCGTTCCCGTCATCTATGCAGGGTCGACAGGTCGGAATATTGAATGGTGCATAGTCGAGACTCGTATTGGTTCTCGCTAAGCCAGAAACTAGCCGTTATCGCCTTGCATTGATTGATCACACTACGACGCTGTTGTGTCGTTCTAGACGGGTTGGCTATGTATGTCCTGTTCAGCTGCGCTGAATGAGGGAGCGGCAGCGGGCTGGGCGCTCAGCTAAACAAACGACTTGCGATGCTCCAGGTCAGCATAAGCTGCATATTATCTGTTGCCGTCGTTCCCGGGTTTGTTCATCTCGTTATCCTGTTAAGCTGTCATATTGACTTTCTCTCTTCTTGTTTTTCTTTTTTGTATTTGATGGAAAGTCACACTTCTGTAATTATAACTTCTCGATTTCCCTTTTCTCTTTTCAGCGCGTACTCATTTGCTGGAGTCCAAAAGCGAGCCCGTCCTTCGAAGGCGGCCGCGACTGTCAGCTAGGGAGTGCGGCGAACTCAATAACAGCTTATTAAAGTTCACTAGTCGTTCGTTTCCATCTGCCATGCATTCCTCCTTTGCTCTGCTAGCTGCCGTCTTGTCGGTTGCCCATGCGCAAACGCGATCGGATAAGCGTGGCCTCGTCTTCGTTCCTAACAAGAAAACCCCGGAGGACAACACTATCTGGGTCCGCGATGGATCGGATCTGACATGGTATTACAACTACGATCCGACACCGTCCTCTGCATTTGCCGATAAGTCGCAGAGTGACTTCGAGTTCGTGCCTATGCTCTGGGGCTCCATCGACGACACATCCTTCCTCGATTCGGTCAATAACTTGATTGACAGCGGGCGCAACATCAGCCATGTCCTGACTTTCAACGAACCTGATGGGCCGACCCAAAATGGAGGAAGTAATGTTGCCCCGTCCAAGGCTGCTCAGGTCTGGGTAGACAATATTATACCTCTGACTGAAAAGGGAATCAAGGCTGGTCTGCCGGCTTGTACGGGTGGCGAGGGCGGCATTCCCTGGCTGCAGCAATTCTTGGGCAATTGCTCGCAGCTCATCAGCACCGATGGGAACCAGAAGAACTGTTCATACGATTTCGTGGGTATCCACTGGTATGGAAATTTCGAGGGTCTAGCCAGCCATCTGGGTGAATACGCTGCCGCGTGCGTCATACTCTACCTACTCAATCGAAGTCGACTGACACTAATTAATGGCTGTACAGGTTTCCGAATAAAACGCAGTGGATAACTGAGTACAATCTCAACGACCAAGATCTCACGACAACTCAGGAATTCTACAATACATCCGCCGAGTATTTCGACCGGCTGGACAGCGTAGCGCGTTACAGCTACTTCGGCTCGTTCCGTTCCCGCGATAGCAACGTTGGCGCAAATGCCGTGATGCTGAATAATGATGGTCAGCTGACGGACATTGGCTCTTGGTACCTGGGTGGTATGGCTACTGGTGTAAAGCCCCAGTCTGGAATGGCTGTACGAAGCCAGGTTGATGTCCTCTTGGCCATCATAATGGCGTTTGTTGGGAGCCTTCTTCTCATTTAAAGATTTACATCTAGCACGGAGCTAGCGCTGGGCGGAACGAGGCGGCGAAAGAGTTATTATTGTCCTTTTGGAGGGATCTTGCAAATGCGACACGAGGCGCTTGAAGGCTTGGTTAGCACGTAATGTGTGGGATATATGTTTTGCCTGTAATGATTGGATACCAGGTGTTTGGAAAGGCGGATAGATAGAGACATATAACTCTAGTTTTAAACTTATCCTTGAATATAGAAGTCAATTAGATCGGCATAACCTACCCATACTATGACTTCACATCTGATCACATCCTGCGACTTTCGGACGTTGTGTATTTATCATGGGTTCGTTCAGTGCAATTGTTAGTGTTGCCTGTGTAGATATATACATCATTGCTCGTTAACAAATAAACCAGCCATACCCATGCCAGTTCCAATGCACATGCTCGTCAACAAAATCTTCTTCTTCGTCCGACGGCACTCGCTAAGTCCGGTAACGATCTGTCTTGTGCCCGTGGTACCGAGCGGGTGACCCAGAGCAATGGCACCGCCACGGGGGTTCATCTTAGTGTAGTCCAGCTTCAAGAACTCTTTCGTGTAAACAGCCATTGTGGCGAAGGCCTCGTTGACTTCAATAATGTCGCAGTCATCTAGCGACAGGTTGTGCTGCTTCAGCAACTTAGGAATGGCAACGGTAGGGCCAATACCCATGACTCTCGGGGGTAGGCCAGCGACAGTCGAGCCGACATACTTGGCCCAGATGGGCAGACCTAGCTGGATTGCCTTGGAACGCTTCATCAGAACCACGGCCGATGCACCGTCGGTTACTTGACTGGCATTACCACCAGTCGTCATGGGACCCCATTGAGGGAAAGCGGCACGAATCTTGCCCAAACCAGCAGCTGTTGTGCCAGGCCGAATTCCTTCGTCTTTCGTCAGGGTGACGGTCTTCAACTCGCCGTCAGGGCCTTTGACTTTAGTAGTGACCGGAACGATCTCGTCATCGAACCATCCCGCTTTCTGCGCCGCTTCGGCGCGACGGAAGCTTTCAGCAGCATACTGGTCTAGGACCTCACGGGTGAGGCCAAAATCACGAGCCACGTTCTCGCTGGTCCATCCCATAGCCTCCATGCAATCCCGAGCCTCCTGGCTGAGACTGAGCACGTCCTCGTCAAACGGCTTATCAACCGCGTCCCCGCCCGCAGTCATCGACTCTGCACCGGCAGCAATACCGACTTCGATCGAGCCAGAGGCGATAGCGTGTGCGATATCGGCCGTAGCCTTGAGGCCAGAGGAGCAGAATCTGTTTACGGACGAGGCACTAGTCGTGTTGGGAAAGCCAGCGGCGAGCGCTGCGGCACGGGCCTTGTAGGCTGCTTTGCCATCAGAAACCTGCCAGAGACATGCATGTGTTAGTGCTGGCATTTCTACGGGGCCAGACAGACCATAGATCTACGCACATTTCCCATGCAGATATCCTCCACAAGGTCCGGCGAGAAACCCATGCGCTCGCGTGTCGCCTTCAATATGGCGTACATAATATACTCGAGGCTCGTGTCTTTGAATCCACCTTTCTTGCCCTTGCATAGTGGCGTCCGAATGGCCAGGGTGATGACTACATCGTCGGGGTTCTTGGAGGTTCTGGCATGGCACAACGAATTAATAACTCTTCTCGGGCCAATTCCGCGGGCTTTCCCAGTCGAGGGGTTGAGTGCTTGACTTACATGGCCGCCACCGGGTTATTCGGCGACAGATGTTTGAGGAGGGAGGAGACTCGTTCGGCAGCCATATTGTCGTCTTAGGGAGAGTTGACGGGATATAGAGACGGGAAGGAAAGAAGGCGCTGAGAATAATCGAACACAGCGAGAGGACTTGATCGTGAATAAATAGACCGAGGACCCTTTGAACCTGAATGGATTCGAGGTAGCCTGTACTACATTCAGCCGAGGTACCTTCGGCAGATCCACCCGGGGCGTGTTTTATGCTTCGCCACTAAAAAGTCCGGGGGAACTCTTAGCCTATTGCATACTTGCCGACCAAGGTGAAGCAAGGTAAGATGTCAGGTTATACTAGGTTAGTCATCTTCATCTACGATTTCTCACTACCAAGTATAGTCCATTGTGGTCTGGGTGTTATGAAAGGAGACTCAATATTTATCACATGAGTTTATGGTCTCTTGCGAATAACCAAATGCTTGAACAAAAGAATGAGAAATTTCCAGATTTAGAGGAGCTTGCGTGAATTCATTTCTATCATAACCAAACCATCATCTATTCATAACTTCTGAGAGATGCAAAGCTACCTGGGCTTGCAGTTACATCTCCTGTGGCTGTCCTTTCCAGGTTGTGAGGACAATCTGTTCCGGCTCCATCGTCTCAAGGCCGCCTTTACTACTACTGGCCGGGACCATTGCAGCCGTCATACCCGATAATTCCAGCCTCACTACGGCTCGACAGACCACTGCACTGAGCGCATATCTGCCGACAATGATCAGGCAGTCTACTAAACTGAAGAACAGCAAACCCGACAGGACCAGCGTGCCGAATGCCACCTGTGCCAAGATGCCGATACTGATGATCCACGTCAACGTGTAGAACCAGAACGCGTTCGCACCTCCTTGGCGTAACTCCAGTGTCATAGCCGGTTGGAAGACGGCCGGGATCAGCTGATGAGGGATCCACGTATTCAGAGGCCTTGTGCGGGCGTTGTAATCGCCTCCGTTCCTCGAGTCGACGGGCCGCATCCTCACCCGCACCCCGACAGCCAGACAGCCGGCTAGGTGAATGAGGGCGGCGCCCAGCGTCCATAGTGGTACACCGAAGATGGTGTCTGGGGCGAAGATGGCGATCGCGTAGATGCCTAAGTTCCAGGCTAGATGTAGCACGTTGGCCACGGCGCCGCCGACGGCCGCGTATTCCAGAAGGGAGATGAGAAAAGCCCACTTCCCACGCCCAGAGCTCCAGCGCAGCTTACCCATCCCGAAGTCTCTTGTATCGCCCTTCTCTACAAATTCCACAATGGCGCTTGAAAAATCATGAGTCTTCATCATCGATACGGCTGGGCTCCCAGCTGAGATGAGGAAGCCAAGCAATGGGCTTCGTAGGCCCACGAGGGCCGTCTCTGCCGTCGAGCTTCCGATCGACTGTAAGATAGTAGGTATTAGGCCCAGGACGAGGGCACCGGTTGCCACTGATTAGGTGATGGTTAGTTTAAGGAACGCAATGGCGAGTATGTGAACCGGTAAAAATAACTCAGGAAAGACCGGCCTGGTGATGCTGGTCACACGTGGAGAATGCTTACATTCCGCCTTGCGAGACTCAGGAAACTCTTCCAAGACACAGTCGATCACAGGGTTTACGATCGACTGTTTTCCTTCGGTCTCGTTAATTTTGCCAGTCAAATACACAGCATAAGGCTCGGCGCAGGCCCCTTTCAATATGTCCTGGACACGCGTGTTCCATCCTGGGAAGAAATGGTCGAACTGGTGCGTCGGTACGGCGTGTGCCGCAGGTACTAAAGCAAACAAAGTTGCCAGGCTTGCTGTGAACAACTTCATTGTGGGTGTGAGATCAAGTTAGATGTACGTACGAACATCAAATGGAAAAGAACGAAAACATAGTTATCTTCACTAGGCAGACTTTTCTAAGTCAGACTACTGCATGGGTGGCCCTATGACTCTTTATATCTACTGGCGTTTTTGTGAGAGATGTCTCCAGTCTCATGTGGGGGATTACATGAAGGCATCCAGACTCGACCCGGTCACAGCAACGTCGAGCATCAGGGTTCAGCCCACCTGAAGGATTCGGGTCCCCGTAGGGCAACCATAGTATGTCTATGTTTTCCGGCTCGGGTCAGCACGGATACTGGTCCAAATGACTGGTTGCTGGCTGCGACCGCGGACTATAAAGACGATTCAGGTTAGGAGAGGTTTCCAGAAATAGGGATTGAACTTCGACCCTGGTCACACACGGTTCCTACTTAAAACACCAAACGTGGTATCATGCGGCTGGGGCGCTACGACTCTGGGTAACTAACAGGTGTTGGAGATAAAAAACTAAACCTTTCTCGATGGTCTCTATGGGACCGTCCCATAAAATATTCCTTTGCCTAGTGTAGTGGGTGCATTTTGACCATTAAACATCGCCAAATATTTGACTATCAATAACCACAAACATTGAAACGTATGATTACTTCAAAACTTTTGATCGGTTCGTAAGATTTTACAACCTATCCATCGTAGCCGATCCCAACTGAGTGTATATTCCCGTGTGTTCTTGATATGATTATAAGATCACTTCAGTCATTCGTACGCATAAATGAGTTGACATTCTCAAACTAATTAGATAAGCTTCGCCCCCAAAATACCCAGTGCAGATGAAGTCCAACAGCGCCAGGGTTGTATTCCTTCCCTACTTCTCCAAACCTCTTCGAGACACTTTTGTTTGAGCAGGCGCAGAGCCACGGAGCAAATTACCTAATAGCTGAGAAAGAGCCTCCTCCATCTGCAGATGTGAAGCGAAATCACACGCGCACTCTGTAGTTGGAAATCACCTTGCATGCGTAAACGAGATGAATGGAAACCAGAATACCTCGCGGTATTTGGTCGCTCTCGAACGTTCCTAGTTAGCATACCTACTTATAGGGCAATGCCAAGATAGACAGGCTTGCGAGTTCGGAAGTACGGCTTGAGTCTTGATCCCTGCACACTGAATTTTCTACATAGTACGATCCCGAAGTAAACGTTTATTATCCACTGGGTAGGCATACTAACACACTTGGTAAGGCTATCCGATGTACGCGTATGCGGCTCCATGAAATTATGTTAGTCGATGTGTAAATATTGGTCCCCAACGTAGGCGGATTTGTTCCACTACCTTGTCTCGGCTGTACATAGTAGGTAGGACTTTGCGCTCGGGAGATGCACGCATGCGGTTAAGGTCGCGCGGAATGCAACACGTACATATATGTAGGACGGCAGAGCGGTTGATAACAAAGTCCCGATCGGCGTCGAATTTTCATCTTTCACTCTGTCTTCGAAAACGCCTAGCCGATGGATCGTTGCTCAACTCAACGGGAGAGCTAGTCCATATACTACCCAGATTAGGATAACTAGGTCATGCTAATAGCCGCTCGGCTAAGTGTATCTATTCATAGCTTTCAGCATCAACTTCTGTTAGTTCTAGTTAGACTAATATGGGATAGTCCCCGATAATATTGCAATAGTGTACAGTATATGAAGACTGCAGGAACTGCGTTGGATTCCATTGGGATCTTGGCGTATAGACATGTAGATATACTGGTCTGTTGGTCTTGCATTTCGTCTTTACGAATTGACTTCTATCCTCAGTAATCAACAAGCCTCAGTTCCAAGTTCTAGTGTACTATGGTACAAGTTCAAGTAACCGGTATAGCCGTGACTATATCTCTAGAGGATGGGCTGCCTATGTAGGTATAAGCCAACACATGTATCTTCTAACCCGTTTCAACAATAATACAAGTACACTTTGCAGCCAGGATAAATTATCTAAACCCGCTTCTCCCAAACCTGTATCATAATATTAGAGGAGAAATCTACTTATTTGCCGTCATTTCCATCTTTTTCAAAGCTCTTTTCGGAGGGGGGAGACTGATAATCCTTAACTCCGTCACTTGGAGCCTTCGTATCGTTTTCGTTTTCGCTTTGTTTTTGCTGCCTTAGCTCTTGCTTACGGGCCTTCTCCTGGCGCCATTTCACACCATTCTTTAATATAAGCCACAGCGCAGGGAAGAAGACCACATATGAGATCGCGATGATGGTGAAAGCCCAACCGGCGCCGACGGCCGTCATAAGTGGGTTAATGAAGGCTGAAGCAGCTGCTCCGACCAGACACCGCGTAAGATTATTTGCTGCCGTCGCAGAGCCGGCGGCGCCGGGGTTGATGTCTACTATGAGCGTGCTAAGGAGGTTTGAGAAGCCCACGAGCGTAACACCCTGTAGGAAAAGTAGCACGATCTCCACGGCCAGGGGTGCCTTGGCTTCCACCGACCAGCCAAAGCCAATTAGGACGGCGGTGAAAACGACGAGAAACGGGATGCTGATCTGTAGGCGCGCTTGTTCGATAGGGAAGCCCGCCATGTTTTGCTGGCGACTCCTGTCATATGGGAGGTTGAGCATTCTGCAGTGCCGTCTGTAATTCCAATTTGCTAATGGTCCCATGAGGAAAACAGAAACGATCGAGCCGACACCCAGAGGCAGATAGACCAAACCGATCTTGAGACCATCGAACCCATATAGTCTAGCGAACTCGGCTGGGATAGCCGTAGACACGGCATAGAAGCCTGCATATATCAGACTGCTGTACATTAACAACAGAAACATTTCCTTCTCAAATAGTATGAGCACAGTCCGCGTTAAGTTTGGTTTCTGGACACTGATTTTCTTCTTCGGTTCTTCATTCGCATTGCCGTCGGTACCTGGTGTGGCCCTCTTCTTGTGGTGAGCATCTTTAATTAGTTGCCAAAATGTAAGGTAAAAACGATGGGGACGAATCGAGCCGTCTCCCACAAGCAGTCGGCAAGTTTCCGGCATAAAGAGCAGGAACAAGACCAGAACAAACCCAGCAACGATGGCCAAAACCCAGAAGATCCAACGCCAACCTAGGTACTGGGACTAGAATCCTCAAAGTCAGTTATCGGCATTTTGAGCGCGATTTGTGAGGGCCTCGGAAGCTTAAAACGCTGTCTTAACCCAAAATAAAAAATATTTACTAAAAATTGCGAAAGCAAGAAGAAAGATTTACTTACAATCACTCCACCGATGACGGGTCCAATCGAGGGGGCTAGTATAATGGGGACAGAGGTGAAGCCCACGTAAGAGCCGCGCTCGGCCGAAGTGATGACATCGGATACGACGGCCTGACATAGAGCGACAGTGGAACTAGAGCCGGCGGATTGCACGGCTCGGAGGACAAGGAGACCAGCATAGTTCGGGGCCAGAGCACACCCAACACAAGCCGCAATATATATGACAAAACAGAGGATGAAAGCTGGGCGTCGTCCAGCAGTGTCAGCCAGCGAGCCTATAAACATGGGGGCAATGGCCTGGACAATCTAGATGCCGATTATTAGCTGCCAGGCGGGGGAGCGGGGAGAGATGAGGAGCTACAACGTACCATATAGGTCGTGACGGTTAAGTTGACTTCGGTTACCGAAATTTTCAAGTCTCGTGATAACTCCTCGAGAGCTGGGAAGTAGATTTGGGAAGATAGGGGTGAAAAGAAGGCACCAACGGCAGCAGCGAAGACGATAGTTCTTTTCTCCAAGGTTGTGAAGATGCTGTACTTTTTCCCCTCGATGGCCGGTATCTCACTAGGCGGCTCCGAGTCTGCATTTTGAGAGGTTGTTTCGGGGTTGGATGCTATCTGGGCGCTTTCCGTGTCGTCATGACTTCGGTTGTCCTTCTCCGCGACGGGGTTTGCAGGCAGACCAGACATTTTCTGTATATTGAATACGTCTGAACGATCTTCCTGGTCGTCTTGACAGCGAGATGGTTGAGATGACAAAAGAATACCATAAAACGACAGGCACCTCCTTTATATACCGACGACTATCCAGCATGGTATATGCGGTGGTGCCATGTATATCCGGGTTCGGCCCAGGCGAGCAGCCCAAAGGAGAAGTCTTCACATAGGCCACCAGACACCCCAAACCCATTAGACTGGGTACTATTGACGCAGCAAACCACAGCATGCATACTCATGTCGGTACTTCGATCTCTAGTGTGTACTTATTGTGTCGACTAGGAAGTGTGGCGGGTCTCGGAGCCGCTTCGGCTATGGGACGGCGATCATGTACTTGTATACCCATAGCTGGGCACATAGTATGTGAGGTACTATCAAAGCTCATGGCCTGCTGGGAGTCCTAAACGACTATCTAGCCGCTCTAGCCCTTGTCTCGATGGAGATGTACTCAGCTGTTCTGTTTGGACCACATGACGTATTGCAAGCAAGCTGTGTTAGTGTATATAGCGTAGCATTGGTGTACGTCTGTCTAGATTAGGTATACAGACGAGTTTAGTGAGAGAACAGGTCGTCTAGGTGACCATCGAATTAGTATGTCACCAACACCACGATCTCTGGTGAGAGAGAAAGGAGTGCACATCAGCATTTGACGATAGAAAGGTGAAAGACCGAAATCGGGTCCGGATGTGATGTCGGGTAAAGCAGGTACGTCACTGCGTTACCGTATCACTTGTGCCACTGGGTTGCACATGCCTGCGCCGTCTATGCCCATTTACGGCAGGCGGTAAAAACACTTGTCACCATTCGCTGCTTCTTGGTTGGTCGGATGCATTTTGGTAGCTACGTGTACAGTTGCGGTAAAGGATGCTTGTGCGTCTTTCTGCCGCGTTGTCTGGAATTTAGGCAACTTATTCACAAACATCATCGGCTACGATTAAGCAGTTATTTCCTGCCTAGTCTCAATAGCTGATTAAGCCTCGAGATTAACATTGAAGCTATTCCAGTTGCAACCTTGTATACATGTATATGTATGAATTTATGACTCTGTGTACACCATCTTAGCTGAAGTCGTTGCGCGCAACTCGGGCACGCCTTATTCAAACCACAATATTACAACATGGTGAGATCACCCACCGCAAGCGGGTGAGCGCCTGCGCCACCAATCTGGTTCCGCTATCTAACCACCTCGCCCACTACCAGAACACGCAATTCAATTCTGCGCTCAAGCAGTCCACATCCATCAAGCGCGACCTCGCCAACCTCCCCGGTCCCGATGGCGCCCCTACGCCCGCCGCCCTCGGCTCACTCTCTGCCTCGCTGACCTCTTTCTCGCGCACCCTGGACGAATACTCGGCCCTGGCAAAGCAGGAGCTGAACCCGGCCAAGCAGGAGAAGGCCCACGAGCGCCTGCGTAACTTCCGCGCCGAGTTGACACAGTTTCGCGCGCAACTGGACGGGCTCAAGGCCCAGCGCGAGGATGCCGCCCACGACCAGAACCGTTCCGAGCTGCTCGGCCGCCGGCCCTTCACCACCTCCACCCCCGAGAACCCCTACGCCAACGCCACCACCGCCGCCGCCGCCTCGTCACCCACTAGCGTCCCCACGAATCGGTACGGGAGCGGGGGGGTTGTCGGTGGCGGCCAGTTGAGCATGGGCAGCGGCGACTACACGCGCGAGGCGCACGCCATGCGCGAGCAGAACTTCTTCGCCAGCACCAACACGGCGCTCGACGAGTACATTGCGCGCGGCCAGGCCGTCCTGGGCGACCTCGGCGCCCAACGCGACATGCTCAAGAACACGCAGCGCCGTCTCTATAGCGTCGCGAATACTCTGGGAATCAGCGGTGACACGATCCGCATGATCGAGCGGCGCGCCAAGCAGGACAAGTGGATCTTCTGGGCCGGCGTCGTCATCTTCTTTGGCTTCTGCTGGCTGGTTCTACATTTCCTTCGGTGACAGGGGTGATCGATGGCATTGGGTGCGGTATGCAGGAGATGAGGAGGCAGAAGGGGGGAGTTTTGCTTGGTGCTCGGTAGGTTGGATGGAATGGATATACCGTCATTTTCTGGGTTCATGAGATTGTTTCCCGGAGCATTTCTTGTGTACAGCGAGGAGTACGGCGTTTCAGCGGGGTTTTTTGCATACGGCGCAATATCAGAAAAAATTTGAGCATGGCTTCGCGGCCCGTTGCTGCTATTGACTGTTTTCTGATCTATGTATTCGTGACAGCTCTCAACCCGAATCTCGCATAGTACAATTTCTTTTACGAAAATTGTGTATATATCTATCATAGCGAGGTGGGATAAGACAGTTCCTTAATCTAGCGCCTTTCTCTTCTCTTTGCGAGAGGTCTCTACACATCTCGCAAGTTCCCTGGTGATTACTACATCTTCTTAGTTTTGTGACGAGGACGTGGAAGCTACCTGCCGAATACTTTTCAGAATCTATCCAATCTATCCCCCGTGCCCACCTAAAAGCAAATCGTGTTCCGGTCATTCTAACATCAGACTCTCATGTGCTCGACACCTGCTTCAGCGCTATCGTGAACAGGACATCCTTGTCCGACTCAACCTCGACGACCTCGGACTCGGGCAGGACGTGATTGCTCGTACTCATCTGCGTCCCAAACCTCGTAGGCCAATCCCGGACATCCCATTCGAACCCCTCCAGCGAGATAGAAGCGGGCTCGCCGACAGGTATAATGCCGGCGTGTTTGGCGAAAGGGTCAGCAGAGATGCGACCAAACGACGCCGCGACCTCGAGATTCGGCTCGCGCACCCGGATGCGGTGTCGCCGGCCGCCCTTGAGCACGAAGGACAGCGAGTCCCCCGACACCAGGTACACGCGGCCCTCGGCGTACGTGGGCGACTGCTGGAAGAGGTAGAGGTGGTGCAGCTGGCTCAGCCCTTGATCCACGCGCCCACCGAGCCCGCCCATGCAGACTATGGCGCGCCCCCGCGGCGACTCCTGCCGCGCGAGACGCACTGCTTTGGCGAAGTCGGTTGAGTACTGGTCTGCATCGTGGATGATGCGGGTGTGTGAGAAGTGGGCGCGCGCCTCGTCTGATAGCGAGTCCAGATCCCCGATGATGGCGTCCAGGTCCGTCTGTTTGAACACGGCTAGTTAGGTAGGTGGTCGTGTGGATGTGGCGTGAGCGAGCGAGCTTACGAATGGCTCAGTCGGTCCTGAGCTGCTCTCTTGCTTGCTCAAGTCGTAGATCTCATTAGCACCGCCATCTGCGGCGATCTTGGTCTCAGCTGGAGAAGATATGTTGTTAGTTCGTTTATACAAAACTAGAGCCATACAATCGTACCTGCGCTCCACAGATCCTTGTATAAGGCGGGATCTCGGATGGGCTGATGAAGCGTGATGAGGACGAATTCATGTCCCGGAAGTCCCAATAGTTGTCTGATAGGATACCATTCTATGGGATCACAGTCTACTGTTGTGTTCGACTCCATTGTGAGACTGATCAATTACTGCAACACTTGGCTGAATTTTGTCACACGATATAAATGTATAATTCAACGACTCATGGTGTTCGCTCAGCTTGTCACATGGCACGAAAAGAAAACCTTATCTATATGATCGTATTCCATTTTGAAATCTGCACGTTAATGTGCTGATTAGCGTGATTCTCATCGGTAGTGGAACAGCTACCTAGGTAATAGTAAGACTGACTAGAACTTATAGCCTCTAGATGAAAAGCAATGGGCTGTGTTAGTAGTTGGTGAAATGAAATATGAACAAGAGTAAGAGACAATACCTACTTATAGTAGTAGTTGTGAAATGCTTGAAAGAGAATTGGTGATGGAAAGCTAGAAGTTGCCGCCCTTGTAAGTGTTACATCCCCTGTCGCTTCAGCGCACAGACTGCCCACTAAAGCACTATTACCCGTCGCCGGCGCGGTTTTGGGTCCAAGGAAAAAAAGATAAGGTATGACGATTAAGCAACAACCGCTTACAAACCTAGCACCGTCTTTTCCGTTTCACCCGCCTTAACATATCATTCTCTCAGCAATAGACTGCGCGCCTCTCCTCCGATTGCTGTTTCTTCTCGATCCTGTCGCTCATTCAACCGTATCCATCCAATTAGCAGCACATTATGTACAGAGCAGCTGTGCGGTCCGCGCCGCGGATCACAACGCCCCTCCGCCAGTCCCGCATCGCAGCATCCGGTCGCCGATGTGCCTCGACCGCCCCAGCAGACAAGAAGCGGACATGGAAGGGCTCGGCCGTGAGATGGGGGTTGGCCGTCGGCGCTGTCTACTTCTACAGCACAAGCGCAGCTTTTGCCGAGGAGCCCAAGCGTATGCGACGCCGTCATCACTTTCTTCTGTACTCATCGTGTGCGCTGACAATACCCAATCGCAGTCAGCACGATACAGCCCCCTCCTGCCTTCTCCGATGAAGATCTACCCACTGTCGAGGCGGTTGTGGCACGCAAGCGTCAAGAAGCCGAGGCCCGCGCAAAGAAGACCGCCGCTGCCGCCGCCGCCGAATCAAAGATTGTGCCCGAACCCGAGACCGCCGCATTGGCTGCTCAGACATCGCCCGAGGCGCCTGCGAAAGAACTAGAGGCCGATGGCCAGGTACCTTCCGGGACGGGCGGGCCGGAGGAACTGGAAGAGGAGGCTGCGCAGCAAGGGGCCTTTAACCCGGAAACTGGAGAGATCAACTGGGACTGCCCTTGCCTAGGTGGCATGGCACACGGCCCTTGTGGCGAGGAGTTCAAGGCCGCCTTCAGCTGCTTTGTATACTCGACAGAAGAGCCCAAGGGCATGGATTGCATCGACAAGTTTCAGTACGCCCGACCCTATGCTTTTCCAGGGCGTAGCTTATGAAACGTGACTAACGCAAGCGAATAGGCACATGCAGGATTGTTTCCGGTTACATCCTGAGGTATACAGCGACGAGCTAGCCGAGGACGACGAAGCTGAGGCCGCGGTTGACGGAGCACCCTCCGAGGGACTTTCGGCTAGAGATGCTTCGACAGAAGGTGCCACGGCCACAGAGTCCTCCGCCCCTGAGCCCACGAAGAACGTGACGCCTATCAAGGACGCGGACGAAGTAAACCGGAAGACAGGGGAAGAAAAGCCGGAAAGAGAGAGGGACGCCACAGCGGGATCATCGCCCGCGACGAAAACGGCGAACCCTAAATCCCTAGCGGCCAAATAGGAGAGTCTATAATTCCAAAGATCTCGCGGGGAAAATCGGGCGTGTACCACCACGAAATAGCGTCGGTTGCATAGAGCATAGAGGCGCTGTCGGAATTGTTTTATCCATCTTTGTACTAGATAATGTGTAAATATTGCATACGAGACATGTTGACTGATCACTTAGGTAGACACACCCATCTTCCCCTTTCTATCTTCTTGGCGCCGGTATAATCCGCAACCTTGAACCTTTACTGAACGTACACAATTCAAGCTAAGGGGAATAAATGACAGCAATAAGCGAGGGATACGGGGTATCAAAGTGTAGTTGGCTGCAAAGAGGTGGCGTGGCTATTGTTGGACTACGATGACGGGTCTGATATCTACGGGTTATTAGACAGCGGCTGGCACTCAGGTAAACTCAAATCACCCGTCAGGCTGGGCATAAGAAGCTAATTGCCTTTTGGATCTTACTGGTTCGGCCGAGATGTCTGAAAGCTGGGGTGATGGCGAATGTCTAAAGTACAGTTAAGTATCACAGGCTTTGGTGTAACCATATGCGCCACGTAAAAAGCCACGTGCGTTGCTAGCCAGTAGGCTACCTAAGCCGGGTATTTGTTCAGCTTGCTTGCTTGCTTACATACTACCTACATACACGTGAGATTGCTGCTTTCAACAAAGGACTTCTCTTTTGGTTCTTACAATCCCTGGACCGGCTTTGGTCGCTAACTCAGTACCTGGCTGCTTACCTTGATACCTAACCCTGTTCATCGACCCAAGATCGAAACAATCTGGGGCTATTTGCAATTGCCAAAGTAGGCTCAGGCTCGATTTCTTGAAATCCGGGGCTCCATCTTACGCCTGTGCCTCAGGATCCCTCTGCTGCCTTATAACATAGCGAAGTATCTAACCTTTGTTTGACATATGCCATATCGCACCTTGTCTCGGTAGGCTCGTAGTTATGCCAAGGGTTCCTGCTCGCCGGCCGCCATAACAAATGAGTGATCCTCGCCAACCCCGCCGCGCTTGCGATAGGTATGTCTCGAGATTCTCTCTTCTTCCTTTATTCTCGACTCATTACTCGTCTCCATCTGTTGATTTACCATCGATCTTGAGCCTTCGTCCTAGCCGAACCATGGTTGTTGCTCGTCTGACTTCCTCCAAAGGTGCCATGGACAGAAGCTGAAGTGTCGACGCGACCCAGCCTCAACTACCGAGGACTGCCATCGATGTATCCGTGCCAAGGCTATTTGCATCTACAGTCCTGCGCAGCCGCGTAGCACAGTACGCTATCGCGCACGATCCTCGGTCCAGCTCGAAGACCCGGCTGACTGCCACGATAACGACGAATTGGCCCAGCAAAGTCTACTAAATTCTGACCGCCAGCTGGCCCAAGACTCCATAAGCAACCTAAGCTTCTTGCCCGGCCTCGATGTGGATTTGGACCGCGCAATGCCCTTCCCTGACGGGGCCCTTAGATCTGTGTCCGCTGCAAACCCCCAGAACGTCATCCCTCAAGGTCCGGGTTCAAGCACGGCCTCCACCTCATCTCAGGATGCAGTCCTCTCTGGGGGTGAGAACACGGCTTCGCGAGCAACATACAGACCGGATTATTACGACCTAAATTCGAACCCGCTTTCTACGATGGACTGGGTCGACACCACAGCCCCCCTTTTGTCTCCCTATGATGTTAGATCTTCAACTCATGCCCAGCCACTGCCTCTGCTTTCCGGCCTGCGTTCGCTTGCGAAGGGGCCTGATATTACTGGAACACAGGTTACATCTCAGAGCTCCCCTAGGAGTTCTCCAGGTGCATATACGGCTGCTATCAGCGCTGTTCGTCGGATCCAAGATGGGACACCGGCATCAGACGCCTCTTCGGCACACCCACAGGATCTATCAGACCTAGTCAAGCAACTATCTGATCTGAATGCGCGTCTTCACAGGCATATGGTCTCAGTTCCACCCGTCAACGCCTGGAAACCAAGTTTGATGCAACCTTTAAATAGTCCTCTCGATGGTTCGAAACAGGAATTTGCGCTTGACCAGACTTTTAGCCTTTCTCAAGAGCTTGCTGAAGTATTAGTTCAGATCTTTCCTGGTTCCAGCAGGGCCCCTGACCTTGATGCGCCATCAGAATTGCTCATCCTTACAAGCTATCTCTATCTCGTAGAGATCTATGACAAGATCTTGCGCCATATGCAAGTTTGTGCACAGGCACACCAAAATCTAGAAGCCCCCCAAGTTGAGGCGCGCCAACCCCTCCGACTACCCACGCTTTCAGTTGGCGCGTTCGCCATCTCTTCATCATCCCCAAACATGGCAGTCGTTCTTGTGCTCCTCATGCAAGCAATGGTAGTACGAGTACAAGCTATCATCAACGAAGTCGGACGGCGAACACCTGGTCACACTCCTGAGACGGGCGAGAGTTGCGCCGGGAACATCACAAAAGTTACTCGCGAAGCCATTCGTGAAAAAGAGCAGTCTATGATAAGCCGTCTAGGCACAGTGACGCAGCTAGCACTGCAGGCTGGTGTACAATAGTGGGCTATGCATAATTCATTCTTCTGCCTGCGGTTGTAGGATCCCCTCAACAAGGTAGTACGCATAACGTGCCTACATAACATTTCAGGCACCATTTCTTCCAACGATATAGCACATGCTTGCTCATTTATTGTGAGCGTATCACCGAGGAATTGGAACTGGTCGCTTGGTGACAGTGTGTTATGAGTTTGGCCAAACCACTATCACGCTGTTCCCTCCGTGCTTGCAATGGGCGAAGCGCTCATCTCTGGGAAGCGTGGGAACACAGGCTTGCCGTCTTCGTCGATGTTAATAACGGCCCCGCCCTGTACATACGTTTCCACCCAGCCGATACTCACTTCGACATGTATTCGACTGACGTACGGGCCCTCTTCGGCTTGGAGGCGGCGGAAGTCCGGATCTGACGCGAGCTGATAAAGTGTCGTAAAGTCGCGAAAGTAGAATTCGACCTGCATGTCATAGTCACGGACGAACCAATGATTTCCAAGGTCACGGTTCAGGTCTGCGGCGGCATCGCGGAAACTGCGCGGGGACCAATACTAAATTAAGGAGGAAAACTCAACAGATTAGCTCAGAGCTTCGAACTGCTGAAGGATTGGGGACACAATGAGAACAAGGCTGCTGCTGACTTACCATTGCGTACCCCTCCATCCCCACCCGAGCATGGATCTTAGCGGCTTGTGCTGCATGTTCAACAGTGGCAAACTCGTGGAAATCCTCCTCCGTGCAGTTCTCATTTCGGTAGTGGGCTAAAGTCATCCGTAGAAGTCGATGCTTCTGAATCGTTTGTGCAGTCGACATGATGTACCAGTGAGAAGGATTTCACGATTTGGCTCAGAATGTGACACTACCACCTAGTATCGATGTAGTCGAGATTTACGACGTTTCTTTTCAGCCACAACGACTAGCGATGAGAGTTGCGTTGTCTATGTTGCTTCTTTTCACATTTCACAAACTATTTATAAACTGATAACGTGCTTCTCGCCTTATATGATCCCGAAAATGGACAGTCAATGAGGTCGCAAGTTTATGACAACTAATTTCGGCGATGCTCGCAGGAGTGTTAGATCGGCCGAGTCTATGAGGTATTGGCCACCGAATCAAGAAAATGGTCAGCTTAGTGATGACAGGCTTGATCGGTGCAACTACTCTCTACCGCCATGTTCCAACCCCAATTCACCGCCGAATTGCTGAGGTAAATTCTCTGCTTACAGCCAAAGTACTCGCTACGTACCGAAGCTCTTGGTCGAGACCGATTCTGGCCGTAGTGAAGAGGCAAAACAGGGCCTTAATGTCGCAATCTAGCATACTTATTTAACCCTTACACAATGCGGGGGCCTTTTGAATCCTTAAGGATGTGAGGATTATATACGCAAATACCATGCAGGACGAGTGTGATACGGCGCGAAATAGGACTCGTCACATGCTTCTAGTTCTAAATCTATAACAGCAAGCTTCCTCGAAACTATATACCTATTCGGTAACAATATACGCATCCTCCGCAGCTGTCTTCTATGCTGTGATCGGAGTCAGCAGCAGTTTAGTGAAGGAGAGTTCATCGTTAGCGAATGCGAGATACGATGTGCGAAGACTATCCGGTCACGTTATATTCAATTGAACTGAACTTAATTGAGTCAGCACAGAATTGCTGTGACGTCCATCAAAATGAGACAAGGCGTGTGAGGAAGCGGTGGCCATCAAACATAAACAATTATAGAAACTACAATTCGTCTTTCTCCTCACGAGGTTTCACGCAACCGCGGAAAAGTAAACAGATTTCGAAAATGCAAAGTGATGTTCCTGCTATTAAATGATTAAAGACAGTCTACATAGTTTGGAATAGATTTAACTTTAGTCTCTTCAACCCCTCATGTTAGTCAAGATTGCTAGTATAGGCATACACTACAGCTGACATGCTGACTATTCAAATAGGAAACACCACACAGTTAGCTGAGAGATCTATGTTACGCCGACGGCTCGATCAGCATCCTCAGGTCAGAGGTAGCCGCCAACGGTTTCCTGCTGATCCCCCACACGTTATCCAGCCACGCGACGACGCGCTGGCCTGAATAAGCAAAAGCAGCGATCTTGGCTTGGAGTCCGCCAAATGCAATGTCATCGGCGATCCACTTTTCCTTCTGACTTGGCTTGAGGCTTACAAGAGAGTCGTATATCTTGTCGGTCGTGGTGGCGGGATCAAAATAGAAGCTCGAGCCGGCCCCCGTGACGAGGGTCGGGCATGTCACGTCAGCGAGATATTCGGAGCCGTCATCGTTTTGCAGCGTGTACGGGCGGATCGCGCGCACAATAGCCGCCTCGCTGCGTTCCCCTAGCACCCACTTGAGATGGTTGAATTCCCAGCGCGCCTGGAAGTTAAGTCGCTGCAGAAGGCCTAGGATTGCGTCGAATGCGCCATCCGACAGCCATCCGCTTGAGAATCCATAGAACAGTGGCGCCGGCATACGCCCTCCCGCGTAGCTGGCGAGGCTATAAAACCCGTCCACTGAGATGCAAGCAGCAATGCGCGGATCTGCAGCGGCACGCAACGCAAAGTATCCGCCCATCGAGGCGCCCAGAACGGCAATATGATCTGTGTCTAGTTTCAACTCCGCGTGATGCTTTGCGAAAGCGATGAGACTGTAAAACTATGAGTTAGAAAATACTGTTTATAGCAAGGAAACTGACTCGTGCAAAGGGTGCTCCGAGAGCTTGCCCGAGAACATGGCACAAAGGAGAGAAACCTTGCCGAATCGTTGAATGGATTACTTAGAGATACTTACTGGTCTAGCACAGCTCCCGTCACAACCTCCCAATCTGGACGCATGGGGAGCTTGTCGCGACGCAGCACGATGCCCTGACCGGGCCCTTCGAAGGTGATGACAGCGTAGCCAGCCTCAAGGAGGTAGGCGGGTGTCGCGAAGTACAGCTCCTCTTGTGTGGAATCCCCGCCGCCACAGTTAAGCATGATAGGAATCTTAGCGCGGCCAGGAATGATCTTAGCCGGGTCGGGCATGTACAGGTACCCCGGGAGCGTGTGTCCCTCTCCGTATGGGATGTCAAGAAAGAAGGTCTTGCCATCGCGGTATTGCACGCCCTTGCGAAAATCAGCGATGGCGCGCTCGATAGCCGGCAGCACGCGTGTATCTTGCCCGATGAAACCTTCGTTCAGCATGAACTGCGCTGCGCGGATGTAATTTGAGGCGCGTAGGTATGCGTTACGGGCGCCCGCACGATCGCCCGCTCCCTCTGCTTCTTGCGCGATCACCTCGGCCTTCCTACCCGCTTCCATGAATGCTGCGTACCAGCTCTCGGGGTCGAGGTCTTTGATCTTCGCTATGGCTTCTAGTGATTCTCCTATCTCGGCTCCGCCGAAGGGTGCCATTGCGAGCAGGCGCAAGAACTCGAAGTTGAAAAACTCCGACTTGAAGAAAGAGTGCATCTTCGCCATTGTGAAACAAGGACCGTCAGGTAAGGATTTTATTTGTGATTTGGTCTTTAGATAGTGCTGGAGTTGTTAAATATAATGTTGTAATATACAATTTAACAACAAGTACAACTATTTACTTAGAATTGGCAGCACAACGTTTTGGCGAAGCACATTAAATCAAAGATGAGAACGACATCAAGAAGAATCAATAGCACATGTTGTATCAGAGTTAAGTTGTTCTATTTTTATCGGCAGGATAGTGTCGAGAGTAGAGGTTCGTTGTGGTCATACGCCGAGCCCGTGGTTTGGCAACCGACTCTGATATCCCGAATAATCAAAGAGCCGATGTATGTAGCAAATTCGTATTTGTTGCCAGCCAGCCCGGCTATCGCTTTGGAAAAGTCGGCGTTTCGAAAATCCTGCGCTCGCGGCGCAGTACATGGCGATATAATCCTACAAGTGAGGAGGTTGGTATGGTTGTACTAAGTTGACGTAAAAGAGAGGGAAGGCTGTCTAGTGGCTTACTCCACCCCCGGATGATCTCACTAGGCTATTAACTACATTCAAACTATCTGTAAACTTCATCTGACTGGTCGTGCGTGATCGTGTGGAAAGCTCAGGTTTTCGGCGCGATGCTGTTCTTGCCATCTCACCCTTGGTCGGTCCGTATGCCCATGCCTACGTTACACACATAATTGACACGTCCGGTCCAGAGCCAGCACTACCTGGATTGTCGGCGCAACTCTCAAGCGTGGCTAAGACAATTTTAGATACTGTCAAAGATTTGATATTCGGCTAGGTTGACTTGTGTCATCCTTGCGATAGTAGGAAAGATGAATGTGCAGAGGAGCTGATCTCCGGAGTCAGAGAAGAATGAGATTAACCGCGGAGAAGCTCTCGCATGTATTGCCGTAGCACTATCTGCTCTACTAATGCCCATGTATCATCTTGAGACCGAAAGTTACCTGTTTGGGACTTGGTCATCGTAAACCACAGTCCTGGGACTTTCCCACGTGGATACCACGTGAAATGACTTGCCTAGGAGCGTACCTCCAGGGTAACATAAAGTCTGTGGTTAATTATAAGTTGATATGAGCAATAAAGATGAAGAAGATGTAAAGTAGCACTACGACTTTGCTTTTTACATCAGGGTCCAAACCTTCTTAGTCCCCGCCTGATTACTACATTCATGGTCTGTTTGCGTCTTTAGACCGTCGGTTTCTTTAGATAAGATGGCCTATACACACCCACCAAAGGAGCCCATTGCCATTATAGGAATCGGCTGCCGCTTCCCGGGCGAGGCGACGTCTCCCTCGAGACTTTGGGAATTGTTGAAGCAGCCTCGCGATCTGTCCAAGAAAGTTCCCGAGGATAGATTCAACCCAGATGGCTTTTACCATACCAATGGCGAGCATCATGGAGCTAGCAACGTGATGAAATCCTGTGAGTACCGTTGGCTTAGTTCCTGTCATACAACATCAAAACTTTAGAGAATGATCGTCAACTACTATTCGCATAGTAGTCAAATTACAACTAACATATATACATCGCAGATTTCATTGAGCAGAACCCAGGACATTTTGATGCCACGTTCTTCAACATCGTCCCCAAGGAAGCAGAAACCATCGATCCCCAACAGCGGTTCCTATTAGAAACGGTATATGAAGCAATGGAATCCGCCGGCCTAAAGCTTCAGGATTTGCGGGGATCGCAAACCTCAGCATACGTCGGCCAGATGACAGCAGACTTCACCGACGCGCAAGCCCGAGATACGGAAACGTTTTCTCAGTACATGGCAACAGGTACAGCCAGAGCCCTTACATCGAACCGGTTGTCGTATTTCTACGACTGGCACGGTCCCTCCATGACAATCGACACGGCTTGCTCGTCAAGTTTAACCGCGGTTCATCTCGCTATCCAAAGTCTCCGGAGCGGCGAAAGTCCGATCGCATGCGCAGCCGGCGTGAATCTCCTGCTCGGGCCAGACCTGTTCTTGGCTGCCTCATCCCTTCATATGATTTCTCCATCCGGGAAATCTCAGATGTGGGACGTCAAGGCAGATGGTTACGCCCGAGGAGAAGGTACTGCGGCGATATTTATGAAGACGCTGTCCCATGCGCTGCGCGATGGGGATAGAATTGATGGCCTCATAAGAGAGACTGGTGTCAACTCAGATGGTCGAACGAAAGGAATCACTCTTCCTAGTCCTGAAGCCCAGGCTGCGTTGATTCATTCCACGTATAAGAATGCTGGCTTGGATATCACTAAGGACGTCGATAGACCGCAGTATTTTGAAGCACATGGTAAAAGCCTTCTGCTTTTATGGATATTAAACAACCCGATCAGCTGACCGAATTATCATTAGGGACCGGTACCCAGGCTGGCGACCCTAGGGAAGCCTCAGCCATAAGCATGGCAGTGAGTAATTCTCGAAACCATCCTCTTCTTGGCAGTTTTAGATTACTAGCTCTTTCGAGCTAGCATGTTATCAAGAAGAAGCTTCTGAACCTTACAAACACACAAGATGACGATAACTGACTCTGAATATTCTAGTTCTTCCCAGATGATCAAGCGTATAGTGCAGATACCACGCTTTTGGTTGGATCTGTTAAAACTGTTATCGGCCATACCGAAGGTTGTGCGGGAATCGCTGGTATTCTAAAGGCTATTCTAGCCATGAAGAACAAGACTGTCCCCCCAAACCAACACCTTATAGATTTGAACCCCAGTGTCGCTGTCTCGTACAAACATTTAAGAATCCCGGCAACACCACTCACGTGGCCCGCTATTGCGAAAGGACATCCGTTGCGAGCCAGTATCAACAGTTTTGGTTTTGGTGGCACTAACTCCCATGCAATCGTCGAGACCTATGTTCCTGAGGTACACGATAATGGCCCATGGGGACGCAACGCTTTGGGCATTCAAAAGGTGAGCCCACGATTAGTGTCAACAGATAACCTGGATTTTGCTATGGTACCTCTTGTATTTTCAGCAAATAACGAGAGTTCTCTCCTTTCCATGGTAAAGCAATACTATCACTACCTCCAAACGAGCAAAGAACCGTTAAGTCGAACTGCTCAGGTTTTGTATACGCACCGAACACCACTACCGAGAAAAGTCTATTTCTCCGGCCCATCTAGGTCCGATCTCATCCAATCTATTGGTAAGTTACTGGATGAGGTCAAAGAAGGCAAAAAGAAGGAGGTCGGGAGCGTGTCGGTGATTTCCCCAGATGGGAACCGTAAGCTCCGACTCCTGGGAGTCTTCACCGGCCAAGGGGCACAATGGCCAATGATGGGAAAGGCACTTATAGAAAGCTCGCCAGTCTTTAGGGGCATCATGGAGACACTACAAAAGTCTCTGGATCAGCTCCCGGACCCTCCTGAGTGGTCTATCATAGAGGAGTTGAAAGCACCACCCGGACGCTCTCGCCTTACTCACGCTACACTATCACAGCCTTTGTGCACAGCTGTCCAGGTTGGGCTTGTCGAACTCCTAAAAAAAGCTGGTATTTTGTTTGATACCGTAGTTGGGCACTCATCTGGAGAGATCAGCGCCGCTTACGCGATCGGCCTTATTTCTGCATCGGACGCCGTACGCATCGCATATTATCGAGGGGTACACTCTAAGCTAGCGGGAGGTAAAGACAACCAGAAAGGTGCGATGATAGCGGTTGGGTTTGGCTTCAAAGAGGCGGTTGAGTTTTGCTCAGCAGTGCCGTTCCAAGGCCGCTTCAAAGTCGCCGCGAGTAACTCGGGAAACAGTGTTACTCTTTCAGGAGACAACGATGCGGTAGAGGAAGCCAAGAAGACATTCGACGAAAGAGGCCTCTTCAACAGAAAGTTATTCGTCGATACAGCTTACCACTCGCACCATATGGAACGGTGTGCCGAGGCATACACGGAATCATTACGGGCCTGTAATATCCAGATTCATGATGCTCGCCCTAACACTACATGGCTATCGAGTGTGTACAAGGGAAAGCATGGAGAAAGCAAAGAGCTCTCTAGTATGCTTCGCGATACATATTGGACTGATAATATGGTCCAAACTGTGTTATTTTCTCAAGCTCTTGAAACTTCCATCGAGGAAAACGGAGGTAGCTTTGACCTGGTCATCGAAGTTGGGCCTCATCCGGCTTTACGAGGGCCTGCTCTGCAAGTATTCAAGGACCAGTCAAATGATAAACCAATTTACACTGGTTTACTTGAACGCCAGAAGGACGATGTCTATGCGTTCAGCAATGCAATAGGAACTATTTGGACCCAGCTAGGCCCTGATGCTTTAAACCCTCAAAACTATACCTCCGCCTTTACTGATGATGGTTACCCAATTGATTCATGCCCCTTGGATTCGTTACCGACGTATCCATGGGATCATTCATCTATCTATTTCCGAGAATCTCGCCTCAATAGGCAATTGAGATCGCAAAAGACCCCGCCAAATGAGCTTCTTGGTAGACGAACACCTGATGACACGGACTATGAACCAAGGTGGCGCAATATCCTAAAGCTCCGTGAATTGGAATGGCTTAAAGATCACCGTATTCAGGGTGAGATCGTCGTGCCAGGTTCTACCTACTGCGTCATGGCTTTGGAAGCAGCAAAAGCCCTCGCCCACGACAAGAATGTGGTAAAAATCGAGATCGTCGACTTCAACATATTTCGCCCCATCACTATGAATGAGTCTGTGGAGGGCGTGGAGACTCTATTCTCTCTACGAAGTGATCTTAACCACACCAAGCCCGAAGCTGAGTTAATCCAGGGAGATTTCACCTTGAGTGCTGCTGCCCTTGGTGACGGATCTATGCGAAAGATCTCCTCTGGCTCGATCCGAATCTATCTTGGTGATCAAGGCTCGCAGTCTTTCCCTAGGCGAGCGATAAGCCCCCAGGTAGATCTAAGACCCATGAGCACGGATCGATTCTACGCAGCATTAGCTGAGATAGGTCTGGGATACACGGGACCTTTTAGAAGCCTTACACATGTTCGAAGACGTATGGACATGGCTTCGGCCTGTGTCTCTCTTGATAAAGAGATCGCCTCGCTTATGAGTGTTCACCCTACTTGGCTCGACGTCTGCATCCAAACTATGTTTGCAGCCTTTGCTGCGCCATATGATGGATCCTTACGGGTCGCCTTCGTTCCAACCTCCATCGGCCGAATTGTCTTCTCACAAGAAGCTGCATTTGAAGTGGCGGATATAAGTCCCTCGGTGTGCGTCGAAACTCATATCACTAAGTTCTCTCGTGCGACGGCTTCCACCATGACAAGCTTGACTGGCGACCTACAGGTCTTCAACGCAAATGATTCGCGGCTAGTGATTTCTGTTGAGGACATGACGATGACCTCTTTTATGCCGTTGGGCAAGGATCAAGATCGAAACATGTATTTGCAGACCGTCTGGGAAAGAGATATTTTAGATGGAGCAAAGTTCACCGACGCGGCAGAACTAGTTCCCTTGCCAGACATCAATGCCACTGATGCGATGGGAAAGATGATTGGGTACTACCTCAACAAGTTCCGAGTTGAAATCTCACTTGAAGCCCTCTCCTTTCGGAGTTCGCTACTCGCTAAGATGGTTGAAGAATCAGTGGGCACAGTAGCATCTCCTGATCGAAATGATCTTCACAATATTGTGAACCGCTACGGTGGTCTTATCGATATGAAGCTTGTTCGGGCTGCCGGCGACAAGGTTCTGACTGAAGCAACCAGAATGCCATCTGCTATCCCTTACGAGGGACTTTCCATAGGGGAACTATACGCACAGTGGAAGGCTACCGGGCTTGGAGTCCAATGGTCACATTCCAAGCTTATTAGAGCAGCGAAACAAATCTCCCACAAGCATCCTCGCTTAGACATTCTGCAAATGGGGTCAAGCTCTAACCGCTTCCTTCAAAACATGGTCCAAGACTTAGGCACGGCTTTCGCCTCATATACGATACAGACTACATCTGAGAATGATGTTGACATGATGAAAGCCAGCTTGGCCCGCAAAGACCCGAGGATACAAATTGAGCTAGCGCAGCAAGAAGGGGTTGCCGACAGTCATGACGAGAAGCGGAAATTATTCGGCATTGTCGTTATCTCACCACAAGTCGTACCAACCCGATCGGCGTTGCAACGGGCCAAATCGTCTCTGAGAAATGGCGGCTTCTTGTTATTCACTACAGTGACTGGAAGTTTTTCCCCAGCATTGTTCATTAGGGCAATTCTCTCAAATCAAGACCTCATTGAAGATGAAATTCCTCAATCTCATGTTGAACTTGATGTGTTTCTAAAACAGATCGGGTTTTCGGGCATTGACTCCGTCGCACATAGCAATGATGCTGACGACTACTCAGTTGTCGTTAGCCAAGCTACTAATGAGCATATCGAGTACCTTAGAAATCCACTGATAGCACCGCGGCGAGTCTTCAGGCCTTTCAAAGGAAATGCTCTTATACTAGGCGGCACTACTTTGATGACAGTCAAATTCATCCAGTCTCTTCAATTCCAGATAGAGCAGTATCTGGAGAAGAAAATTCTGGTGGCTCCATCGCTCCAGAGTCTGGATCAGATCAATCTGAGCTCCGTCCAGTACGTGATAAGTCTTATCGACCTTGACAAATCCTTACTCGAGACTCTGGACGTGTTGTCTTTCAACAAGCTGAAGTCTCTCTTGGAGCATGCGGAGATAACTCTCTGGGTCACATCAGGAGCCACGGGACAGAAACCTTACCAAAGTGCAATGGTGGGCCTGGGACGCTCATTCCTTGCTGAAAACCCTGGTAAAATACTTCAATTCCTAGATCTCGATACGATGCGCAACACAGAGTCTATGGTGGTGACCTCTTTTCTACGCCTTCTTCTCGCTAAAGGCAAAGACAGTGTCACCAACAGCCTTTGGACTATTGAGCCTGAGATAGCTGCGAATGATGGTAGTTTATTTATCCCCCGGCTCATCCACGACAATGGTCGAAATGACCGCTTCAATTCTACACAGAGGTTTGTGCAGAGTAAGGTTAGCACGGCAACCCGACAAATCAGTATTACAGCAGACAAAGAGGGCTTCATTGCCGAAAATATCGGCGAGGTTCCACAAAAATCGTATAAAGCCCAGTACACTTTAGCATATCCCATAGTCCAGAATTCGGATGGGACACCCTTGCACCTCTCTATTGGCAAGATAGAAGACGAGTATCATCTTTTGTTGGCTCCCCTCAATGCCTCATATATGAGCTCAGAGGACAGCATTTCCATACAGACAGATCTACTAAAGAATACCAACTCAGTGGACGCGGGCCACTTTCTCGCCAAGGTGGCTGTAAAACTGCAAGCATCTGCGATTGAGGCGCAAAGTACCCCTGGCCAAACTACACTCTTGCTCAATCCCTCCGAGTTGCTGTTGAAATCTGTACGAAGCCGAATTGAAAAGATCGGGGCTAAAACTGTCGCTCTGTCTACACGGTCCCAACCTGTAGGCCAGCACATTAAAGATTGGATTCGTATCCCACCAGTCCTATCCAAGCGCGAGCTCCGCTCCCTCATACCCCAGGGCGTAGCAGTCATTATCTATTGTGGGCATGATGGTGAGAGTAATGACTTGGATATAGTCCGCCGCGCGCTGCCTCCTGGCTATGCTATCAGGTCTTGCCAAGAGCTACGTCTTGGTTCACATTCAATTGAGAATTTATTCCAACACCCGTCCGCGACGATAGACCTTTGGGCGGAAGATGGCGCCTACCCAAGCATTCAAATAGCGACTGCTTCAGACTTACTGGAGAAAGGGGCTGGCGAAGACGCTGGGTTTGTCGCGACTGATTGGATAGGAGACCAGACACTGACGACCGCGCAAAAACCGCTAAATGGATCCAAACTACTGTCAGGAAACAAGACTTATCTTCTTGCAGGTCTAACAGGCCAGACGGGGCAATCTATTTGTCGCTGGATGGTTCAGAATGGTGCCAGATTTATAGTCATGACTAGCCGGTGAGCATGGCCAAAACATCTTTATATCCTATCAGCATTGTTACTAACGTTTCTATTCATATAGAAACCCTCAATCTGATGACCTTTGGAAAGAGAGCTTTGAGAAGAAAGGTGTTGTTATCAAGGCTGAGGCTGCAGACATTACCAACAAGCAAGATATTTCCCGGCTCTGTGATAATATTGCTTCTACTCTGCCCCCAATCGCCGGTGTGATCAATGGGGCTATGGTGCTATCAGACGGCTTATTTGCTGACATGTCTTTTGAGAGCCTGCAGATGGTCATGAAGCCTAAAGTACTTGGGTCTTTATATCTCGATGAGATATTTGGCGCTCAACCACTTGACTTCTTCATTATGTTCTCGTCACTATCTGCGGTCGTGGGTATGCCAAGTCAAGCAAACTACGCCGCTGCTAATAATGTAAGTGTCATTAAGTCCACATGGAATCAAGAGTAACGATAACCCTCTGACACTTTATATAAAAGTTCATGGCTGGGCTTGCTGCAAAGAGGCGAGCAAAAGGTTTGGTGGCATCTGTTATCGACATCGGCATGATTATCGGACTAGGTGTCATAGAACGTAATACTACCGGCGTGATGGAAACATCTCTCCAAAAACAAAACTATATGGCGGTTTCTGAACGCGATCTTCACGAGCTGATCAAGGAAGCCATTGTCGCAGGAAAGGGCACCGGATCTTCCCGCATCACCACTGGACTCTTTGAGGTCGACACGGCGGCGGAGACGCGACCTGTTTGGACGACTAATCCGCGGTTCTCCCATCTTGTCAAGTCAGCTAGTCCATCAGACAACGCGGCAAGCTCGTCAAAAGGCGGCGAAGTTAGCCTGAGAGAGAAGCTAAATGCTGCCAACAACGCTAATGAAGCCATCGCATCTCTCGAGGAGGCTTTCGCACGATATCTAAGCTCACTGCTAAAGGTAGGGACTTATCCTTCAATTTCTAATGCTATAAATGGCAAATCATGCATATGATCGACTTGATTATTATGAGGGTTAAGACAACACTGGTACTTGGCTAACTATCTTTTGTTTACAGTTACCTCTAGACGTTATAAATTATCAGAGTCCTGTCATTGACCTTGGTATCGATTCTCTCGTAGCTGTTGAGATTCGAAGCTGGTGGGCTACGGAGGTTGGACAGGACATACCCGTGCTGAAGATTCTCGGCGGAGCAACGGTCCGGCACTGTAAGTGTCCCGAAAACTCCTATCCTCTGAGAGTATCATCAAAAGTTAATATCCCACTTTATAGTATGTTCAGAGGTTGCTTCGAAGCTATCGTTTACCGCGCATGCACCAAAGATGGTCTCGCAAGTAGTTGTACCTGTTGGCCGAGTGAATCAACAGCATCCACAGTCGGCAGAAAAATCAGAAGCATCAAGCTCAGATGAATTGAAAGGCACTGACGAAGACTCGGATTTGACCCCTGCTACATCTCAGTCTGGGTCAGACATGCACGAGATTAAAGAGAAGGAGGAACCAGTTCTTCTAGAGACGATGACGTATGGGCAGGAGAGGATTTACATCGCCTCTCAGTATCTGGAAGACAAGACGTCATTCAATTGTACAACCACTTACAAGTTCAACGGTCCCCTTGATGTCGATAGGCTGAGATTGGCACTTGAACTTGTGGGACGCCAGCATGAGAGTTTCCGCACCCAATTCTTCACCGATAACGAGAAAGGAGACGCCATCCAGGGCATACTTGAGAGGTCCAGCGTTCATCTAAGGTACTTCGAACGTGCGAACCAGAGCACAGACGTCGAAACCGAGATTGAATGGACTCGCACCTATCCATTTGATCTTGAAGCGGGCATAACTTTCGTCGTGACGCTACTCTCGCATGGTCCGACGTCCCACACGATTGTGTTTGGTTACCATCATATCATCATAGACGGCGTCAGCTGGCAGGTCTTTCTTCGTGATCTTGCCAAATACTACAATGAGCCTAGCCTTTTCGCGGAAACTTGTCTGCAGCCTGTTGCATTTGCGCAAAAGCAGAGGGACAGCTTGTCGTCTGGTGCTTATGATGACCGGCTTCAGTATTGGAAGCAAGAGTTCTCTGTCTTGCCTGAGCCATTGCCATTATTCCCCTTTGCTAAGAGTAATACCCGGAAACCGTTGACAGATTTTACAACACGCGATCTCGTCACGTACGTTGATGCGCAGACAGTCTCTCAAGTTCGAACTGCTGCTAGAGCATCGCGTACTACCTCGTTCCATTTCTGGCTCTCAGTTTGCCGAGTGATGTTGACTCGGATGCTAGACGTGCAAAATTTGTGCATAGGGATCGTGGACGCTAATCGCTCGGATCCAGCTTCCCAGAACACCATTGGATTTCTCCTGGAAATGCTGCCTATTCTGTTCGATGGCCGTCTTGATCGAGAGTTCAAAGATGTTCTCCAAGAAACTCGTTCCAAAACATATATCGCTTTGGCTCAGACAGGTGTGCCCGTTGAGGAGCTCCTCAAAGCTGTTCATGCCAGTGCTTCTACGACCCATACCCCTCTATTCCAAGTTGCATTCAACTATAGGATGGGAGCAACGCGAACACCTAAGTTCAGTGATGTCGAAATGCATTTCCATGATTATATTGACGCTAGAACTTCTTACGATCTAAGCATCACTGTCGACGAGATGGAAGATGGAACGGCAATGTTGACATTTGCGATGCGGGACGATCTCTATGATGATGAAAGAATGCGTCTCCTAGCCGATAGCTATAGTCATCTAGTCAAGGACTATGCTGCCGATGTATCTCGCATGGTTCACGATGTTTCGCTATTCAGCTCATCCCAAATCCAATGCATGGTTGACCTTGGGAGGGGCAAAGATTTTACGCCATGGCCTTCAACCGAAGAAACGATATCGAAGCGAATTAACATGTGGGCTCAAAAACAACCGGAGGCCCTCGCAGTCAAAGACATAGAAAATCGTTCGTTAACATACCAGCAAATGTTTGAGAGGGCTGATGCCATCTCTCTCGCTCTACAAGAAAATGGTACAAGTAGGGGCACCTATGTCGCGGTCCTCCTCGAACCATGCGTGGATACTATCTGCACTATCTTAGCTATTCTTCGCTTGGGCGCCGTCTACATACCTCTTGATGTAAGATCACCTGATCAGCGACTCAGCGACATCCTCGAAGAATGTGGCGCAACATTTATCATTTTTCACCCAGCGACGGCATCTCGAGCCTCCCACCTTAGCAAGTCTATCCCGGGAAACGCCGCTCTTAACTTGTCGCGCGTTCTGCCACAGAAGCAAAAGTTTATCGGCGATGTATCGCAGTTACATGAGACCTCAGTTATCTTGTATACGAGTGGATCGACCGGCCGGCCCAAGGGTGTTGAGTTGACGAACAGGGGCCTCCGCTCACCGATGATTGGGTTCACTGAGCGTCTCAACCTCGGTCAGGAGGTCATGCTCCAACAAAGCGGCCAGGGGTTCGACGCTGCCTTATTCCAGATCTTTCTGTGTCTAACCAATGGTGGAACTCTCATCATGGGTGATAACAGAGGCGACCTTGCGGATCTCGCAGCTCTAATGCATCGTGAAGCCGTCACCATGACTGTCTTCATGGTTTCAGAGATGCATGCCATGTTACGATACGGATTCGAAACACTCAAAAGCTGTGCCGCTTGGAGAATCTGCATGTGTGGTGGCGAAGCCGTTACTGGGAATTTGCTTGACAAGTTTCGCTCGTTGGGGCATGCAGACCTTAGATTTGTGAACGGGTATGGACCGACAGAGGCTTCTATCTCCTCGTCCTGTATGGAAGTCCCGTACTTGACTGCCAATAAGGAAAGCGATATTCGAGTCCCTATCGGCCCAGCGATGGTAAACTATGGGACATACGTCGTCGATCGTAACCGTAATCCAGTTCCAGTTGGCTGGCCGGGAGAGCTGGCCATCTGTGGTCCCGGCGTCGCTAAAGGATATTTGAACCAGCCAGACCTAACAACAGCAAAGTTCATACCAGACAAAATATCTACGTTAGTGACCAAACGTCCGGACTCGACTTGGCGCAGTCTATATCTCACTGGTGATAAGGCGCAGATGCTCTCCGACGGCTCAGTAGTCATATTGGGCCGGATTGATGGCGACAGTATGATTAAACTCCGAGGTAGGAGAGTACAGCTTGACGATGTCTCAAATGCAATCATGCACGTCGGTAAGGGTACCGTAGTCGAAGCAGCCGTTCTTGCTCAGGGGGCAGACGAGGACCAGATTCTCGTAGCCTATGTTGTCCTTGAAAAAGCTGCACAACCCGGCAATGACCAAGCCTATCTCCGCGAACTAATTCAAGGTCTTCCTCTCCCGACGTATATGCGGCCTGCGGTAGCTATCGCCCTGGACGCGATGCCGACAACAGATCGTGGAAAATTAGACACAAAGGCGCTCCTTCAAAAGCCGCTCCCTACTATCTCCCACGACGAGGAGGAAGCCGATGAAAACCTTACGCAACACGAGGTCCGCCTGAAGCGCGTCTGGAGAACTGTTTTGGGCGAAGTAAGCGCTTCAATCCCGATTCGACGCGACTCGGATTTCTTCTCTGTGGGAGGAAACTCGCTCTTGCTCCTGCGTTTGCGCGCCGAGATCCGTAAAGAATTCGATATTGCGATCCCCGTTCCGGAACTGTTCCAATCCAGCATACTTGGAGCCCTTGCAGCACGGCTAGCCGGTAACACGAGTATTGACACAATAGATTGGGATGTGGAGACGAAAGCAGATGGTGTTGCCGACTTCCCACGCCGCGCTGGTATCTCACGCACAGTAGAGAATGGCCAAATTTCCATTCTACTAACGGGCGCAACTGGTTTCTTAGGTACGGAACTCCTCAGGCGACTCGTAGAACGGCCTGAAGTAGCGGTGATTCACTGCGTGGCCGTTCGGGCCGACACGCAAGGCCGCCCACGTCGACTCCTTGTAGACTCGCACAAAATAATTGTGCACACAGGTGACCTAGCAGAGCCTATGCTCGGACTCGCGGGTGGAGACGAAGAAGCGGCGGCGAAGATCCTCGGCAGCGTTGATGTGATGATACACAATGGTGCAACGGTCTCGCACATGAAGAACTACACAAGTTTGCGGGCACCTAACCTAGGCTCGACGAAGGCCCTGGCAGTGATGGCGGCGCGCCACAATATACCGCTTCACTATGTCAGCACCGCAGGAGTTGCGGCGCTTAGCGGACTCGACGAGCAACCGCCGACTTCACTGCGACTACACCCACCACCTATGGATGGGTCGTATGGCTACGTAGCGACAAAGTGGGCGTCCGAGGTCTATCTCGAAAACATGTCCAGAACCGGCGCTCAAGGACTACGCGCCCGCATCCATCGTCCATCGAGCATCACGGGTGATGGCGTCAAGGATGACGATATCGTACATAGCACGGTGCGTCACTCGCAGAAGCTACGTGCCGTACCGGACTTCACAGGGTCGAGTGGCAGCTTTGATTTCATCAAGGTGCAGACAGTCGCACAGCGCATCGTTGAGGATGCCATTGCTGATGTCATGCGTGTCAACCAAACTAGAAGTGAGAGCGCGAAGGTGGGACGTCAGGGGCAAGGAGAAGAGGGAGGGGATCTGGTAATTCGGCATCACAGCGGTGAATCAATTGTCCCGATTCATAAGCTGAAAGAATATCTGGGTCACACACCTGCAGCACCGTTCAGGACGCTGCCAATGGCCGAATGGGTCGAGGCGGCGAAGCAAAACGGAATGAGTGAGTTGGTCGGGGCCTATCTGTTGAACACCCATGGGGTTATCCGCATGCCGTTGCTTGCTCGGGATGGCTGAGTTGGACATCGGACCAGCATCGGAAGAGTGTTATTGCCTAGATATCATAAAGGAACATATCGTAAGCAGATTGGTAATCTAGCCGGTCTTCTCTCTTAACTTAGTGTAAATATGAATTACTATGTAGAACTGAGCAACTTATATCTATGCTGATATGTGTCATATTTATGGATATTACGGGCAGTTGCGAATTGTAACAACAGAGTTCATTCAAGTTTCGATTATGACTATTAAGTAGAAAAGAAAAACCCCATCTCAAAGCAATTGCCATAATACTTCTACCTAGCCCTGAGATGTCAATGATTCGTCTTGATTCTGGAAGTGAACTAGCTAACAAAAACAGAGGTACTAAGCCGAAATCCTGGAGTAGGAAAAAGGGAATTCAAACGCGGACGACACCAAAACTACGATAGTATTGCTAGTGAAATAATCAATAGATACATTGACTAAGTGTACTTAGTTGTATGAGAGCATATATTTCAAAGCGACCAGAACTCCCACACATGCCGTTCTAATACTCTATCTTCCAAAGTCACAAGCCTCAAACCACAGCCTGGGCGACAAGACCAAGTGTAGCACCAAGCAAACACAGATGAGCCGGCAGATTCACAACCAGCGTACGGGTATTATGCAGTCCAAGCCAGCGCTCAACATCTTTCTCATTACTAACAGGCGCGTCCTTTGCATTTTTGATCTTAGCAAGTAAGCGCTGCGTCGGCGGGGCCCAGACGAAGTGGCCCAGGCTCAGTACGCCCCCTGCAAGGTACAAGCGGGCGATCCAGGGGTTGTGGTAGGTGGCAAAGCCATTGACGAACGAGAGTATCAGTGTGGGCGGATATGTGAGGAAGATGCCGTAGAGACCACGCTTTAGTAGGGCAGGGATATAGCGTGGTAGTAGCACGCCGCTCGGGTGTGAGGGGTCATTGCGCAGCGAGGGAGTCAGGAATGACGCGAATAGGATAGTCTGCACCCATGAGAGCATTAGAGATGCAGAGGACAGCACGACTGGCGCGACGCGCACGAGGGCCGTGCCGATCTGGGAGAGCTCCGGCGTGGATGTCATTGTTGGTGCGATACCGGCACGATAGAAATAGGAGGTAGAAAAGCAACACAGCGTGAAATGACCTGGTCACTAATTTTCAGATATTGATGGATCGCAACGATTGCCTCTGTCTGCTTCTAACACCGTGGCAGAGCTAACATATCAGGAACTCTTATAGAGTAGAACTCTGATGTGACTTGCTAACTCTATAGATTCAAATCGTGCCATAGTCTGCGATCCTTCTCATTCTCGACCGAACTGGATGGGTTAGAGCTCCCGAATATTGCCCCAGGCTAATAACCACCTTTCGGTCGTAGTTCATTCTCATCAATCCAACTTGCTTAACGAACTGACCAACATGTTCAGGACTGTCGGTTCTTAGAGCGTAATCGCAAAAACGGAGGAGAAGAGCCTCAAACCGTGAGAAGGGCAGACGATGTTCGGCGTCTGAGATAAACAAAGAAGCTGTATATGCTTTCGGTTGAGACACAAGGGTGGCTTACATAAAGTTTCGGCGCCGTCAGCGTGGAGAGGCGCCGAATCCTTCCATAATAGGCAAGACAGCTAGGTGTTACAACGCATCTCATTGGCCAGCGGTCGCTGAGCTTATAACTAATGCGCTGACGAAGCACCGAATTTTCGGCGCCTGCTAGAGGAAATTCGGCGCCTGCGCAAACATTCTTGATTCCTAATGCAAACAAAGCTTCACATTAGGCAAGACATTCGCGATGAGTTCAACCGAAAATTATGAGTAATGAATTAGTAGGGAATGCTTGTCTTGTTAATCAGCTTGGCCGAGAGGGCTTGCAAAAGCCCGACTTCGGATAGATTACCACAGCCCTTCATCTAAGGGCAAGGAAAGTATTTGCTTTAGTCAACTTCATCATTTCCACGTTTGACGTAGATATCGGTAGGTAAATCATACTGTGAGCGAAACTCGATCGTATTAGGTAACCAGCAGTTGCGTTCATGCGATAGAATGTGTTAGCAAGCAGCCGATAGTTTCTTTGTCTTGAATGTGTAGTACATGTCCACACAAGGCTGCGTCTCAGTCGATATAACTCAAGTGTCTCAGGGCAATCAAGTGCCTCCCGGAAATTACTTCTGTTATATAGTTCGGAGTATCTCAACAGACATAGCGCACTACATCTTACCGAGCGATCTCTTCCCCAGCATCGTGGAGAACTAGCCAGAGATAGAGAGACAGCGGGGGAGAAATATGAGTGTAGTAGAGCCTCAAGTCGCGGCATTGGCCGCGGAACCCGACGTGGTCGACCAAAAGCCTGAACAGAGCTTCGAAAGGGGATTCCGTTTCTGGGCCATCTTCGGGGCCATCCTGGTGACGACGCTGCTGGTGGCCGTCGAATCCACGGTTACGTCGACAGCCCTTCCGCACATCGTCCGTGAACTTGACGGCCGCGAGTTATACGTGTGGTTTGTCGACGCTTATTTTCTAACCAGGTAAGTCCGCCCTTTAGAGAATATTTGACCCGTTGGCCCTACACCTACCTATGGTGATTAGGCTAGGAATCCATGTTCTAGCACTAACATCGCCCCCGTTCCTAGCACCGCTTTCCTCCCGTTGTTCGGGCAGCTATGCGACATCTTTGGCCGAAGATGGATCATGATTCTTACTGTCGCCATATTCACCCTTGGCAGTGGCATCAGCGGCGGCGCCACGAGCTCGGCTATGTTAATTGCTGGTCGTGCCGTGCAAGGGATTGGCGGTGGTGGCATCAACCTTTGTATCGAACTCATCATTAGCGATCTGATCCCGCTTCGAGAGCGCAGCGCGTATATCGGTATCGTCTTTGCTTTCTTCACTCTAGGCACTGGCATTGGCCCTTTCGTGGGTGGAGTTATCGTGGATCATATCTCTTGGCGATGGGTACGTCTTCACAGAACCCCTTTCTGCAATCACATACTCACGTTTCTCGACCGGATAGGTTTTCTACATCAACTTGCCCATCGGTGGTGCCGCGCTTCTAGCCCACTTCATATTCCTTCGCGTGAAATACGACCGTGAAACTTCCATTTGGATACGGCTCAAGCGAATCGATTACATCGGAAATGCCATCCTTATTGCTAGTGTGGTGGCTGTCCTACTCGCGTTGTCCCGGGGCGGTACCTTGTACCCATGGTCTTCATTCCGGATTCTCGTACCTCTTCTCCTCGGCATCTTCGGGCTTGTGGTCTTCCACGTCTACGAGGGCTTACCCTGGGTCCGAGATAGCCCCACACTTCCGGAACGCATCTTTAAGAGCCGGACTACGGCTGCCGCTCTTGGCATAGCGTTCATTCACTTCCTTCTCTTGTTCTGGGTCATCTATTTCCTGCCCATCTATTTCCAGGCCGTGCTGGAGCAATCGCCAACCCTCTCCGGTGTCGACCTTCTGCCCACAGTCATCCTTTCCGTCCTGACTGGGGGTGTGGCTGGGGGTGTCATGGCCAAGACCGGGAAGTATCGGCCATTGCATATTATCGCATTCTTATTGATTATACTAGGCATGGGCCTGTTCGCGCACTTCGGTCCGGGCAGCCATACAGCGGAGTGGATCATTGTACAGATCATCCCGGCGTTCGGCTTCGGCTTCCTGGCCTCGACTACACTGCCGGCCGTGCAAGCTGATCTCCCGGAATCCGACGCGGCCGCCGCCACAGCTGCCTTCGCATTCATGAGAGCTTACGGTTCCATTTGGGGCGTATCCATTCCCGCAGCTATATTCAACGCGCAGTTCGCTGTCCAGTCGTGGAGAATTGGGGATCAGGGTGCTAGGGAGCAGCTGGCGGGAGGCAACGCTTACTCATATGCCAGCGCCGCATACATCCGCAGCTTTGACGAGCCTTACCGGAGCCAGATTAAGGATGTGTATGCCCGCAGTCTTCGATTGACTTGGTATGTTTCAATCGCCTTTGGAGTCATCGGCCTCATCCTGGCAGTGTTGGAGAAAGAACTGGTGTTGCGCACAGAGCTGTACACGGAGTTTGGCCTTGAGGATAAAAAGAAGTCGAACTCGCTACGTGACGCAGAGCTAGGCGACAATAGCGGGAGCGAAAAGGTTGCTACAGAGGCGAGTTCAAAGGCATAATATAAAGATAGTCAAGGGTAGATTCTCAGAGCGAGGAAAGAATGATGGTATGAAAAAGAGTTATAAGGCAGTAGAACTCGAGATAGATAATTTGATATTAGTGGACTGTATGATATATTCCTCTATTAGCTACTGTGGGGGAGGGGGCTATCACAAGCCAGTGCCTTTTCGACTCTTGATATTCTGTGCCATGTTTTACGCTTTGTCTCTAGTATTGTACTACTGGTCGTGCTTGGAATTAGAACTGAAATTTCCCACATATTTGACTCGTTGCATGTGGTTATATACCTCATTAGTATAGGCATCTAGTCCAGTCTCTGCTAGCGGTCCCGTTATTATGGGGCGGCCAGTTTAGCGTGTCATTGACGTCACATAGCCATTGGAGCCTTCTGGCCCGCATCTGGCCAAGGTCGCAAGCTCGTTCGACAGCCGATGGCATCACTCATTGCACCTTTCAGGAACACGCAACCTGCAGCTAACCATCACTGCAGTATATAGCGTGTGGCCCGTCTTTCTTTCCCTCTTCCTCACCAATCACATGAGCAATTGTTCACGCTGTCTTGAACCTGAACGAGTCAATTCACACCTCACCGCCACACAATCTACATTGCCGAAATACAATCCCGCAATACTATCAGCTTCACTCCTGCAACCAGCACTCTGTTGACTGCCTCCTTTTCTTGCTCTTCCGCCACGAACCCCAACTCGCCAACTAACAAAAGTAAGCTGAGAAACAAGCAGTTCGTAGTCAAAGAAACGATAGCTAACGCATCTTTGTCTGTAGTGTCGTACGCTGCCGTTGCCGCCTCTGGCCCAAAACAGTCTCCCGAGGAGGTATGTCTCAGGCCTGTCACACGCCTATATGAGGCTTAAAAATACATTCATCACACTACAATCATATTATCCATCTTGCGCTCCAGAAAGGAAAGGAAAAATAGCTAACCACGAAACCCTCTAGGCTGCTGCCCCGCAACCTCCCCAGATCATCTCCTCCGAGACAGCCAGCACGTCATCTCTAATCGACGTGGACGCACCCTCAGTCCGCACCGTCCCCTCCGACTTCCTCGAGCAGGACATCCAGACCGAGACGCAGGAGAAGCGGAGAGAACTAGAAGAGGCTGCCGCCGACGCTGCCGCCCGCGCGCGTGCTGAGGCTGACCTGGCTAAGAAGAAGAGCGCCAAGAAGGCACGCAAGGCCGACAATGCCATCACCAAATTCTTCGCCGATCTTAGCGAAGGCACCAGCACCGCCATCGTCGCGACGAACCTGGCCGCCGTCGTTGGAATCAGCGCCTACCTCGGCTACAAGGCCCTTGGCCTCTACGAGCGCAATCGCCTCACCTGGAAGAACATCGGCATCGGGGCTGGTGTGGCTCTCGGTGTAGGTCTCTTTGAGGCTGCGCTTGGGGGGTAAGTGAATTTCTGCTATTCTAGCTCAGTACCTAGGCAGGGTAAGAATAGATGAATGGCTGACTCTCGCTTAACAGTTATATTTATAAAGGAAAGAAGAAGGGCGAGCAGTCATAGAAGAGGGGCTCATCTAATAAATTACCCAAAAGATGAAATACTACGAAGATTACGCCTCGAGGAACTAATACCTCTATCGCTACATAGTATGAGGCAAGGCAAGGGATGGGGACATGGCGGCGTTTCATTGCAATGGCAGCACTTGGAGTCTCTACTCTTTTTTATTTGTCTCCGTAACGGAAATTTTGTGTGTGATGGCTATAGTGTATCTATTCTGGCATGCATGAGCTGGACCTGCAATGCCATCCAGTATTTAGACCTGTGATGAGCTCCTTTTCCTCAACCCTTCTCAGGAGTATGCAGGTAGGTACTTGTTGGTTTGAGGAACGCCCTTCTATCCAAGTACAATCAAATCAATCCGACAAGGATGTTTGTCAGCAACCCCCGCAGAGACTGGACCTTGTCTCATCTCCATGCACCGCCATGGTTCAACCCAGCCCAATCACGGCACGGCTCGCAAAAAGACAAAAATTACAGATCATATTTTCTGTCGTATTTCATTTGCCATGTGGGCTGATATGGTTGCCTAGTTTATAAGTTTATAATACTCAATCGAAAGCAGTAAGAGTCGACCGCACTCTAACGGAACTTCCTCTATCTCGTCTTAGATGCAGTGTCTTCGTGCGTCGTGGGCAGCAGAACATATTAGCTATCACACCAGGACTTTTAATCTTTGCAACCCCCGATATCAGCATCACCAAGACTGCGGCATATGGATGACCTCCCAATAGATACTACACGGCGGGATCTTTCGGAGAATACATTGTCGGACAACAACATTCGCGGATCAGCTGAGAGCGGACGTTTAAGCCATGAACATCCGTCGGTTGCGACCAATCTTAGTCCTGTCGATAGTGGTGGAAACGAGTCGGCGGAGGTGGTACACAATAACGCGCAAATGAGTCAAAATATTATTTCTATGGGCAGCATTCTTCAACAGCTGGGGCAAGCAACAACCAGCGCTACAGGAGACGCGAATGAAAGCGCTCCTACAGCCAGGTTTGCTGATGAAGCAGTCGCGTCAGACGATCTATTTTTGTCTAGGGGTAGTCTTTCTCGACCAGGCCAAGCGACTATCAGGGCGACAGGAAACGCGAATGAAGAGCCCAGTCTCACTGGGGCCGGTATTGAGGTACACGAGCCTACGGATCCCGATCCGGATTTTGAAAATCGCAATCTGCCACAACCAAGTCAGCCAAGCCAAGCAACACCTAGCGCTACAGGAGATAGTAATGCAACAAGAAGTAGCGATGAGAGAGCTGTTGATGGTTTCAATCCCTTTCTTAACGACATAGCCGGGTCACCGAGACTCCCCAAGCGACGGCGAAAGTCAAATGGCGGCGCCCGCCGTCCGCGGCCGCCTAAACTGGTCTTGGGTGCAAACCAGACGTCGACGAAACGACGGCTCGCGGCGCGCCCATTGCCAGTTTTCGGTGGGTATCGGGTACCCGTGGCCACGACCGTCGGAGATACCGAAATCATCGAATGGGTCAGCACAAATGCGGCAGGGACACCATTGTCGCCGAATGCGCCACGAGCTCAGACTAGAACTGCTGAAGGGGTTCCTCTGGACTCAGCGCATCCGCCGGTGTTTCCGATTGCGGGACAGCCTATGAGTGCTAGAGGAGCCACGACAGATTTCGGGCGGACATCAGTAACTCCGACACCAGGGCAGTTAGGGACCGCTGCGCTGGGTCGGTCCGAGGGGCTGGAGGCATCCCCGTTAAGAATGATAGCTCTGCAAGCTGGAGCTCAACTGCAATCGAAAAATGTAGATCAGGCTTCTGAGCTGGGTCGGTCCGAGGGGCTGGAGGCATCCCCGTTAAGAATGATAGCCCTGCAAGCTGGAGCTCAACTGCAATCGAAAAATGTAGATCAGGCTTCTGAGCTGGGCAGGGTCCTACAGGAGAATTTCGATGCTTCGGCCTCTAATTCAAATCGTCGTATACCACCGTGGCGGTTCGAGGCACCCCACATTCAACGTGCGCAACAAGTTAACGACATTCTAAATTGGCGCTCGACCGCTGATATGAAACGTATGAATGTGACGAAAGGACATTCTACCCTGTTTGTTGAGGACCATAGCAAAGATCCAATCGTCACGCCGTCTGTGGACCGGAAGGCGCATCTTGAGGAATTCAAATTTCGTTTAAGAATACATTCAGGACGAAAACCTTTGGAGACAATACGCTTGCTCAAGCCCGTGTGGTCTCCAGCTCTACTAAAGAAACGGGACATAATTGACACAGACGAGATACCTAAGTATGACTTACGAGACTTCCCTTGCGAGGATCGTCCTAAGTATATGGCTCTATCATACGTCTGGTGCGGGGATACTCCAACGAAAGCCATCTCTATCAATGGAATAGTATTGCAGGTTCGTAAAAGTCTAGCACAAGCCCTCCAGAGCATCGCACATTTCGATCCCCACACATACGTGTTCGCAGACGCAATCTGCATAAACCAACAAGATGATAGAGAGAAGTCGATTATGGTGCAGCACATGGCACAGATTTTCTCGGATGCGTGGCTGGTTTATGCCTGGCTTGGACCGGTTCAGGAATATTCGACCCAGACTCTAATGAAGCACTTTTCTGAGCTTGGGAAGCTGTTCTGGCAACATGTAGGTCCGACAGAAAGCCACAAGCTCGGCGAGCGTTCCTTGGATATAGACACGATTTTGACGAGGAACATCAGCCATCTGTATGGTAGGTTTAAGTACCCTCTCGTAAAGCAGGGCATCTTTCCCACAAAGGCATATTCGTCCTTTTCAGCGAGACCGTTCTGGTCACGGATCTGGGTGCTCCAAGAAGTTTATCTAGCGAAGCGCCTCTATTACGCATGTGGAAGCTGTTATCTGGAATCCAACTATCTTGCCGGTGCCTTGATCCTGCTTGAAGCATTTCAGCGGCATCTCATACGCACACAGGCCTTAACATCGGAGCTCTCCATCCCACTAAAAGAATTCGCGGTCGAGTTCCCCTCCTTTCCAGAGATGCATCGACTCATTGTTTACACGTCGATTTATCCCATGGACGTCGTTTCCCTCCGCATTGCTATGACCAACTTCTGTGTCAAAGAATTGCCAGGTGGCTCGAAAGCGACAGACTCAAGAGATATGGTATATGGTTTACTGGGCTTCTGTAACGAGGAGGAGAGGTCTTACATCCAAGCGGATTATAGTAAAAGTGTACAGTCGGTCTATACAAGCGTCACGCGGGCCATGATTCGGAACGGCTTTACGGATATCATGTCGTGGGCGCAGATCGATGCGAAGAGAATAGCTGACCTTCCGAGTTGGGTCCCTGACTACTCATCCACCATCTATGAGAGTCTGTGCAGCCAGGGACAAGCAAAGCCCTGGTTGCCGCAATTCAGAGCGTGCAATGAAGCTAGGTATAACCACGATGAGGCCATGCATCCAATTGATCCGCTGGCAATCCCGGTCCACGGCCGACAACTAGACCGGGTAACGCAGATCGGGAGACGCTGGTTTCCTAGGTCGCGCGCGGGATCTGCCCAACTATCCACAGATCAAGCCGAAGCCTTGATTGCCCACTCTGTCTCGTACGAGGACTTGTGTTTCTTCCTGGACCAGGTCCGCGAATTCGTACGGCTGGCGGAAATGCGATACAATAGTGATCGATTTCCCGTGAACAGGGCCCTCAGACCGACGGGACCGGGCGGTTATGGGGAGGGCGCCCCCTTCAGTCATGCAGGGATATGGCGCGTGCCTTGCTGTGATCAAATCGTGATCAATAGTCGCCTCGTCCGCGGGGACCCCACTACAGAGTCGCGCTACAATGCGATGATCAGGTATCTCGAGGCGTGCAAAGACGAACCGAAGAACGAGCTCCCGGCCGAGTCGCGGCCTTATCTCGAATCGTTGTTGCGCTGGGCGGACAAGCGGCCATTCTTTACAGAACATGGCTTCGTAGGTCTTGGGCCTGCCAACATGGAACCAGGAGATACCCTGGCGGTTCTAGACGGGTTCAATGCCTGCTATCTTGTCAGGCCACAGAGACTTCCAAGCTCGGAATATCGTCTTGTTGGAGAAGCGTATGTCGACGGCATTATGGGTGGTGAGATGATTGGTTCTATCCCCGACCCCCGTGTGTGGTTTCATCTGGTCTAATCAGATGAATGAGGTATGTAACAGGCATGTCTAAGTGAATGCAGTAGAAAGAACCACGTGCCTGTGGAAACTTACTTACCTACATGTAGGTAATTTAATGTTGGTCTGGAGATAGCTCACCTAAGCAGGTAATAATAAGTAACACATTACTAAGTGCCTATCTGAAGCAATTGCGCCGATAGCTAGGTACCGAAGTCTACTGTGCCTTCCCGTTTGCAGTGCAGATGAGAATACAAACAAGAATGGACATGTGTTGTTGTTCTTTCCTCCCTTCCTCCCTTCCTTGCTTCTGCTTCCTTGCTTGCTTACATGCAACCTTCTTGCAGGTGCACCTAGGTAGTAAGTCAGCATCAGACATATTGCAACATTTGAAGATTAGAGACATCTTGCCATGCATTACCATTACAGAGCACACCTCTACGCACAAGATGAGACAAATCCTACACATCTAGGTAGCATCGGGCACCTGCTACGATTCTTTCATCTACCCCGGGTTGCTTGTGTTTTCATATCGTATTTTACAGAACATTCTACAGATCTCCTACCGAGAGACACGCATACCTCACATGCAGTTATATAAATACGCACATATGCAACGCAGCGCACTAACTCCCTTTCCGTTTTGCCTTACCTTAGCCTGTGTCTGATCCCCAGCACCCACTCAATCCATCTATCCAGCCAGCCACCATTACCCGCTAGCATCTATCTTTGCCTGCACGTCTGCACCGCCATCTTCATTCATCATACAGGCAGCCAACCAGAGGCAACCAACAGCCCCCAGCTGATTGATTGACCAGGTATCTGGGTACGCGCCCCACTGGCGTTTGCCTTATTACTCATCTTCAACTCTCTGCTCTCCGCCCTCTGACTTATACGCAAGGCTGCCATGGTAGCCTAGGTATCCAGAGGTAAAAGACGAATCTTTCGGCAGTAGTAGTAGTAGTAATCGTCTCATTCCTACGCGTGCATTGCCCACCGTCTTGGAATTGGAATTGGTTATATCTACCGGCTCATATTAAAGGTGATGAGATACCCGTCATCTTAGTAACCTCATATCCTCTCCCGACTTTCCGATATTACGGCGTCGCCAACATGCCCCAGCCCTTTCATGTTTCCGGCGCTGCTGCCAGACCGCTACTTCACACAGATCGAGCCGGCATCAATCTCATACGCACCATCTTCTACGATGCTTTCAGTCTCATAGACTCTACGGGAGCGGAACGTGTACTGACTCGGTGGAATCTCGTATCGACCGTCTTCCCCCACCTTCTTGACCTGTTCTGGAGTCTGCGTCACTACACCAGGATTTTCTTCACGTCAGCTGTCACCATCAAGGCGGGCGATGAGTTGTATTTCCAAGTCTTCAATTGGCTAGTCGAGAGGGAATCGCGCCGTTACTTCATCAAGGAGTACTCGGCGCACACGCTCTCGGACGTGAGGTCCAAGTCACATGATCCTAGGAGAAGAAGGGGTCCGACACATCGTGAGCCAAAATCTGAGGAAGCAAGCCAGATCAAATTCACTCCCGCATTTAAGACTACATGGTTTTTCTACGGTTGGAACCTGTTTGCCATTCTGCGCAATGATAAGCATAGCGTCAGAAAGGATACCCCTGGTGAAATCCCAAGCTTCGACTTCTTCGCTCCAATGCACGTGCCAAAGGCCAGGGATAGTGTGACCATTACCTGTCTGGGCTGGTCCATCGCCCCTATCCGGGCTTTTCTAGAGACTTGTCGTGAGATGGCCGAGGCCCAAAAACAAACCTCTGTGACCATCTTGAGTTCGAGGGAGGGCCACTGGTCTGTATCGGCTGTGAAGCCCGTCCGTCCCCTCGACACAGTCTACCTTGATGACGATGTCAAAAAGAACCTCATTAGTGACCTAGAGAAATACTTAGACCCCAAGAGGCGAGAGTTCTATAGTGAGAACGGCATTCCGTACCGCCGAGGCTATCTTCTTCATGGCCCTCCAGGGTGTGGAAAATCCTCACTCTCTTTGGCCCTTGCTGGCTACTTCGGTCTGGACCTGTACATAGTGAATTTTGGAAGTATCCACGGTATGTGAACCTCTCTTCCAAATCAGCTAATTTGCTCAGTCTTGGGCATGGAGTGATGCAACAATCTTCAGGCTTGTATTATGCACCTACTTCTTAAGCCACTGAATCATTTGTCACCAGTGAAGGAGTTTTCGCTAATGCTTCAGAGCAGAATACGAGCTAGCGTCTCTCTTTGCCATGTTGCCAGCTCGCTGCTTCGTCCTACTCGAGGATATCGACGCTGTCGGCTTCAGGCGGAAGGACGAGGAGGACGATGATGAGGATGAGAACGACAATAGCAAACGGAGGTTTCCAGGCCGTAGCCGCCAGAAATGCTCTTTCTCTGGACTTCTCAACGTCCTGGACGGTATTGCCTCACAGTTAGTATTATAGTTTTTCCTGACAAAGCTCATGCCATTATGTGCTTCTCAGCAATACTTTCACGAGACCAATATCTATCACATATCTTTACAGCATACGGTCATTCTAATGCGGGTTTATAGGGAAGGCCGCGTGGTCATCATGACGTCAAATTTTCCTGATAAGCTGGATGAGGCCCTTGTGCGTCCAGGCCGCATCGATGTGAAAGTCTACATGGGTCACATGACGCACCAAGGCGCGGAGCAGATATTTTTGCGAATGATGAAGACTGGGAGACTGGACATGGCACCCGGCGAACTCTCCGATGACGACAGCACCGAGCATACGAAGGCAAGGAAGCGCACGGTGATCGCCGAGGACGGACAGCAGGTTGATGAGCACCAGACAGACGAGGAGCTCCAGATACTAGCAGAAAAGTTCTCGAAACTTGTGCCTGAGGAGACGTTCACCCCCGCGCAGCTGCAGGGCTACCTCCTGCGCTACTTGCACTCGGCTACCACTGCCGTCGATAAGATCGCTGAATGGGTCGTAGCCGAGCAGCGTAGGGTAGAAGATGACGCGCAACGAAAACAAAAGAAGGCAAAAAATGCAGAGAAGCGGAAAGCGGAAGCGATGGCCAAGGGGGGGCCCACGAGCCGGCCAGGGTCAATTCCCAGCTGCTTCCACGCCCCAAGATCGTCATCAATGGGGATAGCTGAAGCTGCTATTACAGCATTAGAGGGAGAAAGCTCGCTGGACTCCTCGGATATCGATAGGATGTTCGGTATGGGCGACGAGTCTAGTACCCCCGAGTCACGAGAGCTAGGCGGAGAGCCAGGTGTTTCTTTTTAGGAGCCGCCTAACCGGAGATTTGGGGGAAGAAAACATCACTAGCCGTCCACCGACTTCCACTGCCCTTGTACCAATAGGTTGACCCATACTATGGGTATTCACGGTTGGAAAAGTTGGGCGGGCTTGTTTCTATTAGAATGGATATTGCAACGGTCTGTAGATAAGATGGTTGATCCAATACTGCTGCATAGAATATACCTCACGCGCACACAATGAACGAGGCAGCACGTTTGTTTGTGAAGCGAGTCAAATAAAAATTATGTATCTTGACCTCTTTTTCATGTGCGAACATAACTATTGAAATTTGAAACCTGGTAATTGATGAAGGTAATAAGAAGCACCAAGAGCTTACAGCCCCTACTTAATGGGCCAATTAGTTCCTCTAACTATTGAGTCTTATGTTGATGTTTCTTAGACAGCAATATTTCCAACATTACTTGATATACCTATTTCCAATACTTAGCCCCTCGTACAATAATTAATGTTTTCTCGTTAACTGATTATACTTGGTTATTTCTAGTTGATGATATCAAAATGCTATACCATCATTTAGCATCTTCAAGACACCACCTCGGCTGTGTCGAAGTGCAAACACTGTCTAGAGTAGAACGACCTAGTAGCGCCTTTCAACAGGTCCTGACCGGATCCTGTCAATTTACCGCTTTGCCTGGGGCTTAATTAGCTCTGATGATAGGCGCGACGTTGACGCACTATCTACTAGAAATCCAGGATCCAGGCATCAACAACACATCCATCGATAAAGCGAAATGGAAATAACTTCGGCGGGGCTAGCGAAGGCTCACACAGAAACACCATGTTAACTTAGCTAGAACTGCTAGGAGGTACTAGTGCTGTGTATCTAATATATTGGACTGGCTTGAATGTTGTAAGTTTGATGTTAAATTCCAGGCTCGCAACTATTGGTAATCGAATGTAAGTAAGAAGAGACACCGTTGCTCTTCGTCATATATGCCTAACGTTGAGAGTGATGCATTCCAAAAACTGTAAAAAAAATAACTATCACTGTACATTTGTAATAATAGGTGTATGGCGTTCTTGCAATAGTCGCACGATATCTTGATGGCTATGTGTGACTACACACGATAGCTGTGTTTGGTCTCAATTGTCTTTCAAATCAACCTCAACTTTGCTTAGTAAGACCCCTTCCTTCCCAAAGAAATCTCCTAGTACATAGGTGGTCTCAAGAGAATTCATTAGACAAGTGTCCGACCGCCTTGTGAAACAAACAAACACAGAATGGCAGTTTCGTCTAATTCCAAGACAAGATAGATTTACAAGCACTCCTTCAAACATACCCTTCCCATTGTGACGTGAATTGTTCACTATAATCATTAATGAAAATCTCGCGCAGGCTACGACTCTCAGCTATGGGAACATAACCCAAGACAAGTAAGTAAGGTAAGGCAAGTATGTACAGTACGCCAACGCCCAGCGTCAATTCGAGCAATCAGTCAGGTATCCCCAGTCGTCATGTCCGAGCATTACTTTCTCAGCCCTTATCGAAACTTCAACCTCTGTTTTGATACTCTCTGCAAATATACGAGTCGAAATAGCCTTGCAAAAACTACGTCGTCGGAGTCTTACAGCGCGGCTGTAACTTAATATCTGATGCTAATGACCATAGGTGTGTGATGGGTGGCAGACGAAAACGTGTGTATGTACGTAGATATGTATAGTATGCGGATGGGGAGGTAAGGCGGCCTCAAGAACCTTCCTCGCCAACCCTTCCCAGACCGAGCCCGCTCCCACCCAAGTTCCGCATGTGGAAGTCTCGTAGCCTGCCGACCCAGTGACGGCGCAGTACGGGGGTCATCTTGACGAAGACCATGGCCTTGTTATCGTCCGTGAGAGCCTTTTCAGCAATCTTAAGCTGCAAATCTAGGTCCTCATCAGCGAATTCGCGGAAAAGGATCTCGACGGCCTGTTCTGGCCATTTGGGCGCAGCACGGGCTCTGAGAGCCTCCGCTAAGGACAGAATCCCAGTCTCGACAAGGCCGGTAGGGACCGGAGGCGGTGGCGCGGAGTCAGCGAGGTTGGCCGAGGAAGAGGAGGCGCCGGCGGATGCCGGGGGAGCGCTGGCGGTGGAAGATTGGTTGTAGAAGCTGGGTGCGAAGCGGGACGGCCTGCCTCTGCGTCTCTCGGGATTACCTGAAGCGGGGTCGGGATGGGGTCGCTTGCGTGACTGTGAATCTGGTGTTGGCTCGTCAGGAGGTGTGAGCGCGTTGGTATTAGAGGCTGCCGATATCGATGTGCGTGGGGGCATAGCCGTGGAAGCTGGGCGCTGGGCGGTGGCGGGCGAAGACAGTGGTTGAGTCGGTGGTGGCATCTGCTGGATGGGGGTTTGAGACGGAGTCTGGCCGTACACCACGGAGGTAGAAGCGTCCAGGGCAGGGTCGAGAGTAGAGACGTCAACGTCGCTCGTGCGTGGTGGCATTGAACCGTCGGGGTTCCTACGCCTCGGCTTCATGATGCGCTTCGGGGCGCCGCCAGAGCCCACGACGTCGGGGAAGAGGATCTCCATGTATTCTTCGTGGTCGAAGGGCCGACCTCGCAATGCCTTAGATAGCGGCTCTTTCTATACGCGCAGGCGGCGCCAGTTAACCTCTATCTCACCAAGAAGGGCGCGGAGGGTGCGAAAGACACCAGCCCACTCACCTCAAAATGCCGGCTCCAGGCCTCCTCGCTCGCAGTGACCATGCGCGTATTGGGGTTGTACAGGAAGTCGGGGTCTTCACGCAGACCACGCCACATGCGGAACTTCTTACGCGCATTGTCGGCCTTGTTGATGAGGTGGCTCTTCTCGGGGTATGCGCCATGTCGGTCGCGCAGGGCCACGGCGGCGCGCTCCCAGGCGCCGGCCTTGAAGTTATGGCTATCCTTATATCCCAACTGCATCGACTCGCACAAGGAGCGGAAGAAGGTGTCCTCGTATGCCAGGTTCCAGCTGAAGCGCGGGGTGCGGCGATCGGCGTTGCGACGGGACGAGGCACGCATTGTCATGGTGGACCCATTAGTTGACGTCGCTGTCGCTGCCGTCAGCTGCGCATCGTCGTCGGCCATGATATGATGCTGATGCTGATACTGATGATGATGCTAATGCTGGCGATCTGCAGCCCGTCACTCGCAGCGCGTAACCGGCAGCGCGTAACGTGCAACACGCAACCCCGCTGACACGACGAGGGGTTGGCGGCGAAGGCAATTGTTCTGCATTACAGACTCGCCCTGCCGAGCCTGGAGCCCCGTCCCAAGCGCTGCCGATTGCCAGCCGGGGCAGAGCAGAGCAATGGTGGTGGTGGTGGTTGGAATGCGATGGTCGAGACGAGCACTTGCCGTCGCTGTCTTATCGATACCGTCCCCTCGCTAGATGGAGGCTGCTAGCCAGCTGAGTAGAACGGAGGAATGAGTTGATATGACTGATCGTTTACGGTGGAGGAGGTTGGTGTCTCACTTGACCAAGTTATCTCTCAGTTTCAAACGGTTCGGAGGGGCTGCTTTGAACACTCCGTCACGTGTCCGTGCGCGTAACCAACCCCGTAGCTACTTAAAAGTAAGTACTTAGTTACCGCCGGATAGACCCAGCACAAACGTTGAGATGAAATAAAAATTGGTGAGATAATAAATCCATATACCTACCTTACAAAGGGATAGGACGGGTTACATCTTTCTTATTGCTTCTTCAATATGATGGCAAACCATCGAGACTTTGCTAATCTCATTGCCGCATGCACTGTCCTTACGTAGCTCCCCTCTTACAAAATTCCGAGGGGCTGGTCTTGCCACATACAACTTCGTCGCAACTGCCAGAAACACGGTCTGTATATGGTTAGGTTCCAAACACGCTAGATAATATTTTGTCTGAAGGTGGTGTGCTACACATGTGGTCGCATTTTGGCCTAACCTTGCCTTAAAATGTTTGGCTTCTTCCCCTCAACGATGACAGGAACCTTACGGCTAACCGTTTTCTTAGATCAATGACCTAATACTTTCAACTGTCAGCGAACATAATGATATTAGGCATAGTGGTACGCTACGATATACCTCGAACAAGATGGAAAGGTGTCATGGTTCATGCCATGCAACTCTCCTCTTGACCCGAAGCTATGTATAAGTGGTGCCTCTACCCTGTCGCCGATATGCGCCATTTATGAAATCAAGCCCCCCGTGAAGAACAGAATGACGTAAAGATATATCTCCTTCGCTATGAGCCGACTATTTCCGCCATCTGCACGCAGGTGGTTTTCTAGCAAAAACCGCTTGACAACATACTCATGCTATAGTTACCTTAGGTATGTACAGACATATAAGTGAAATTAACGGTATGTAGGTGAGCAACTTGGACAACTAGGCCAGTGAACGGCAACACCGAATTAAACCAGATTTCATATTTCCATGTGAATATTGCTAATTCATGTAACGATATCCGACACCGGCCAGAAAGAAACATAAGCACGCGCATTCTCTTGAACTTCTTTACCGGGATGCTTAAACTGTGGGTGGGCAGGACTGTCATTTCTGCCGGCGAGATTATCTTATCTGATCCGAATCTCCGTCCGCCGCCTCGCAAATTAGTCGTTCGAACATTTTAGGGTCCCCGCTTCAACCCTCGCATGCCTCATCAATCGACAAATTTTTTCCATTCGTTTTCGATGGACCCCTCTCTATCTACCTTTGCATTGGTCCGAGGAGACCCGGCGCTTCACCTTCACTGGGATAGTGGAAGAATACCACCCTATAACAAATCAATACATGCCTACATGTACACCACCAACACCAATATGGCATCGCCAAGACTCCATCTCATGCAACTAAAACTTTCAGACTTGCCATCATGGGTTATCTGATCCGTTTTAAAGTTATCAGATCCGAGGCCAGGCGGCGCCTAGCCGGCCGGCTTCGGGTCATCTGCGTCTCATTACGTTCTTGCACGATCGCGCTCAGCTAAAGGCGTGGGCTGGCTTAGGCAACTCGCCCCGGCGAGGCGAATTCAGCGGCCTAAATTGGTAGGTCCCTTCATTCGTGGAAGCACCGCTGTCGGTAGCAATGAAGATGGACCCATCATACCCTCCTTATATCATACCATTTCTGCATCGTGACTTAGCCGTCAGCTTTGCACCATTATTTGTATTTTCAAATGTACTAATACGACACACTTCGGTACTTCTTTGTGATTATATACGTCTTCATGAGAGACAAGCAAATCTACCATGAACGAAGATTAATTGCTCGTCTCCTTCCACATCTGATATCTTATTACTATCTGACTGCCGCTCAGCTTATATAGCAGTCATGTCTGCTCAAGTCATAGCCAACGGCTGCAATGACGGCTCGGCTACCGATGAAGTCACCTCCGCTCTCTCAACACCACCTACCGATGTAGAAGCAGATGGACTTTCTGCTGAGCAACTAGAGCAACTATGGGATTGGAACTCTCCTTTGCCTCCCACACTGGACACTTGCATGCACGACATAATCAAGGAACGGGCCCTGAAGAAGCCGCAAGACCTTGCTATTGAATCCTGGGATGGCAATTTCACATATCACGACGTCGATTCGCTGTCCGACCTATTCGCCGCAAAACTAGTCTCGATAGGCGTTGCGCCGGGAGCCAACGTTCCACTATGTTTTGAAAAGTCTCGGTGGACTATTGTTGCCGTACTCGCTGTCATGAAGGCTGGGGGAACATTCGCGCTCACAGATCCCAGCCAGCCGGAAGGCAGATTACGGACTATCGTCGAGCAAACAAGTGCAGCCGTAGTCATCACCTCAAAACTCCAAGAGGGTCTTGGGAGCCGCATTGCTTCACATGCGACTCGCCTCACTCTGACACAAGAACTCATAGATGAGATTCAGGCCCCCTTGGAATTAGCTAAGGTACCGCCGAGTACGAATCTCTATATACAGTTCACCTCGGGTAGTACCGGTAAGCCCAAGGGCGTTATCATCTCTCACGTCAATTACACAAGCGGTGCGATTCCCCGCGCAGAGGCGGTTGGTTACAAGTCGCATTCCAGAGTGCTCGATTTCGCGTCGTACGCATTTGATGTATGCATAGACTGTATGCTCTGCACGCTATCAGTCGGGGGCTGTCTCTGCATTCCTTCGGATGCGGACCGGATCAATGACTTGAGCGGCGCCATCCGTAAGATGAAGGTCAACATGGCTCACATGACACCTTCGGTGGCCCGCGTCCTTGAGCCAGATATTGTTCCTTCTCTCGAAGTCCTTGGCTTAGGAGGCGAAGCAATCTCTGCTGGTGACTCCGCGGCCTGGAGCAAAACTACCAAAGTCATTAATGCATATGGACCGTCTGAGTGTACGGTTGGATGTACGATAAATAGCAATGTTGGCGCCGAATCACACAAACCACACATAAGTATCGGCAGGGGGGTAGGAGCCGCAACCTGGATTGTGGAGCCTACGGACCATGAGCAACTTGTGCCCATCGGTTCTGTTGGCGAGCTTCTGATTGAAGGTCCAATAGTAGGACCCGGCTATCTGGGCGAGCCGGAGAAAACTGCAGCAGTCTTCGTCAGCGATCCAAGATGGCTTCTCGCCGGAAGCCTCACACACCCAGGTCGCAAGGGAAGACTCTACAAAACTGGCGATCTAGTGAAGTATGATACAGATGGCACAATACTATTTGTCGGGCGTGCCGACCAACAAGTGAAGCTCCGTGGTCAGAGAATTGAGCTCGAAGAGATCGAGCATAACATGCGAAACAAACTGCCTCCAGGCACTCGTATAGCTATAGAAGTTATTAAGCCAGGGGGCCCGTCGGGTGAACCTACTCTAGTCGCGTTCATCGCCGAGCGGGCAGGTCTAGTAACCGAGTCAGAGACTCTTCTTGGCTCTCACTCTCCGCAAGTCCAAGATGCGCTTATTAATATGAACGGCCTTCTATCCAAAGACCTTCCTATCTACATGATCCCGGCGGTCTACATCCCTTTACAAGTCATGCCGCTGTTGGTTTCTGCTAAGACTGACCGCAAGCGCCTACGAGAATTAGGGTCTTCATTGAGCAGGAAGGACATCGCCGGTTACGCAGCTGCGGCTGCTCCAAGAAGGGAACCTTCTACTGCCATGGAAATCAAGCTTGCCGAGACATGGCGCAAATTACTCGGCACGGATACAGATCTGAGCACTCATGACAACTTCTTCGCCATCGGCGGAGACTCGCTTCGCGCGATGAAGCTGGTGGCCGAAGCACGGACCCAAGACATCTCCCTCACTGTTGCAGACATATTCAGCAACCCAGTACTAGCGGACATGGCCATCGTAGCGAAAGCCGGCGTAAAGCATAGTGCTACCGAAATTCCGCCATTCTCGTTAATTGGTGCCCAATGGACAGAGGACGCTGCACGAGCCGATTGCGCGGCTTTCTGCGACGTCGACGCTGGTATGATTGAGGATATTTATCCCTGCACACCGTTGCAAGAAGGCCTCATGGCGCTCTCCGCTAAGATCAGTGAAGCCTACGTTGCTCAACGCGTGGTAGAGCTGGCGGATGAGACGGCGGCACAGAATTTGCTAGAGGCATTCCGGACTGCTTCGATCGACTGCCCAATTTTGCGCACCAGAATCGTCCAGGTACCTGGACATGGGCTGATGCAAGTAGTGATCAAAAACGACTTCGCATATGAATCAACACCGGGACAAAGTTTAAATGAGTACCTGGAAAACGATCGAAAGATTCCGGTCGGCCTAGGAAGGCCATTAGTTCGGTATGGCATTGTTTGTGGTGAGAAACCTAGGCCCAAGGTGTGTTTCGTCCTAACGATGCATCACGCGCTCTACGATGGTTGGAATATGCCCCTCGTTGTGGAACGTGTAAATAGGGCATACGATGGTCATTCAACCGAGAGGCCTGCGCAGTTCAAGCACTTCATTAAATACTTGCTTGAGATGAACCGGGATGAGTCAGAGAAGTATTGGCGTGATCGTCTCGCCGGTGCCACTGGTGAGCAGTTCCCTGCCCTTCCATGGCCGGGTTACCAGCAGCAGGCCGATTCGTTGCTGGAGCACTACGTTCCCACCGGAAAACTTACTACGGGTACGACGATAGCCACCATTATTCGTGGGGCCTGGGCGTTGTTAGTATCAAGATACACAGCCTCGAGCGACATTGTGTTCGGCGAAACACTCACGGGGCGCAACGCTCCCATTCCTGGTGTCGAAGAGATCGAGGGCCCGATGATTGCGACAGTGCCCGTCCGCGTCACGGTAGATCCAGATGCGACGATAGCAGAGTATCTGCAAGAGATCCACGACCAGTCCGTTTCTGGCATGCCACATGAGCATTTCGGCCTACAGCATATTCGACGCCTCAGTCCGGATGCGCGTGAGGCTTGTGAGTTGCGAACTGGCATAGTGATGCATCCGAGCACCGCTGGAGAGGATGCAGGGCAAGGAGAGAAGAAGGTTGCAGATGGATTTGTGCCAGCCGGCGATACAGAAGCGGCACAGGAAGCGCTCAAGTTCAACACGTATGCGCTAATGCTGGTGTGCTCGCTGGATCCCCAGGGGTTCCTTATTATGGCTAGTTTCGACTCAAAAACTGTGACTTCACCTCAGATGGAAAAGATCCTGGCCCAACTGGGACAAATTACGCAGCAGTTTATCGAAAACCCGAGCTTACAATGCGGTAAACTTGATATAATGTCTCAGGGTGATATCAATGAGCTTGTGCAGCTTAGCTACACTGGTGGTTCAAGTCTGGCCGAATCTACTCTGTTCTCTTCACGTTGCTCTATTACCGAGACGTGGATCGTGGATCCTCTTCAGCTAGAGCGCCTTGTGCCTGTTGGCGCCGTAGGAGAGCTGCTAGTGCGAAGCATGGAGGTTCTTCAGATGGAGCACGCTAAAGATCCCCTGAGAAGAAGCCAGCCACCCGAGGGAACCCTTTACCGAACGAAGCACTTAGCAAAATACACAGATAGTAGGACTATCAGTCTAGTCGAGGCATCACGTCGGCAAACCTCGACGCCTAGTTTGAAGCAGAAACGGATAACAGCAGTCAGCTCGACGAAGCAGAAAGTCCTACGCCAGATATGGAGCGGAATCTTGTCAATCGGCGAGGAGGAGATCGGTCTCAACGACAGCTTTTTCCAGTTAGGCGGTGACTCGATCGGGTCGATGAAGTTAGTGTCAGAATTAAGGGCAAAAGGCATGGAGTTGACGGTCCCCGAGATCTTCAAGTACCGTACCCTTTATGAGATGGCTAAGATACTCAAGGAAATGAACGTCGCGTCCTCGGAAGTGCCGCCTCTAAATTCGACTCCTTTCTCGCTACTTGATGAAGATACGAAGACCTTTGTTGCTAAGACAATACAGCCAATGCTCTTCCGGAATGACCTCACAGTTTTGGATGTCCTGCCAACACGCCCCTTGCAGGAGGTTGCTGTCAAGGGCACGACTCAGCTCCCTCGCTATTCGGCAAGATATGAGCTTTTCCATCTCTCTGGAGCTGTGGATAAGACCAAGCTTTTCCAAAGTTGCCAGGAGCTTGTCGCCAGGAATGAGATTCTAAGGACGCTCTTCGTCGTAGCCTCTGGTAGATGCTACGGCGTCATTCTTGAAGCACTGACCGTCGCTATTGACGACTACGACATCGAAGGAGATCTTGAAACATTCGCCCACAAATTATGCGACGTAGACATCCAGACAAGGATGCCATTAGGCTCTCCATTCGTTAAGTTCTTCTTTATCAAAGGCGAGAATGGTCAAAGCTGTCTTATCATACGCATCTCCCACGCCCAATACGACGAGATCTGTCTCACGGGGCTCCTGCGCCAACTCGCCGCGCTATACGAGGGACAACCCACGCGAGACTCTGCCCCGTTCTCATCATTCGTGTACTACGCTATGCAGAAGGGGATACCCCAAAGTATCACGTACTGGCGGGAGCTGCTACAGGGTAGTTCGCTGACGGTACTTCGTCCCACGCTGCCCCTCACCTCGAAGACCCCAGCAGCGCTTACACGAACTGTGGACATCGCCGCCCGCTTGAAGGACATCACCATCGCCACATTGCCAACCGCAGCGTGGGCGCTATGTCTCGCGCGTCGCCTTGCCCTCCGCGATGTCGTTTTCGGCGAGGTGGTGAGCGGTCGCAACATCGACCTCCCTAATGCTGACGCTGTTATGGGGCCGACATGGCAATACGTGCCCGTAAGGGTTAAATTCGAAGACGGCTGGACGGGCGCCGATCTACTCGAACACGTTCAATACCAGCACATCGCCAGCGCTCAGCACGAGTGCATGGGACTGACCGAGATCGTCCAGAACTGCACCGAATGGCCCAAGACGGTCGACTGGTTCGACTCAGTCGTCCACCAGGACGTCTACCACGTCGAGGAGCTCAAGTTCGGCGCCGCCGACTGCCGGCTCGAGACCATCTACCCCCATCTGGAACCCTTGCGGGAGTGGAAAGTGCAGGCGTTTGTCAAGGGCGATAGTTTGATGTTTGAGATTGTGACTTTCAAGGACTGGATTGATGTTGCTGCGGAACTTTTGGATGAGCTGGAGGATATCATGATGGCTTTGGTCAGGAGACCTGGCGAGTTGCTTTTCTGATGTGTTCAAGTCACACGAACAAGAGTACGGCAATAAAAGAGTTCGGTGCGGAATATTCACGCCTTGGTGGTTGAATCCCTTTTTTGGTTCCTTTGCTATAGTTAAACAATATACGAGTACATGTTACCCAACTGCCTAGTATATGATGTTGCTGGATCGAGTCAAAACACTCGCTAAAGCCTTCTCTGTGAATGATGTCACTGTAGGGGACTATTATATATTGTCAATATACAGCACCGCTACGGAGTCTAAGATGATAAATGGGTAGAAGAATAAGTCAAGAAAGTGATGGAGATGTCGTCGTTATGCAGAATATTACTGCAAGTCGATCATCCGAAACTCCAGCTGCCTGCTAGATTGAGAACGCGTTCATCTTCGGCCATAAACATTCTAGGACGAACAAGCTTGACGGTTTTCCCCCTTTATCTTGAATACCCGAGATCTTAGACAATGCCTCAGTAGCCACGCTATCGCGAGTCTTCATGTTCGTCATCAAGCCTTGGGCCACGTACATGGGGTGTGTACAAGATGCCAAAAGATCCCCGATGTGCTGCCGAATTTTCAGCTGATGTTGGGCTGCTTATAAGGACGTCATGCGTCACTTGAAGTATGGCAACTTACCTGAGCTTGTCTATGCAGTACATCGTCCCAGTCATCTTCTATTCCATCTGTAGTAGTAGTGGTCGACATAGCCTCAGCTTTATCAACAGCATTTTGTGCCAGATGTTCCATTTGCACACAGACTTGCAGGATCTGATGGAGGTCGAAGCCGCTCTTCAGAATCATGTTTTCGAGAAATCGCCGGAACTGTCTTAGTGTCGAGACATCCGATCTTGCAGATACAGAAAGAGGGTTCTCGAGCACCGCTGTAAGTAGGTTGATACAAGCGGAGACTGGGTAGCACAGTATGCGCCTAGCTATACAGTCAATATATATCGTGATATAATAAAATACTAGGAAATCACCCTGACTGACCAGAGGTTCATGAACGATGTGAGAGGAACAGCCAGCAGTAGGCTCAGAGTCGCTCGAGCGGCCTTTCGACTCGTCTCTATCAGCATCATAATTTGTGCGTTTTCGACCCTATTAGATGACGTCGAGTTTGATTGATTCATCCTCAGACTGTGGCGTCTGCCTGCCCAGTGGGCCATATCTACACAGAGGTAATAGGCGAAGTGAATCCGCAATGTCTCCATACTGGGATTTGGCAGTGCGGTGGGATTGTCAAGGTCAGGGCATTCAACTGAAGCCTGTGAACGGAGCCAGTAATCTAGTCCCCAATTGACCTCCATTACTGCGGCATAAAACCATGTTAGCCGAGATCCTTACGTCCCATATTAGCACAGGAGGTTTTTTACACGCACTGTTTGTTATGAGTTCGCCGTCAGGCTGCTTAAAAGCTTTCCGCTGGTACAGTCGCTTGTATATGATAGACTTCAAGATCGCGATCTCTGATATAACTTTCAAAGCTGGCGACAGGCCTTCCATACTAGTAATTGTTTCCTGTCTCAGTGGCCCCACGTCAAATTCGTCGTCGTCTATAGAGGGTGGTAGACCAAATTGGGTGCTAATTTCCCAATCGAGAATGTACGCTGTCCAAAATGCACGACGATGCCTGGCATCACTCGCGCCCAAGGTCAATGTCTGTGTTGGATCATTCTGCAGAGCGGTCATCTGGTACATCTTAACCGCCGAAGAGACAAGCTGTGCTGCTGTGCATGCATCCGCGGTCATCCTCGTGAACAATGCCATTGCTAACATGGCCTCGATTGCTAGGATATCTGGGCCGAGTGCAATAATCTGAGGCAATTGGGTATAGGCATTGTTGAATCTGGCCCACGCCTCGTTTGCTGAGCTTTTGAAGTTAGAATTTTCCGATTGAAAAAGGATTCCTATTGCCATGATGGAGTCGAGCAGGGCCCGCCATGTCACATTCTTCAATGGATCCATACATGATAGATTGTCTAGAAACAACGGCCAAGACAATAACGGGTATCCCGCATTCATTTCATTGAAGATGGGCTCCAGAAACCTGATTATATCGTCTGTGGTCCATAAAGATGGGAATGCACGTGGCCTGGAAGCGTCTCTGAAGATTTCCTCGTCACCGCCGGTCGTTGCATCACACGAGGTGATATCTTGACCCGGATTAGGAATACGAACCACCGCATTTCCGGTAGTTATACCTAGACTATTGGGGCTTGAGGCTGCTGTTATCGTCTCTGAAAGTTGAGTGTCCGTACTTTTCGTGTGCGCCGAATGTGAAGCCTTAGGCTCAATACCGGTCGCATCTCGAAGCCGTGCTTCTAATGCCCGGATATACTCCTTGCTTGCAAGATTTTAACCAAAAATCACGTCTCTACTCTTTCATAATCCTAGGTACTTACGCTCGTCCGGGACCGCGTCTCTTCTGGCAAGTTTCGTATATACATGTGATAGAGCGTGTTGTGCAAGCTGAACATGGCGTGTTTCCATCACAGCGGCTTCTCCTCTGTCGACAATGATTGCAAGCCTTCGGCCAGGTTAGAGTAACTCATCTGATTCATATAAACACTGTTCCTTACCTGAGATATCCTCGCCGTAGTCCGATCTTTCTGTTTACTCAACCTAGCACTTGGCATGATGAACGCTGTGGGTGATTCCTAGTACCGGATGCAATCTGCTTCCGAAGCTTTAGCTTCCCCGCCTTTATATCAGCCAATCGGATGTAAATTGCTTCCGGGACAGGATATTGGCCAATCAACACATTATATTTTCCTTTACAACCAAGTCAGAAACGATCTTCTGTAAGCTACAATTTGTTTCGAAGACAGTATTGGTAATAGTCAATGAGACTTGGCTGTTGGTCTTCATGCGTAGCAACTATGTATAAATATGCTTGCGTAGCTTTCATTGTGAAGAACATGTCTATCCTTTGATCTCATCCGGACTCTCCTATCACTCGTTTTGCCATCTCCATTTTGCCAATGTGCCAGAGCCAACTTACCATGACAGTCGTTGCGGTTGCTGGTGGGACTAGTGGAATTGGACGTACCATCGTTGAGGAGATCCTCGCGACTGGGAAACACGAGGTCAAGATTCTATCTAGACAGGTGAGTATAATCACTTTTTATGCAGACCATGCACTTATAATCACCAGCTCAACCTTGAGTTGGAAGTATCAATAGGAGCCAAGGTTCTGGCTGTCGACTACTCCGATATTCAAGCATTGACTCAAGTGCTTGAGGATAACAATGTCCATACGTTGATTTCGGCATTGACCTTTAACACTAAGGGGGGCGAGCCTCCTGAGCTGCAGCTCGCCCTTTCTGCCGATGCCTCTAAGACAACCAAGAGATTTGTCGCCAACAACTGGGGAGTGCCGATACAAGAAGGGTTAGTAATCCTTCCCAGTCCTCTGCTTACCCAACAATTACTGACAGGCACACCCAGGGATGAACTACGTATGCCGCCCATCGCCCCGAAAGTCAAAGCCCTCACAGCACTGAAGCAGGCAGAGAATCTGGAGTTCACGAGCTTCTACACTGGCATCTTCCTTGACTATTGGTTTGTCCCCGCTATCAAGTCTTACATGAAACCCGCAATCATGGTCCTTGACATCTTTAACGCCGCGGCCGCTATTCCGGGATCCGGTGATACCCCCATCGCCTTCACTCACACGAGTGACGTTGCCAAATATGTCGCTGCTGCATTGGACCTCGAGAGGTGGGAGCCCAGTTATAATCTTACTGCCGACAAGGTCACATGGAATGAGTTTCTTGTCCTGGTTGAAAACGTGCGAGGTAAGATGGATAGTATTTTCTTTACAATACCTTGCAAAGGGTACAATAGCTTACTTTCAATATTTACCATACTAGGAATCAAGTTCAAGGTCGCATATGACGACCTGGAGAAGCTCAAATCTGGACAAGTTACCGAACTTCCGGCACAGGTCAATGCTGATCTGTTCGGCGCTGGGGATTCGTACCGCAAATATGTGGCTGTTGGACATTTGCTGATGGCAATGGGGTATTATGATTTCAATGATGGTAAGAGTGCAAAAGATGCCTTTCCTGCGATCAAACCTAAGACTGTGAAGAACTTATTGGAGGCGGTGTGGAAGAATGCTTGATTAATAGTGATTCTAATGTTCGAAATCACACCCGTTATTAAACCTCACTTAAAACAAAGACATTTGTGCATATAACGAGAGATAGTGTTACAGTACGTATATAATAGCTGTAGATAGTCAAGTCGCTCGACTTGACAACGTTCTATCTTTTGATAGTGTCGTGGTTTAGTGCTGCAGTTTCATGTTATACAAACTGCGGGGGGATTTTCTAAGTTTCCACTGTACCCATGATGGACTTGTTAGATGTTTTAACTATGTCCGTCCCCGAAAAACTTTGAGCAGCGTGGCCCAGAATTATTTCTATTTGGAGGAATCCCAAAGCAAAGTTAAAATAGAAGTCAACCCAAGAAAGATGCTTGCATGGCACCATGGCTACCAACGGCTACGGTGTTTCTTTTCTTTTTGCTAGTCGCGAAGATCTTTTGCTAGATACGGCTGCATCCATGTTACATTCTAACTCATCACACTTTTGAATCGGCTGATGTACATATTGAAAGAGGCTACTATTAGTCGAATTTTGCACGTAGCAGAGGATTAACACCTAGCGCATCATGTATATAGACATAATAATATCTATGCGACTCCAGCCCCTAGTTTGTCCGTTTGTTGCCTTTCGAGACAATGATAAGAGATAGGACGCGATGTTGACAAGTTGAAGTGAGCCAATTCAGGCACTTAGACTGTAGATCTCCTCTCACCTAGCTAGATAAGGAAACATCCTTGACCTCTTATTCAGTGCACATGAGTTCGATTTTTTAGGCTGAAATCCCCTTATATTTTTTAGGAATAGTAGAAAGCTATGCTCTTCATCGAGCGACTTTTTCGTTAGTGACTCAGTCCGTTCTTCTCTTTGCATGTTTCCATGCTCTGCCCCTATTGGTACATCGGCCGAGCTCAACCCTAACCCAATCTCAATTCTTTGAGATATCGCCAATCTAAAAGTCCATCGCAGAGGGTTGTCTTATCATTTCGCTCACGTGACTTGGAATATCTTTCCCCTCCTTGTCCTTCTCCATCATTTCTTCCAACGCCTAACCAGATGGCAATTACGCCTGTCAGCTACTGAAGGATTCGATGCTTAAATTAATAACCATGCCCCCCTGGGCGCGCCGCACCCAAATGCAGATTGAATGCTCTTCCTTCGTTTTGCTTTCTATGAGTTGTACCGCAGGAACCTGTCGACGAAATCATCGCAAAAAGACGCCGGAGCTATATGTTTCGTGTCTTGATTCAGTTGCATCCTAATACAATAGATGCCCTTTTGACCGCCACGTTCAAGTATTCGGTTCATCATATATCGCCATATGCAACAACCTCGCATAGTCTCTGAGGAGCTTCAAGGTTTATCGTCCCAATTCTCAAGCCCCTGCGGCTTGTTCTCCGCATTCGGGAGCAACAGTCAAAATTGTTTAAGTAATCTATAGCCTACTTGGATTGAATGGCTTGGGTCGTATCTACAACGCTATGGGGTCTCACCCAAGGCTATCGCGGTAGTGTAGTCTTACTCAATGGAAGTGTAACCTGCTGCCTTGTAGGATCTAGGTATACGTCGTAGATGCACTGCAACATTCTCCGATCCTTCTACCTACCAGACTTGCGTCAGGCTCTCCAATGAACAGCAATTAACGTGCATGTATGCGCAACCTACATGGACGTGCCTCATTCGTACATATCCTGGCGTATGCTGGTGTAGAGAAAAGCATGCCTATCGCCCGCTCATTCGTCGGTTATAACTATGAATAGTCCCACTGCCAGATGGTGAGATTCCCAATATAACAAGCGACAGTCTGCACCAGCTGAGAACGGATAAAATGTGACGCTACACCAGGAATTATCTAGTCCTGCATAGGGCGATGCTGTGTACCAGTTCTCGGTCACCGAACCCGCCTCTCTCCACAAACAGGGTATCCCGCTGAGGGTGTCGGAGAATCGATGGCATCAGAGTAGACAATTGACGTCAGGGCTCTGCCCAGATATTGGCGGCAAAGTAAACTATTTCGTAATTATACTACGGAAAATGATTGTTTGAAGGATCGATAAACATAGTGAACGATTTTCTGTAGGTGACTGTGCCTCTTCCATACAAAATGTGCCTGATAGGTAGTCACATCTATAATTTGTGCACCCTACGCTAGAGATGTCCTCTCAGTCCGATGTAACCACGGAATGCGGCAAAGTCCCCCTCAATCCCGGGTTACCATCGCCTAACCACGCATGCTTACAGCAGGCTGTTTGCACTTTGTGCTGAAACATTCGACAATTTTCAGTTCTACTGCGGCGTGGCGTTGCTCACGGTACCGAACCTACGTATCCGTGCCCCACGAACCCGCGCATCATGGACCATTTTTGGGGTAAACGAATGCATTATCCCGATCCGCCTATCCTTTAGAGTCCTAGTCGACAGAGATCCAAAACATAAAGGGGTCGGCTGCAGAGAGTCTCTATAGTAGATAGTATTTCAAAGGTTACATTAAGACGTGATCGAAGGTTATCGACATCTAATTGAAGAGGGAAGCAATCCCAACTGATGGTGTTCCCCGACAGACCGATACCCTCTCGACCTGATACAGATCGCAATGCATACACCTTACTACTAAAACCCTTCATATGCTCTATCTTCTACCTCGCTAGTGGTCGCTACCGAAAAATCGCAAATACGCGTATTTCCTGTATAAGCTTAAATTTGTCGGCACTCTTTTAGGATGGAGACGGACCCATATCATACGCCAGCTCTTCTTCCACCCGATGGCATCGAACCCAAGTTCCGCGACTATTATCCCATCCAAAGCTCGCAGATTGCGCTAGCAGCCATTCTCTTGATATTGTCGACAAGCGGAGTACTCGCCAGAACATACACACGCGCGCGTATTCTGAAGCAATTCGACTTTAGTGATTGTCAGTGATTGTGATACCTATAAATGCACTCGATGATACATGGCTAACGAACTTCCAGGGGCTCTGATATTCGCTTTGGCAAGTTTCCTCTTCATAGCTCACATTAGGATCTAGCTAATCCTTCATATTAGCTGTTCTTCGCTGCTTTCACTTCGTTAAAGCTTGTCGCGAATACCTATGGTCAGGGGCATCATCAGTGGGATGTGAACCTTGTCAATATACAGCATTTCCTGTTGGTAAGTCGATTCTCTTTTATCACCTTCAGTGCAAGATCATGAATCAGAGTGCCAGGCACTGGAAATCGGAAGAAATGAAATATTTGATTTCACCATTCTAATGCTAATCCTACTACGTAGTTTCAAAACTTAGTTGAAACCCTCTACTGTCCACCGATGCTTCTCGCCAAGTATACTGTTCTCCGACAAATAGAACTCATTTTCTACAAACACCAACATAAAAAGCTTGCCTCGAAGGTCATTTGGGTCTTGATATGGGCTAATGCGATCTTTTACACAACCATATTTTTCACGTTCTTATTTGCATGTGTTCCTCGAGCTAAAATTACCAACCCGACCCTCGACGGCCACTGCATTGATACCCACGCTAGCGTCCTCGCAACCAGTGTTATCAACGTCGTTTCTGACTTTACAATTCTTATCATTCCACTCGTGGCGGTATGGCAGCTTCAATTGCGGCCGAGGACAAAGCTAGGAATTTCAGTCGTCTTTGCTGTTGGTATATTGTATGTCATACTCACTCATGTTTCTTCTCTTCGTTAGCCTTCCCGCTATCTTGCAAACAAAATAGAGAAGCTGTTGCTGACTAAGGATGATTCAAGTGCCACTGTCGCCTGCATTGTGCGACTGTACTACGGTGTTGAGTTAACCCGCAGCATGGATGGCACGTGGCTTATCGAGGGAGTTGGTACTTGGGCGTAAGTTTCACATTGTCTCATTGTGCCTGAACACTTTCCCTTAAGAAGATATACTTACCCACCTATAGGATAGTAGAGATCGCCACTGTCATCCTAGTTGCCTGCTTCCCCCTATTCCCGCGCCTCTATAAACACCTAACGAATCGCGATAAAGACTCACCTTTTGAGTTGGTAAAAGGTTATGGAAGCAACAAGAAATACTCAAACTTAGCGCGACCGCAGACAGCAACATCTGATGCCGGCGATGGTAGTAGCACGAAACATCTATACCAGGAGACGATTTAGTTTGGGGTCGGGATAGCGGCGTATAGGATTTGTTTTGTAAAATCACGACTATGGGGTTCGGATATAACCCAAGCTAGGGCCTACCTAAAACGCTCGTCACTTTATTTGAGCAGACACAAGCCGAAAGCTCGGCTTTCTTTCTCTGTACAGGGAGGTAATGTGATTCTAATTTTCTTTCAATTATTCTGGGAGTGACTTCATGTTCGGCTCCAAGGGAGTTGTGGTTAGTCGAAAACAAGAATTATTAGTTTCTACCAAGGTAAAGGCTTTATAAGTTCTATGATTTTATCCATGAGATTTAGTCAAACTGGAGAACCTAATCAACGAAAGATACAAAAACATGGACATTTCTTGACATCTCAAGTCACACACGCTAAACATGCGCAGAACAGCTAATGCCAACAATATTCATCAGGTCACAGCTGATTAGAAGACACGATGAATCTCAAGCCATTCATTCAAGTATCAAGTACGATTGTACGGCAGTGTCATGTCAGAGCCTAATTCAAGTTCAATACGTCGCTATAGAGTATTAGAGGACCAGACGCATTTGCTAAGCAAGTGACTAAATCACCAAAGGGCCAGAACATATAAGCTGTCCGGCTAGACCTGGAGAGTGCCAGACTTTTATTCAAAGCGAATCGTCTCGAGTAGTTCATCATTAAATCCCTCTGCCTCAAAAGTTTCTCCATCCATAATACCGTCGACATAACATTCCCCAATAAGACTATATGTTCCCTTTCCCGTTGGTCTTATGATAAATGGCACCTCGCCACCAAGCAGGACACAAATGCGATCCCCAGGCTGTGTGTTCAATGGAACATGGCCGAAGCGACCATTTTCGGTGACACAAAATTTGAGCCACGCAGCGTGTGCCATTATACTCTCGTCAATTGCCACTGAATAATTCAGAAAGGATGATGGGCGGCGTTCATCATCATCCTCATGCTTAGTCGCTGTGCGTTCGATCGCCCATTGCATATAACGTGGGAATGTAGCTATCAATTCCGGAGGTAGACGGTTGCGCATAACGTCCATACCGCACGAAATTGTACGAGAAAACGCTGCCATTAGCTCCTCACTTGGGGTGATCATAGTGTCTGAACCATCTGCATGGCCAAACGCAAGCTGATAACAGTTTTGGAGCCATTTAGCAAGTCGTACCTTTCTCCGGGCTGGTAACGGATCTACCAAGGACTCCATCTCGAGCTTCAACTCGGGCATATCTGCCACCATCATCTCGACCAGTGATGTCGAGAACTTCTTGACAGAGTCGATTACCTGGCCCTGACATTGAAGAATATCCTGATCATGAGATACGCTCAATATTGGCTTGCCGCGCCCGCCAGCGGAAAACGCTTGTGGCCGAACCGTATAGCTCACTAGCTTATCTCCTCTCGTGATTCGTAGGTCCGGAACCCATGATGGGAGCCCTTCAACTCTCTTGGATTCTTGATGACCATCCGATGAATCTGCAGCTAGGCTGAGTAACTTTAGGTGCAGACCTTGAACTAGCATTGCTATCGCGAATCGTCGAAACACCTCGCTAGTAGAAGCATTGTAGTCGGGTAGAATCGACGGCCCAGTGCAACCGAGACTCAGAAGTGAGTAGATATGATCCCTTGGATCTGTACAGTTGAAGTAGATACTAACGAGGACGCCATCCAAAAGAGTGGCCTGCTGTCTGAAGATTTGAACTGTAAAAACACAGGAAACGCAATGCAACGGTATCAAGGTAGACTCCAATACCGTTTTCCCAAACTCTAGAATTTGGAGTCTCATGATTCCAAGCAGTTCTATACTGAACGCAAGCCTTGCTAGCTCCGACCATAGGATCTCCACTCCGCCACCGGCATGGAGAACTACCTGTTTGGCGAGTGCAACTTCCTGGATTACCCATTTGCGACGGAACCAAGGCCGTGTTAACAGTGCCGCCAAGGGCGACCAATCATGGTCCAATATGTTTGGCTTGCCCTCTGCGCGTAGTTGCTGCGAGATAGGATATATGGCCTGCGCTTTCGTCGCTATATCCAACGCATTCTCGGGGTTATACTCAGGTAACAGCTGAGCGGCTTGGCGAATCGAGTCGACCACGCTAGGCGATACCGCTCCGTAAGTAGGGTCGTTAGCGATGCCGAGCCAGGCCAACGTCCGTGTTGCTTGTGAGTAGATTTGTGGCATCAGCAGCACCTGGTTGCTTTTCTCGACTGCATCGGCCTGATTAATGCAGATGGCGTCGGCCCACAGGGTCCGAGGCCGGTCGGTGTAGCGAAAGTATGCCAACCCGGTGAAAAGGCTGTTGGTGATGGAAAGGCTGGCGCCATCGCAAGTCACTTGACGCTTGTCTTGCTCATTGCCCCAGCAGTACGAGATAGATTCAAAGTCAGGAACGGAATCTAGGGCGGTGGCCACGAGAGATAGGTGGATTGGATCAGTTTCGCCGCCCGGATGAAGGTGCATTAGGCGGATGGTTCGAGGGGCTACGATAGCTACATATACGTAAGTAGTGCTTGAAGCCATATTAATGGTGGTTCTCGTACCAGAGAATTTGGCATGCTATCGATGCTTCACCCAGTTCTTGGCGATCATCTATGATGATTGTTGGAGAAGCGGGTCGATGATTGGATACCACCAATAACAATAAATAACACCCCTGCCCCTGAAAAGAGAGGGGTTACTTGCGTGCCCAGGATTGAGCGAGCGAGCGAACGAATGTTGTAGCTATAAGTTTTCTGCTTTCCTGCATAAGTCTAGCAGCTAAGTCAGTAGCCCTTACCAAATGCAGGCTATAGGCAATTGAAACACTCTTAACTGCAGGGTATATGGTGAGTGCAGCGGAGCTAACCTTCTTCCATAGCAAATGACCAATATAAACAGACGTTGGCGATGTCTCGATGCTCAGCTCCGAGGGGCGCTAGTTCAGCTCCGCGAGCCCAGAGATCAGCGAGGGGTTGCTCTACCGACCTCAAGGAATAGAATTATTAGAACCAAGGTCTGGAATAGCAGAAACTAAGCTATGATTGTCACAGTGACTTAGAGAATCAGCCGATGATCAAGAGAGATCGAGCTATTCCATAATATCGTCGTTTAAATCAGATTAGACTTTGAGGTTAGAGTTATAGGGTCTGAAATGTTTAATAGGATTCGAACTTGTACATTCGCTTATCAATACTTGTTCATTCAAAAATATCTTCCTATGCCGACTATTTTCTTAGCATCACGCATTGCTAGATTGTGCTAGGAACGGCGTTGACGGTGGTTTGATTAATCATGTTTTGGTTATGAAACCACAGCGAATCTAGGGCTCGCAATTAGCGAACGCTCTGCTACCGTTTTTAAGTCGGCGTGGGTCAATCAGAATCGACTCGTCTGCCCAAGCATATCCAATCTATTCAGTTCTCATCCGCGAGTTTTGCCTAACGGGTGCACTTCGGGAACGATGCGTCCCAGAAGTTCTGCAGGACATGCTGGAGGCAGAGCCTAATCACTACTTTCTTCATGAATCTCTCAAATTTAGCGATCCAAGGTGTTGTTAATGTACTTTGATCGACCCCACCATGCATTTCGAGGAGTATGGGGGAAACACGAGCTAATAAGTGTTGGTACGAAGTCTTTATTACATATAATTTTTGAAACCCGATTTTCGAAGTGAGCAAGACTCGGGATATGAAGACAGAGTTCCCCATACCGTCCGTGGTCCTCTAGCCGGAATTCTTCGCATGGATATTATCTTCAAAAGTTTCGATTTTGTCCCTCTATCTTTGTACCGCTTGATGGTGGATAATAAGAACTTGTCAAAGTCGAATGGAAGAGATCACGATTTTACGGTTGATGAGAAAATGTCGTAATTATGCTCATGATCGTAAAGTGGTTGGATAGATAAGCACCCGAGACCGTTTCAATATCTACGACCGCTTTATAAAAACTCGTGCTATTCTTTTAAATATGATAGTAACCCCACCTCAATAACCCTAGTTTACGTGTCTATTGTATGTCGGAATTAAACATATCCTTTTACGTTCAACTCCGAACGCTGACACTGATCTCCGAAAGCTACTGTAAGATCTCGGTCTCCACTTACCGAAGCTGTAAAGCTAACGTTCAGAGTCCGATCGTCTGTCAGATATCTCGACTCTTTACCTAGCGAAGGACAGTCATAGCTGCACTTTCTGCACTGCCCCTATACATCTTTAGCTTCTTCAATCTCGGTATTATAGTCTAATTTTACTTTATTCATTCTGTTAGGAGGCCTAAGTCCCTGTTCCGATCTTACTGCTTTATGTATTAAGACTAAGCATCATCTAATTATATCTCAAGCCGGCGGCAAAAGCTTAACAAGGCTCGAAGTGTCATATCAAAATACCGAGGGACGCATAGTAATGAATACGATATTATTTGCAATATATGATAAATGATTAGATGATTGATTATGTTGAACGCGAAAGTCCACAGCAGTGTGCCTGACTATTTGAAGACCAACCACCCCAAGGATTTGAGGCAGACAAGAACAAACATCCCAATTACACTCAAAAACTACTTCTTTTCTCAGCACCATGTTTCGTATTCAATCCTTCGTTGCCAGCGCTCTCCTTCTGGGCACCTGTTTTGCATCGTACGATGATCTCCTGGGATTCAACGGTGCGCCCGAAGTCGAGACAAGAACTATCGACGAGATATACGAGGCCGCGGTAGCCGAAGGCGGTATCGTGACCTGCTGGCATGGAGGCGATGAGGCCATGCAACAAGCCGGCCTCAAAACCGCCTTCGAAGCACGTTTTCCCAAGATGACCCTCAACCTTACTGTCGACCTGTCCAAGTACCAAGATGGTGATATAGATCGTCAGCTTGTGACCAGCGACCTCTACGTCGATAGTATTATCCTACAAACATTACATGACTATCCTCGCTGGGACCAGGAAGGGGCTCTTCTGCACTACCAGCCCCTTGACTTTTATAAGTTGTATCCGGAATTTAGAGACATTCGCGGAGCCTGGCACGCCACTGCGGTCTACCCCTGGACGTTCACTTGGAATATGGATCGCGTTGCCGATGGCCCGATGGAGTTTGCCGACTTTCTGAGGCCGGAGTTCAAGGATAAGTTGGTCCTTACATACCCTACCGATGATGACGCCAGTCTCTACGCATTCGACTTGATGTAAGTAGTATCTTGCAAAACGGGAGGCAAATTGGAGTTTGGCTAACCTACATCAAAGCCTCCAAGAGTTCGGAATAGCATGGTTCGACGCACTCCTGGCGCAAAATCCACTCTGGGTGCGCGGCACACAGACGGCAGCTACTCTCCTATTCTCACCCAACAGCACTGCGGCAGCGACCTTCACATCAATTGTAGGACTGAGCCCTTCGGCGCCTCTGAACATATCCATCCCAACCAAGGGCCATTTCAACACGTGGCCGCAGCGGGCGGCGATTCTGAAGGACGCGCCGCACCCAGAGGGTGCGAAACTGCTGCACAACTTCATCCTCAGCAAAGATTACCAGCGCAACACGGGCGTCTGGAGTGTGCGCAGAGATGTCCCCGCCCCCGCCGGCTTCCCGGAGCTCATTGATATTCCGTCCACTGATCCGACTGAGTTCCAGCGCTTCCTGGCCGACCGCGCTCGTGTAGAGAGATTGCGATTCTTTTTCGAGAGCAAGGTCGGCACACCGCAGGGGCCAAGCTCCTTGAACGATAGAATTTAAAAGTGAGGAGCTTATAGTAATTTCTTGTACATAAATCTTATTCTATTTTGATTTCTTTCCTCTTCTCACTACCTTTCGATTCCCATAGAGCTTGAATTGGCTATTTTAGAAATTGTTTCGCCCACGACCAAGATCCTAGATATCAACCTTGTGACTCCATATCCTATCATTGAGTTTTGAAGGGAATAAACCGACGAAGGTTCAGTCCCTGACGGTAGCATAGGTCGCAAATTGCTTGTTGTCTGTTGAGGCAGATGAATCGATAATATTGCTTAATGTAATGTTTATAGTGAACGACAAGATGGGATATCAGACACCAAGGCTGATAGATCGGCATGTCTCGCTCGGAGAGTCTGGTTCTTCATTTTTCAGTTGAAAGAGGAGCTTAAAACACTGCCCTTCGCTTTACTTAACATTATTATTAAAAAAACCTTCAAGCTAACATCTAGATTACGTTACAAGTTGTTGCTGTAAGCTGATAGTAAATAGTATTTCTAAAACTATCGTTTTAATAAAATCACTCTAAAGTATTTGACAGAAAAAATCTAATTCAGCTCTATTGAATCGCAGTATGGATAGGGGGGAAGTCAGAAAAGTCAGGAAACGGAGGTTAGTCCTTTCTTGTGTAATGATAATCGCCATTATTAGAATATCTCGTTTTGGGCCCCCCTCGTGGAAGAATAGCGCTTGTTTCCCGTGCCTAAAGTTCTTTCCTTGATAATATCCCGAGGAAAGGAATTATAGGTGATCAAGGAATGTAGAAGAATAGTGGATCGTCACTGTGGCTCGTCGGGCAGAAACCTTAACTCTTGGCCAACAAACTTTCCAGCCCGCGGTGTAGTCGGAAGCATGTAGATAGGATGGAAAATGACCAGAATCGATGTAGCAATAGAGATCGGAAAGCCATCAAATATAATAAAAAGCGGCTCGTTATGGCCCAGCGATCCGAAAATCCCCTCTGAGAACTCCGCGACTCTGAAAGCTGAGCGACCGACGATTAGGACGATTGCGATGCTTATAAGAATGATGAATTTCTTGACCCGTTTGTCGTCCCGATCTAGTCGTGCTGATCCCCTGCCGAAGAGATTGGCCGGCCAAATTACTCCCATGAAAAGGACGAAGAAGATCGCAAGTGAGACAACTTGTAACGTAAGACCGGCTATAATGATAGACTGGCCGGTAGACACGCCTCCGTCCACAGGTGGAGTTTCGCCGAAGGAGACACCACCTCCACTAGCCTGAATTAGAAGAGCGAATATGTCGCTAGGGATAAAGATTCGTGCGTATAGTCTCGGCCTGATATTGAATTTACCTCTCCCAAGGTAGTCGGCTATTCGACCAATGCAAACGTAGATGCTACAGAACGAATTAGTCACTGTCTACCGTAAAGTCATGCGTGGAGGTTCAACTTACGCCGCTGTCATGAAGACGGGGGCAAAGGTGATCAATGAGTATTGGATGATCCATCCAATTCGAACAAATGGATGGGCATATCCATATACTCGAGACAAGAAACCGACAAGCTCCAGTATGGCACCAAGGAGCACGCAGATAGTGTAGCTCAGCCATTTGCGTTTGAATATAGCGACGAAGAGGCAATGGGCGATGATGGCGATGTAGACGATGCTAAAGAAAATATCGATGCCTAGGTTTGGCCGATAGCCATAGTAGGACTTAGATAGGGGACATGTGTCCAGGGTACAGTTCTCCCCGTCCGGACCATCCATTATCGTTGCTAAAGTCGCGTCTATGATCGATAGCTATGGACGTAAGGCGTTAAGAATTTCGTTGTCAATGGTCAAGAAAGAACTCTCAGTAGTCGATTCGCTTCTTCTAATGCCCATGTAACAACAGAAGGACGCGCAATACCAGTTTATCTTAGGAAACACGTGAAAAGCGAATATGAGATATCAGCGGCGTGCTCAGCTTATAAGTCATCGTATTTTCCCTATCCAAACAACAGTTGCTTTCAACGGACTGACATAGGTTAGTCCCACTACCCGATACCTCATTGTATAGCCCCCCAAATACGACTCTTAGGCCATTTGGTCGACCGTTTTCCGCGTATTGCATTTGGCTCACGGGAAAACATCGGGTCTACTTGATGGGATTTTTAAATGAATCGCTGTCGTCGGTTTGGTGAGTTAGGTATTCGTGCAAAAAAGACGATAACGTATAACCCTGAGATAGTACTACGTATGACGCTAGGACTTTGCGTGTCCGCGTATGAGCCAGCTGAATCTTTCCGCGGAAAGGAAGAACTGCGATTGGTCCCAGTCTCAAGGTAACTTGAAGGATGAGGCTTGGCACCGCTAAGGCAGCAACTTTCGCGGGATCTAGAGATCGAGATCCACTGCCACGCCCCTTAATCCTTGTTTAGGCCACTTGGTAATGGAGAACAACATGCAACGTCTAAGCCAAAATAACGGCAAACGACACGAATTAGATCAAGTCACTGTAAGTTTTGGCTCGCGCCGATTGACGTACCTTTAGCTACATTATTGAGTCGTCCAAGCTTGAGGCTGACTGAAAGGGGTAGGTGCATATGAGCACAGCCGCAATATGTACAGACACTCCAAATATAGTAGATGCAGCTCGGATTTCTATTAAGGAGTCAGGTGTTGAAGCAACTTATCAAGCAGAATCTGTACTGCTAGTGCCCTCTAAAGGCTGGTTTTCTAACACATCTATGATAACGGCGATAGTTTATACGTAGATGATATTGATACACTAACTGTCACAGCTACTCCACATGAATAGTTGAACCAGTAGTTAGTTAGGATTCTACCATGGCCTAGACGCTGGTTCTGCGTATAGAAATAACTACAAAAAAAAGACCGAGGTTTTACCAGCTTAGATAACAGGCGCCTGGTGCGCTACATTCTAGACCAAAACATAACCGTGCATATAGGCCGGCCTTTAAGTTTGGTCGAATCATTGGCCATTAAAGAAGAGTGAGGCGCGCTAAGAGCCATAGAATATCTTAGGAACGGCTCACAGCAAGGTTTACGCTTTGCGTAAATATAGTGATGCCTAGCATATGTAGTAACCTGGGGCGGGAAACTACCCGCAAGGAAGTTTGTCCCCTATTTTCATTCGATGATAGGCAATGCAGCAGTCATTCACTGTCTTTTGGATGAAATTGACTCGGCAAGGGTTGACGCGGACTTGATTGCTTAGATTCTCACCGCAGAAGGCGGCTAAGCATCAACCAGTAAATGAGCGACTACCTATGAACCATGCGCCGAGATTATAGAAATTTAGTATCATGGCGTAGCATATTTGTATCACAATGCCCACGCCCCCACTCGATTGCATGCCGACATGCGCCTCGAGGATCTGCTGAGTTAATATGTCGAAAGACTTCGTTCGTTCATAATTTCTTACTTCCCTCGGAAGCAGAATATGGTGGTGGAGGATCCGAAAGCTTCCGTCCTTCAGACGTTGCAGGCTCAAGTTTCCTCCCAGTTTCTATACCTCGCCCTACCAATCTACACAAGTCCGCCGCCTCAGTATCCCGACCTTGCTTCGTATATACGGCGACTAGCGAGCGCTCAGCCTCAATTCGGTCCGTGTGTGTCTCGCCTAGCAACCTCCTGTCTCGTTCGACAGCCCGCGTAAATAAGACCTCGACCGGCCAATACGGCCTCTTCTCATCATGATCATTATTCCTGATGCTCAAAGCCAGCATGTCTTGCTCAAGCGATGACTTGCGCTGGGCGCGAAGAACCCGCAATGCTAGCCCCTCGGCTTCTTCATAGCGGTCTTGCGACCACAAGAGGCTGACAAGGCGCTCGACCGTCCTCATAGTATACTGATTATCGAACCCCATGATCTTCTCGCGACCGGCGAGGGCAGCGCGGTAGAGCTCCTCGGCGCGCCTCGGTCGACCAGAGCGGTCGCAGAGGATTGCGAAATTCATTATCGCCCGGAGAGTATCAGGGTGGAATGGCCCTAGAATCCTCCCGAAACGCTCGACAATGTCACGGAAGGCGTCCTCGGCCTCCTCGTTGCGGCCGAGCTCCCGTAGATTGATTGCGCGGACGAGACGGGCGGACAATGCGATGGGATGGTCGGCACTCAATCGAGCGGAGATGCCTGCGATTGCGCTGTCATAGTATTCAGCGGCCCGAGAATACTGCGCTCGAGCCCGGTACGCGCCGGCGAGGTCGACCATGCACTGCAGAGCACCTAAGTGATCGTCGAGAGCAGCTGCGTGGTATGCTTCGAGGATGTTCACGTATAGATCGATAGCCTCGACGTGCTTGCCTTGATTGCGATATACCTGAGCCAGAAGATGGCGCGTATTCATAACATCTAAGTGTCCTTTTGAGAGAAAGGCTTCCTGCCGGGAGAGCACACTTTGATACTGAGAGACGGCTTCGTCGTAGCGTCCCTGTTTGAAGGATATCTTCGCGAGGTTCTTCAACAAAGATATGCTTATCTGACTTGAATACTGCTCAATGCTAGGGCGGAGTCTGGTAACAATACTTTCAGCTTCGTTGTATGCCCCTCGCAACAAGTAGACGTCGGTAAGTCTTATTTCGGACTCCACGTGTTCCTCACTAGATTCGCCTCTGAGTCTCTTGTCATGGTCCAATAGTTGACGACAAATGATTTCTGCTTCTGAATACCGTCCATCGTCAACATAAAATCTGTATATAATGACTAGTGCGTCTCTGACACTGCGGTATTCCTCATCAGTCCAGCCTCGAACGAATTTCGACTGTGCCTCAATACATGCATCAACATGGAACATCGCGGCTCTTCGCTCCTTTAGGGTCCATTTATGGTAGTCGTTCCCTGCCGACTCAATGTAGTGTCGCAGTATCTCAAGCGCCCGACACACATATACCCGTCTCTCTGCTGCCGGGATTCTCAATTGGATCCAATCTCGGACAAGTGGGTGGAGTGAGAATGAATGAATACTTATTCCCTCTTCTAGGTCATCCTCGCCGGATATTCTCTGGGAAGTGCGATACTGTATCAAGGACAAGTCGGCGAGTGCTGTAATAGCATCCTGGTACTCGTACTCGTCCCATTCCTCATCAATAGTAAAAAGGTCCATCCACTCAAGACGTTGCTTGGTACGTTCGAACGCAGCTTTAAACATCTCCATCCTGATGTCCAGGTTGTTGAAGAAGGCGACACCTGTGATAAAACTCATAGTCGCGTTACCATCTTGACTCTGTTCTAGGGCTTGCTGAAGGGAAAGCTCCCACGTTCCAAAGACAGAGATTGGTGTTTCCTCTTCCTGGCCATCTACAGTTCGATGGTAGTCCCAGATGTCTGGAACATGCTTGAGGACCTTTTCTCTTCTCTTCTGGTAATGTTCGATAAACTCTGCGGGTGAAATCTTTCTCGATCTAATATAGGCTGCCGATTGGTCTATAGCCAAGGGCAGATGACCGAGCATCTCGACAACCTTTTTTGCTTGTTCTAGATTCGATATCGTACGCTCAATTCCGGCCCGTTGCAAAAGCAGCTCCGTGCCGTCATGTTGAGACATGCCAGGGATAGGGATAGCAGCTCCAAGCAATGCACAACTATTATGGCGTGAAGTAAATAGAACAGCTCCAGAGGCGGATTGCGGGGTAACGTCAAGGATATCCTTAAACAATCCTGGACTGTCGAAATTGTCGAGAACAAAGAGCCACGGCGCTTCGGCCGTCTCAATGGTGGTTTTAACGAAATTTATGTGGGCTCTGGAGTTAGCAAATGTGCGTTTATCACCCGAGATAGCGGCGAGATTTTCTGCAACCTGACCAAAACTCCTTTCGAGCGCGGCGGGGGAGCTGCTATCGATCCAGATGATAAATCTGAAGTGCCGACTAACTATTTCGCGGCGGCAATACTCCAGTGCTATTGATGTTTTTCCCTGGCCGCCCAGGCCTAGCAACACGGCAATGCGAGGATCCCGGCCACCTGGTCTCAGGGACTGACTAATAGACTGGAGAATATCCCCACGCCCGACGAATCGAGATCGCCCAGTAGCTGGAACATGGTGGAACGATGGAAGCAGGGGCTGAGCTACTGCAAAAGTAGCCTGCTTGGCTGTGAGGACACTCAGATGAAGGGCGAGTGTCGACTTGTAGCTCTCTAGCTCTGATTTGCATTCTATTACTTTGTTCTGAATATTAACACTTTTCACACCCTTCCAAACCTTGACACCAATAGCGTCGTCAGTATCGGGGAGTACAGACGAAATGAGGCGGTCCAGAGACTCGATCACTCGTCGGCATCCATCGAGAACGAGTATTAGGTTATCCGGATCAGCGACATTCTCAGCTTTCAGGGTTCTGCAATCTTCAAAAAGATAGCACAACATTGGAATCTGGATTGAAAGTTCATGAAAGACAGTAGGTGCAGAGTTCGATTTGCCACAATACAATTTGATTCGCGATGTGAGTTTGTAAGCAGTTTCGAGGAACTGGCTGACATTCCCCGCAATCGCCAGTGCTGTCACGGGATCAACCATGAGCTACGTGGCTTCGCGACACTGTCGTTCGGCTACTCCGATTGAAGCTCAAGACATACGGGTGACTGCATGCGTACACAATGTAACAGAACTTAGTGAGCTAAAATCGATGCAAATGCATAGGTTGGGTAGGACAAGACCGTGTAACAAGAAGAGGGATAATGCTACGAGTAAGAATCGAAAGACGTAATATCATACGGCTTCATATTCTTCTTCTTGGCGCCCCAGGCGACAATTTCCAGTTGTTTGCCTTACTAGGCCGCGGCCAACCTTGGAAGGATTTCCTGCAACGGATGATGCCGAGTAGGATTTTCAGCCGACAAGAACGCTGGTGGGCCAATAAAACTCGAGGATGCGGAATTTTGGGGTCTAGAAGGATTCTACATAGGTGGAAAATTCTACTAGGGCCGGATCCCGGGCACCTGACATCTACTTGCTATCAGGATACGTTGGCATACGAGTGTCTTGCCAGTTCCATCTAGCAGGAGGCATGTAAGCCTACAGCAACAACTAGTTAAGCTCAACATTATCATTGGTCAAATCAATATATGTGAATTGATCCTTGCAATGACGTTTATGAGACACGAGTTGACATGTCAAGCTTCAGATCACAGAGCTGAATGAAACTATTAAGTTACGAAAGTAAATATTTACTGCCACTTTGTGGCCAGATTATAATTGGTTCTACGCAGAAGCTAAGCGAGTTTGATGGAACAGGAAGAAAGCTACGCCATCTCTAAGTTAGAATTTTGTGATAGCAACGAGACATGATCCGATAATTGTGTAGATTCCCCAGCAGATTGCTGCTAGTCGCCGATTTGGGATGATCGTTATATTCTCGTCGTGTAAGACTTGCTTCCAGCCATAGCCTTTCTCCTACGATATGATTCCCGGTAGTTGTATCGCTCATATGTACCAAAAGCGTAAACTCCCACCCCAAGCACCATCCAGAAACTCGTGACTACTAGACCAATTGGGAATATAAGAAGGTTGACTCCTGGGAGGACGAAGGCAACATTGCCAGCTTTAAGTTCCGTTGTGATGTTTTGGACGGCAAGAGATGCCATGCCAAATGGCGATAAGACGACCTCCTTAGAGAAAATGCCATGTACGAAGGCCGCCTCGTTAGAGGAGACGTTTGTTGAGACGGTCTGGCCGGTGGCGTCCTTGGCAGAGAGCGTGAAAATTGGCATGATTAAGGGCTCTATCTTTTGTCTATAATCAGAGTTAGTGACATAGCCGGTAGCATGAGGAAGGCTCGAAGACCATACATCGTCATTGGTGGCACCATCTGGTCCTGGTTGATCTTGCCAACTATCATATAAGTCCGATGGAGAGTAGGGCCTTGACTTTGACGCTTAGAGAAATACTGGCGCTCCAGACTACGGGACGCAACCCGCTGTCCATTTATCTCGGAAGCAGTTGCTCCAGTGAATCTAACGCCACCTTGCATCTGCTGAAGAGGGATCCCCGCCCAGGCTCCTGAGGGTTGTGATATTTCAAAAAGCCGCAAGTCGGCCATGAATTCACCCTTGTCCGTATTTAGCTGAACTATATTGTAGCAAACTGCCATCCCGGAGGGATTACTAGCAGATGGGAGAGTAGAGAGTGTTGTTGTGCAGGCCGCAAGAGTATCCGAGTCCCATTGAGTCATATTCAACGGATCAGCACTTGGTGTCTGCCGCCTTTCCAATAAATCGTAAGCCGCTTCTCCTACTCTGTCCTCCAAAGACACTCTTCTTGAACTCAAAAGACCTCCCATAATGCTGCCTGGGGCGCCATGCACCTGGACGGCAAGCAGGGACGCGACGGCTGCAGTAATCAAAAACATATTGGCTTGGTGATGACTGGTAAAGTCTTTAAATGAAATGTCGATTTGATGTCGATTAAAAATTTTAGCTATATAATGCAAATCCGGCCTGCGGTCGAAAGAAAAAATCGTCAAAGAGTGGTGGCGGTGGTTAGGCCAAACTGTTCGGTACACAGGTTGATCGAGCTGTAATGAAAATGAGTGCGACCCGGCGACTGAGCGCAGCACTTGAGTGAGAGCAAGAAGCAAAAAGAAAAAAGCCTGCCGGCAGGTGGAAAATAGGTAGGCTTGGCTTCAAGCAACGAAAGTAATACTAATGATTAGGAGAAGAGAAAATCATAATGAAAAGTGCTAAGAGAAGAGAAACAAAAGTTTTCAAGACCAGGCCTATTTGGCTAAATGGAAGAAACGAAGATCGCCAAGCCACTTCTCGTCTACACCAGAAACATGACCCCGTCGTAGGGTCAATAATAGTATGGTATCATACGCATAGGGGGCCATGATCATGTTCTATCCTCCTGTTAGAGAGACGTGACGTGTTGCAGCGAGCTACATGGCGCAGGCTGCAAAAAGCCTAGCGTTGACATGCTCATCAGTCGACTTGACCCTGTGTTCGCCGGGGTGAGAACCGTATTGGAAGTAAAACCAGCATCAGCACGATGTCGCGACAGCGATGCCCATGGCCTTGATACAGATGTGGAACAGCGTGTGCAGGGTAGCGCCCTTGGCGTGATAACACCACGGGGCACCAAGCATGACATGATCGGAACCCAAGTCCCAGATTTGAGGTGGTTCACCGCTGTGAGACCACGATCAGGTAATCTAAACATGCAGTCTGGGACGGGTAGCAGCCGTTAGCGAAGCTCTGACGTTGTCGGATCGACCGTCGATGTGACAGAAAGGGTCGGAGAAGTAGGTGACGAGAAGATGTAACGGTTTCGAGGGGTCGAATTGGTTAAGACAAGAGACAAGGGGTGACTAGGGGGACCAATCACTGCGGCGTCAGGGGTCCTTCTTCTGCTATGACCCGCCCCATCCAACCCCAATTCGGTCTCCAGTGGTTTCGCCTCACTCGCCCAAGCGCTTGATAAATAACCAATGGCACATAGCTTACGTAGCATACCCTGCACAACATTGCGCAGTACCGGAGCTGGGAGATGACCATGCGATGCACCATGTGCATACGTGCAGAGAACAACTGCATGCTTACGCTTTATCAGTATCGCAAACAGAAATAATTGGCTCGACTGGGTAAGCATACCCAAATAGTTTGTAGGATACCTAGTAGAATATAAGTATGGGGAGAATTGTTCGTTGCTTGAGTGGACATGCTGGTAGTATAAAATTTAGCGTGGTATCGTGTGGTATGGGGAAGGGGTACCCTAGCTGTTTTGCCCGGTCGGCAAGGGGTCGTTTGAAAAACATACAAATTCGTTGGGATACGCAATACCCAGGTGCGATCTTAGAGTACTACTTATATGTACGAATTCGTACATGTATGCGTATTCGCCTTCTTCTCAGAGCTTCACGAACTCAAAATCGAGAAAGGCCCTAAGAGGCTTAATCATCAAGCTAAATCAGTTTCAAGGTAATTACTAAACCAGCCTAGAGGGCAAGGCAAAAGAGATATAGGTTATGGGGTATCCCGACATTTTTGTTTAGACTGGCCATCATTGATTGCGTAGCCGCTTCACTCAAATTCTTCTAGTCCGATCTTTCGCCCAATACGCAACGTCAATCATGGCAAACGCCAATGACACGCCATCGACTCACGATGAGCATTAAGCTCAAGATTTTTCTTGCGCCAGCTGCTCATGAAACGAAACTGAGAAGAGCAGAACACTGTCGACGACGGGCATGCTGTGTTGAGGTATCGTGAAGATGTCGCGAACACCCTCCTTTGTCTGTTCCTAGGTTATCTATAGCGCATGTTCGCGACTAGCTTCGCCGGACCGGTGCGCAAGCTCAGCGTCGTAACCAAGCCCGAACACCTTTTACACGAGGACGGTGAAGATGAACGTGCTAGAGGGAACTCTGTGCTGAACGATACCGAGGTCCCCGTCAAACGAACCTCTTGGTAACACCAATTTGTATTCTCGACAGCATTAGCCGCTGGGATAATGTTCGCTTTGATACAGTCATAATCGAGTCAGTCCCGTGAGATCTTAAGTAACTCAAGGTATTCCGGGAGACTCCGTAGAGGGAATATTTGTCTACAATCGATTATGGCGCCTTGAATGACTTGATTATCGATATGCCAGGAAACGTCGCGTATTTCATTAAGAGAGTGAACTCGCTCAGCAAATCTGTAAATACAGTCCAACCAATACAGGCAGCCTGATACACCTGATTGATTCGTAACCAGGATAGGTCATGTTTCACCTATCCGCAGCTGGTAGCGGGGGTGGAGCCGGGGATCAGTCATGACGGTAACTACTTTGTCAACTGATAGGTGCGCTCCGAAGTCTTGTAGGCAGCTAATAGGGTAGAAAGGTAGATACTTTTCTCTAAATATTGGCAGCAACAGTTCTAGATCGAATATCACTGCCGCGGTTAGCAATATGTGATCAGGGTTCATGACCTGATGTTGTGAGAAAGGGACGGCACATTCTTCTCATACAGGTTGCAGATAATCACGCTAAAAAGAGGAGACCACACCCTAATTTATTACACGTGACACGTAATCGAGTCTAGCTCCTGTTTGTTCCCCACGATGTTTGTTTTCATCAGTGAAAGTCACGGCTTTGATATATAATCTACACTGACGCGAAATTGCCACTGACCAGCTGTAGTAGTGTAGTGGTTATCATTCTAGCCTTCCAAGCTTGAGACCGGCGTTCGATTCGCCGTTACAGCATTCATTTTGTTTTTTTTTCGATCGCAAATGGAAGCTGTTGCAGTCCTCCTTTTCGACGTCTCACCCAGCCAGGACACCGATGTTTTAGTCCTAGGAATTCTGTAACGGCTTTGTAGGTTTCGCCTTTTAATGCTATATATCGGCTAGAAAATCATGCTCACCATCTTGCTATTCCCGTCCGTCCATAGACAATATCAATCAAAAGGGTATCAATTGTTAGTTTGTACATCTATCTATCTCTAGGCAAGATGCACGAGATGGACATCCAGTGCACCTGTGACTTCGATAACCAGAGGAATGGACTAGATCAAAGAGAATAAGAAAGCAGAGTAAGACTATCATGAATTGATGCGCGCTTCTCATGGAACAACAATAGTAGGTGCAATGTGAGACCCCTCTTGGTAACACTCTGGCGTGACTTCTCCGATACTGTTCTGCCGATTTACAAGTTCTCGCGTAGATATAATCCTGAGTCAGGTAAACCAAAATGTTATTTATTTCCAAAGCTTCCTCATCAACTGATTCCAGGTTGTGCCAGATGACGAAGAAGAAGAGCTCGTTGGCTTGCTTGGCTCAACAGCATCATTGTCATGCTGGAGCTCGGTTCCCTTCCAAAAGTCAGCTGCATGGTAACCCCATATCGACCATTCTCGCGGCGGGTTTCGCTCCCACCGCCTGCGACGAGTCCATTCCCACTTCTTGCGCACGGGACCGGCCGGTTCTGAGGCGACTGGACTTTCTGGCGAGGACACTGACGCCGGTGTGTATTCAAGCTCGAGGATAGGGCGACCTTCGGTACTGAACAGCACCGCTCCCGCGCTCATCTCGGCCTCGAAACGTTCAAGATACTGAGCCTGCGCAGCCTTGTCTGCTTCAATTGCGCTGGCGTCGTCCTGATGATGTCCGACGTCCTGGTATGGCTGACGCGCCTCGTCTGGTCGGTATGGTTGGTAGACTGGATAAGCCTGAGGCGGCGGATACGTGACAGAAGGATCATGCCACTGAGTTTGTTGAGATTGTTCATATTGCAAGTTCGTTGAGAAAGGTTGGTATGGCTGTTGTGATTGATATACTTCAGGCGGTGGATATTCTTGAGGTGGTTGATGCAGTGAATGTGACGCCAATGGCTGATATAGCTGGGACGGGTGGTTGTAATGGTATGCTGTCTCACTGCCCTGCACTGCTGGATGTGCCAAAACGGGCGGAGGGAAATATTGCATATGTTCAGACGGCTGTGTTGACTGCACGAAGGGTTGCTGGATTGGCTGCGCACTCTGGTACGGCCCCAATGAATTGGAGTTGTACGGATTATGCGGAATCCCAAGCGACGACACTACAAGCGGTTGTGCTGGATAAATCGGATGAGGGTCATGCCCGAACTCAGGCCCAGGCTCTGGCGGCGCTGTCGCGTTCGTCGTGCCATTGCTCTCCAGGGTTCGGAGAAATGCCACGATATCATGGTGGCCATACAGCTCTGCAAGCTGCTCAACGTTACTTGCGCCCGGGATCAGCTCGGCCCAGTCGACACCTCCTTCATCTACGACTCGAAGACACTCATTGCAGGCGGTATTTACCACTGAGCCGGCCCTATGCAGCTCCTGAACTATGTCAAGGTGGCCGCCTGCAGCAGCTAGATGAATTGGCTTCGTCTCGATACCAAGATTCACAATATTGCGGACGGCGTCGGGTCCATCAGCAGCGAAATAAGATAACAACAGAAAGGCGCACTTGCGATGACCAAAAAGCACGGCTAAATGCAAGGGAGTTAGACCGAACAACTGCGTATCGAAACGTGCGCTGCTGCTGGCGCCGCGAGTTAACAACGCCTCGAAAGCGGCATCGTGACCTCCTCGCGCTGCGGCATGCAGTGGCGTTAAGCCTTCGTCGTCCATCATGTTGGCATTGGCGCCCATGTCAAGCAATGTTGCGATGGCGGCCGTGGCGCCCGCCGCAGCCGCATGCCATAGTGGCGACCGGCCCCAGCGGTCATTGTAATCAACCTGTCGTTTAAATTCAGGCTGGTATGTATCGATGTCGATCAGCCGCATGACGTCTGAGTTACGGTTGAATTGCGTATTGCGTCCATCCGTCGCCATCACAATCGCACGAATCAGCTGAGGGCAGTTTGCTGCGGCAGCGCGATGCAGCGGCGTCTCTTCAAATGCATTACGCTCTGCTAAGCCTGCAGATCTGCCCCATAGAGCCTGGAAGCAGTCCAGCTGCTTATCAGCGGGCGCGTACCCAGCTACGAGATGTAACGGAGTGTCTTGAAATCCGCTCGTCCTACAGTTAACTAATGATTCTCTGCTGACTGCGGATTGATTCAAGATACTCTGGATTGCTGCAGCGTGCCCCATGGCGGCGGCAATATGCAGTTCCGTCCATCCATACTCAGATAAGTCTTTCTCGTCTAGGTCGAGTCGACATCTAACCCCGTAAGGTTGACTACCAACCTTTTCGGGAGGCTCTAATGAGTGTCGCGTATAGCTCAACGTTAGGAGCTTGGTGTAGCGCGCATTCGTGGATATTGCCAGCTCCTGTACTTCTTTGGGAATGCTATCGAGCTCGCGGAATGTACAGATCTCGATCTTAGCAATGACAGATAACCAGACGTAACGGCGACCTTGTAATGTGCCATCGGACACCCGTGCTTCTGAGAACATCTGGCTGTCTTCACCTATTAGGCTTTGTAGGCTATACCAGAAAAATTGCTGCTGAGATTGGTGCGCCAAACTAAATTTGTCCCGGATCGTCGTTTTAACGCGGATCTCTGCCTGCAGAGCTTCGTATACCGCCGCTAGAGAGACATCGTCGCGAATGCGCCGTTGGGCGCACCACGCTTCCCAGGCGAACCCTCGTCTCTTAGACAGTCCCACGGCCACGTCAAAGAGGCCGCCTGTGTCATCTCTCAACCGAAAGAGACCGGTCAGCTCGGTACGCCGCGAGTACTCAGACTGCAGAGTAAGAGTTAATGGGTTCCAGCGTTCCAGCGGGAATGCATCCTCGAGCGGGAAATTGTTAGAGGGCGAGACTCGGAATGACGGGATGCCGTAGTACGTCGGCGCCTCCCGAACAAATATAGGCCGGTATCCCTCGATGTACGCTGGCATGCCGTAACTCGAGGGTGGCAATAGCTTGCGCGCCCATGGGAATAGTCGGCCATATTGATCTTGACCCAGCCTTCGCAGCCAGATGGTTGGGCAGTAATCCATGTCACCAATCCGAATAGCGCAATCGAGGATCGCGTAGTAGTCCTCATCGCCATACATCAGATTTTCTTGCCATAGTGGCCGCAGATAAAGCTGTACTCGCACGCCATGGCTAGTTATCTCAACCGGGATACTAACCGCCGTCGATGCGATGGGGAGCGTCTCTATTCCCGCGCAGTACCTGAAGCTGGCCGGCGATTGCGCAAACAGGCCGTGGAGACTGTCTAGGTCATTAGACGAGGTGTCAATATTCCAAGCGAAGATACTTTGATCTGATGTCGACTTTAGGATGGCCTCTTGAAGGCGTACAAACGCTTTCTGACCTTCACCGTACAACAGGGGTATGTTCACGTCGAAGATACCTAGTAGACAATAGGCAACATCTTCTAGCCTCGTAGTTTGACGTTCGGAAGCCCACTGCAGCCGGCTGGCCACGCTTATGTTACCCGGGCGGACCTTACCTAGCAGCACAGTGACGGGCACACCAGTGATATCAGCAACCGAGTTTACCAATGCCAAGTCGGTTCGCTTGTCACCGAGGAGGGACCAGTCACGCGCGAGAAAAAGAAGCGCACGGGGAGCAATCAGCTCTTGCAAAGTCCAGCCGCGGGTGAACCAGCGACTGCTATGGAACGCCGAACCCGGAGACAGCGGATCTTGCTCTGCGGCCGGGGGTACGTCTGCAAGTAGGGCATGACATTCAGCCGAGCGCGAGTAATATTTGTACATGGAGTTGATGGCCTCCGACAGCTCGGCGCTGCTGGTCTTGTCAATGCAGCACGTATCCACCCAAAGGTAAACGCGGCAGCCCTCTTGACCTTGTCAAATCCGGCCTTCACCACGACGTCGCCGGCGGCGGTACTGAGCTGGTCGTCGCTGCTGTTGGAGGTTTGCCATTTTTGCAGGTCCTGCAGGCTCAGCTCATCGGCGCCCCACGTGTGGGAGAGGATGGCATATGTTGGGACATTCTCGTCAAAGAACTCGACGAGAGCTAGCGTATTATCGGTGCGAAGGAGTCGCATCACAGGCTATGATGCACATGTATTGACGCGCCCTTGTTCCAGCGATCATAAGATCAGATGTTCTCTCAACAACTTCCATGGCCGGTCTCTTGGGTCAGATTTGCCGTAAGAGCTCAGGCAGGCGCAATGCCATTGTGGCTGACGCATTTTCAGCTCTGGTAGTGTCAGATGAGTTTTCACATTTTAGTACATCAGCTGAAGGTTGTTAGATCACGAATTGTAAGTCCGTACATATCGGTTAGGTACTTACGTATAAAACTGGTAAACTAGAGCACTGCTTGATAAAACAGTAGCGGTGCCAGCTCCGTTATGAGTACGGTATTATTGGGCGTTTGAAACGGCACCTAACCGCCGTAGTCAGTATCTAACCTAAATATAGATGCTGCACCTCTTGTAGAGTAAAGTTTCATTACGCTGTACCACTTCATCGCTGACATCGATTCCTCATGGGTACTACGGAGAATGGCTGCGCTTTCTGTGGTACTTTTGTATCCAATCTGGAGAAGGTTTACCATGCTATCAAGCAAGGGCAAGTTCCAGATGACGGCTATCAAATCCAATGGACATTTAGAGACCATACGCCGTCTTTACCTGGTCTTGCTGACAGCGCTGAGCGCGGGTGCTCGTGGTGTGCCATTCTCGATAAAGCAATTGACCCCGCCCTCCTGCAACACTTACACCACCAAAACACAATGAATTTAACTTTCCATTGTGAACGAACACAACAAAATGCAGGACCTTTGGGTGATATCGAAAGACTATTAATACACCAACTTGACGGAGAAAAAATCGATTTGCCCAATGACCGAAATACTGTTTACCCTATAGACGTGAAAGATTATGAGGGTAAGATATTACAGTCTTTGTGAAGCCAACGATATATCATTAGACTGACGGATTATTAGGCTTCATAACAACATGGATGAACAACGTCGAAACAATACGCGACGCGCTCGACACCTGTGTTGACGAACATCAGACCTGTCCAGGGCCTGAAGTAAAGACAAGACCTCTTAGACTACTTGATGTTTTGGATGGAGACTTCATTAAACTAGAAAAGCCAGGCAACAAAAACTACACCTACACGGCTCTGAGCTATTGTTGGGGCGAGTCTGAAATCGATAAGACAACAAGAATCAACATTGATGGGAGAATGAGCCCATTTCCTCTCAGTACACTTCCATCGACCCTTCGAGATGCTATTGTCTTCACACGTCATCTAAAAATCCAGTACATTTGGATAGACGCGGTATGTATTGTGCAGGACTGTATTCAAGAATGGAGCAGCGAGGCTGGGAAAATGATGGAATATTATCAAGGCGCCCGCGTAACTATCGTCCCTGTCGAGTCGACGTCGGCAGATTCCGGTATGAGCTTGGGACGTGACTCATCTTGTCGCAAGTTTTCAGGCCCATGGAGTACCGATTTTGGGTCGGACCTCATCTTGTCAAACACGTTAGCCAACTATAATTATACCATTTTCGAGTCTGTATGGAACAAGCGAGGATGGACATATCAAGAGAGGCTTAATTCTTCCCGCATACTTTTTGTTTTCGGTCAGAAATTAAGGTTAGAATGCAGGGCGGGGTCTTTCGACACTCTGGACGGATGGGAGCCAAGAGAAAACAACTGGCTAGATTTCCTACCAGCTAGAAATACCGCCACTGATAGAGATTTTCGCGACGTTCACGACGATTGGTGCAATATTGTGGACAGATATGCAGCACGAAGTTTGACAAAATCGGAAGACCGATGGTTCGCCTTTTCAGGAATTGTAGAGGCTTTTCAAAAAGTTTCTAGTCGGCAGATCATTGCCGGCTTATGGGAGGATAAAATTCTCGAGGATATTGTTTCTTGGGCTGCCGTACCCAAGACCGACCCAGATCGTCCGCCTACCCATCTCTCATCAAAACTCAATTCGTTTAATTCCAGTTACGGCTCGCCGATATGCTCCAACTGCGATTCATTCGAATGTGTTAACAACTCGGGTAAGAAATACCCCAACGGACTCGGCTTTCCATCCTGGACTTGGCTCGATACAGAATCGTCCGATAGGCAAAGGGGGCATATGCTTGCACTATCGAAAGTGGAAATATCCCAAGAACCTTCTTCCAAGCTGCTTCGGGTTATAAAAGGTGATAGAGAAATTAGCTCTTTCAAATTGTCCATATCTGGAGTGGTAATATTCAGACATGAGTTATTAGAGTTTTGGAAACTTATAGCTCATGGCAACGATAACGAGGAAATTCTGTGTCCGGGGAGGGGGTTCGGCACCACGTTTCTCGATAAGGAGTATGACGAAGTAGAGACTTGTTCATGCGATAAAAAGCATTGCGAGGGCGACCGCACGCAGTACCACGTTATCTGTTCACTTTCGTCCCCTGTGTTGGCGTTGCTGATTGGACCCGGGTACTTCTCAGCGTGGAGCAAATCAAAGGAATTGATTTGGCACTTCGTCTTGATACAGCCCATCCACGACGAGCTTGGCGGGCAAGACGAGCCATTAGAATATCGTCGTATTGGTACCGTGCACATCCCGGACGATCGGTTGAACATGGATGCCAAGCAGAAACTCTCGAGTAGGCAACAGAAAGAAATCATTCTAGTGTGAGCGGTTGCTCATAAAGATATAGTATAAAATAGTAGCGTCGGGCAGTAAGCACTCGGAACAAGTATCAATGAACGGAAATGACGTGGTTGACTCAATACTAGAGATGTTAATGGCGTCACCCGCCTACTTCGCAAGGCAAGAGCAACTGCTTCACGTAGTGGCACTTTCCCACACCAGCTTCCACTAAGTAAGTACTTACCTAGGTACTCTGATTGTCGACCACAATGCTGCAAGCCAATCCGACCATGTTAGATCACTACAACTCCTAGAGACTAACCAGAAATATAATGGCGTCTCCAGACTCTCCAGCCGGCGATGGATATCGGAACACGATGTCTACAACCCCAAACGGCGGCTCACCATCCAATCTCTCACACAATGAACACTACGTGCGCAATATCTGCTGCATCGGAGCTGGACACGCTGGTTCGTGGCACCCCCCTCACCACATCTGTGTCTCACTGCATCCCCCGATACCCAGCAATCTCACTATGTGCTCCCTAACAAACTAAACCAACTTACTGAGTCTTCGGCAGGAGGCCCCACGGCGGCAGTAATCGCGTACCAGAACCCGCACGTTCGCGTAACCGTCGTCGACAGTGACGCGGTGCGGATTCGAAGGTATAATTCGCGGCACCTGCCTATTTTCGAGCCAGGGCTACGGCATATTGTGCGGATCGCGCGGGATGGCGGTAGGGCGTTCGTGTTTACTAATGCGGCGGATATTTCAGAAGATGATAGCTAGGATATGTCTACATCTGAGTGCGCGTCAGCACCGCATACACCACGTTCGGCTGAGAAGATAGAGATATCTGCTCGACAGCCAAATCTATTCTTCTCTATAGAGGTAGCGAAGTGTATCGCTGAGGCCGATCTTGTGCTTATCGCCGTTGATACCCCTACCAAATTGACCGGCGTCGGCGCGGGTGCCGCAACAGATATGGCGGCTTTCGAAGCCGTGGTACTTGAGATTGCGCAACATGCTCGCGCCGGGATCATCATTGTCGAGAAATCGACCGTTCCCTGTAAAACGGCTGAGCTCGTTAGGGACATAGTGAGTTCCATAATCTTCCTCCCGTTACTTCACGCTAACGTGGCGTGTAGATGGCAGCTCATCGCCCTGGTGTGCATTTCGAGATCCTTTCAAATCCGGAGTTCCTGTCCGCTGGCACGGCCGTGTATGACCTACTACATCCCGACCGCGTTCTCATTGGATCGTCTACAACCCCTTCCGGCCGCGGCGCCGCGGGCGCTCTCGCTAATATTTATGCGTCCTGGGTCCCGAGAACGCGCATCATCATGACGAATATCTGGTCATCCGAACTGTCAAAGATAGTGGCAAATGCGATGTTAGCGCAGCGAATCAGTAGCATCAACTCGATATCAGCCATTTGTGAGGCAACAGGCGCGGAGATTGACGAGGTAACGGCTGCGGTAGGCAGCGATCCCAGAATCGGGAATAGATTCTTGAAGGCAGGTATTGGATTTAGGGGCAGCTGCCTGAAGAAGGACGTCCTCAGCCTCGTTTACCTGGCGGAGTCGCTGGGGTTAAAGGACGTGGGAGACTACTGGCGACAAGTCATCACGATGAACAAGAACCAGCGCGACAGGTTCTCGAGAAGAGTCATGCGATGCTTGAACCACAATCTGGCTGGCAAGAAGATCACGTTCCTGGGATTTACATTCAAGGCGAATACGTCGGATACACGAGAGTCGCCTACTTTGGACATCATTGGGACCTTGCTAGATGAAAAGCCGGGGGAAATCGCTGTTTTTGATCCCCGCTGTAACCCCGCTATTATTCGACGTGAGATCGAGACGACGTTCCAGAAACAGGATGTGGCAGGCAAAAATAGAAGCCTTGTCATGGTTTACTCCGACATCTACGAGGCTTGTCGCGCAAGCAATGCCATTATCGTTGCCACGGAATGCGTCGAGTTTAGAAACACGAGGCCCCAAGCCCCGCCTCTACTTGGGTGTAAAATAAGTGAAGACATCGATCCGAGGCCATTTACACGGCACGAGCTCACAGAAATGGAAATCCTCGCTCTTCATAAATTTCTTCGCTCATCTCCATTGTCGAGTGAAGACCCTTTTCAGCGGTACGAAGATGAGCCGTCCTGCATGGAAAACTGTCCCGAGTGCGAATTCATTGAGACTTGCCGGGGGCACGCTAGTGGATATGGTGTTGAGGGGAATGTGGACTGGCACAAGATCGCGTGCCACATGAACAAGCCCAAGTGGTTGTTTGACGGTAGGGGCATTATCGATCCTGAAAAGATGGCTGCGCTAGGTATCTACGTCGAAAGTATTGGACGGTAGGGAAAACATTGATATGCTTTTTTGGCGTCATTTGGCGGCTATCATTTGCTTATTTTGCGCATTGCGAATCATGTCGGTGTTCAAACTTTATTTACGAGTACAATGACCCGCTCGATCCTATATTCACACGTCTCGTTTTCATGTTGTTGGTAGAGACATGATTATGGACGTTTCTTTTTCAACGGAATACTTGTATGTAGGAGAGAACAGCTTGTAGCTCCCCTGAAAAGAATAAACATTCCAGTAACTAACTTATTGAATTCCAATCGTGTGGTAATTGACTCGTGACTCTATTTGCCGCGGCTAAGCACCCACATCCCTGCTACATTAGTGAGAATGACATAAAGACGGACGTAGATCAACCGCCGAGTAAACCGAGTGACCTTTTCCCGTGTAAAACAACATTGTAACTTTTATCACCGACCTTTTCTTAAGAAAAGCGTGTTTAATGATGCGATCTCTATTTACTTGGCTAGAAAAATCGTAAACTTTTATCGGTAGCACAGCAAGCGCCATGGCATCACTCTTCGTGCGCGCCTCGGTCCGGGTCTCATACCGCTGGGCAGCGGCGCCCAGTCGCACGTCACAGTACCCCAGGTCGATAACGCAATTGCGCTGCTACTCAATTGATAGACGGCCGACGCCGGCGAAGACAAGAGGCGGTTCGAAGGTCTTCAGATCGGCTGACGAGGCTATCGCGGACGTGAAAGATGGCGATGTCATTCTCAGCGCCGGGTTTGGGTTATGCGGGGTAGCTGGTATGGTATTTATGAATTAATTGAGCCTCTAATTTATCCGATCTGTTATATCCGTGTTCGTGTGTATAGACTAAACTGCGAGAAACCCGCAACAGAAACCCTGATTCAGGCGATTCACAGGAAGGGCCTCAAGAACCTGACGGCCGTCTCGAATAATGCGGGATCTGGTCCCCACGGCCTCGCGTTATTGACGCAGGATGGCCGACTAGACCGCATTATCCTCTCGTACCTCGGGTCCAACAAATCGCTCGAGAAACAGTACCTGACGGGCCAGATCGCCGTCGAGCTGTGTCCGCAGGGCACGCTCGCCGAGAGGCTGCGCGCCGCGGGCGCCGGCATCCCTGCTTTCTATACTGCTACGGGTGGAAGTACGACATTTCACTCTGATCCTTTCAATCTGCAAAGCGGTGGCTAACTAAGACTCACTAAAATAGGAACATTCATAGAAACCGGCGAGATCCCCACGCGGTTCACGCCTGAGGCCGTGCTGGAGAAGGGCCGGCCGCGGGAGACGCGCATCTTCGACGGCAAGTCGTACGTCATGGAGACGGCGCTGCCGGGTGATGTGGCGATATTGCGAGCGTGGAAGGTCGACGAGGCGGGCAATTGCGTTTTCAAGTTCGTGAATTCCGTCAACCCTTTTCCTTTCCTTTCGCCTCTGTCATGATATATGTCTACTATACGTGTGAAGAATTGATCGCTAAATCTCCTACGCAAATAGATACACAACTAAGACCTACGCGGGTCTCATGGCCAAGGCGGCGCGTCTGGCCATCGTCGAGGCCGAGGAGATCGTGCCCATCGGGTCCATCGACCCGGACAGCGTGGACCTACCGGGCATCTTCATCGACCGGATCGTGCCCGCGACGGCGCCGAAGAAGGCCGAGGTACTCAAGATCGCCGAGTCCAAATCTGGATCCAGGTCCCCCTCCTCCTCCTCTGGCGACTCGCGGCACCGCATCGCGAAGCGCGCCGCGGCCGAGCTGCAAGACGGCTTCTACGTCAACCTAGGCGTGGGCATCCCCACGCTCGCGGCGTCGTATGTTCCTCAGGACAGGACGGTGTGGCTGCAGTCTGAGAACGGGATCCTGGGGATGGGACCGTACCCAGCGTCTGAGGAAGAAGCGGATCCGGACCTGGTGAACGCGGGCAAGGAGACGGTGACGCTCCTCCCGGGGGCCTCGACGTTCGACAGCGCCGAGTCGTTCGGCATGATCCGCGGCGGCCACGTCGACGTGTCGATCCTGGGCGCCTTCCAGGTGTCGGCCTCGGGCGACCTGGCGAACTACATGATTCCCGGCAAGGTGTTCAAGGGCATGGGCGGCGCCATGGATCTCGTGTCGAACCCCGAGCGCACCAAGATCGTCGTCGCGACCGAGCACGTCGATAAGAACGGCCGTAGCAAGATCGTCCAGGACTGCAAGTTGCCGCTCACGGGCAAGGGCGTCGTCAGTACGATTATCACCGACCTCGCGGTCTTCCAGGTCGATCGCGTCAAGGGCGGACTCACGCTCACCGAGGTCGCCGAGGGCATCGATGTAGAGACGGTAAGGGGGAAGACCGATGCTGAATTTGCGGTCGCGGAGAATTTGGGCACCTTTTAAGATGGATAGATAGACGAGTAGAATTGGGTTGGATGCCGCTGCCAAGAGTTTTGGTCTTTCTCATAGGCGTTGTCGAGTTGTACATAAAGGATCCGTTACATCAGATGTTCATACATTTTTATAGATACCAATTTCATCACAAACTTATCAATCAATATTGAGTCTTGAGTCATTTGTGATTTATTTGACAATCTACTTCTTCAATATGTACAATTCTATACACAACCGTTATGTAACAACAGTTCCCCTACATCACATGCATCAGAATCATAACTTCGGCCGGATGCCAGGCGCAAACGTCGTCCCTTCGCCGCCGCCAATCGCATGCACGAGCTTATCCACGCTCTCTAGCAACCACAGACTTCCGTCATCAGTGGCGAGCCACTCCCCGCCCTCCACAGGGTGCTCGCCCTCGGCGTGAGCATCACCATGCTCATACGCCTTGCGCAGACCGAAGATATGCGACACGACCTGGGGGCCGACGCCCGTCTGCGCGCGCAGACAGGCGATAGCAACAAGCGACGTCAGCACCCTACCCACAGGGTCCTGCTTCGTCCGCGCGTGATCCCGCGGGTTCGAGAGCAGGTTCGCGTAGTGCCCATTAAGAATATGAACGGGCAGATCCGGATGGGACTGCGCCAGCCTGTCGAGCAGCTTGCGCTCGAAGCCTACGTACACGCTATCCCAGAGGGCGAGGCCCTCTTTCTTGCGCGCCTCGACGTTGGCGGGCGTGAGCTCGCGCGTGGGCGTCCGCGACAGCGAGGCGGCGACGTCCGGGGGCAGACTGGCGAAGAAGGCGCCCAGGGTGTTGATGCTGCGGGGGATCCCGTTGAACGAGATGCACTTGAGCCCGACCTCGCGGATCAGCTCGGCGTTCTGCGCGGGCGTCCGCCGCGACTGCGCGTTGCTGGCGTTGGCGAGGTCGAAGACTTGCGTCATGGCCTCTGGACAGTTCATGGTCGCCGAGACGGCCGTCTGTGAAAACCGCGGCGGGGCGATGGTCAGCACACACGTCCCTTCGACTCACTCATGGGAGTACCTAATCGGCTTAGACTTGGGCATCATACCGAGACGGTGACCCAGGCCGGCAGCCCGACCTTCTTCTGGTGGGCATCGCTGGCAAGTCGTTCGAGAGCGGGCTTCACCTGAGCGCCGGCACGAGTATAGCCCGGCTTTGAATAGCCAGCGTTTATGAGCGCCTTGACGGCATCGGATAGCTTAGACATGTTTTCCGGAGGCGGTGGTGTTTGCAGACCTTTCAACCCTGGTGCGTCCGGCAATGACGGCTGCAATGGCGACGACAACGACAACGACGGCGATGACGACCGGTCTATTTCTCTGCCTCTATCGGCTGCTTCTTCGCTGATGCCCTCGGCTCCGATGGTGGCCTTCATTCGGACTCAAGCACGTGAGGCGGCACCGCTCGTAATTAAAACACCGATAGGGGACCGAAACATCACGCAAACGTCATGGACGAAATACAACCCCCGAAAAATCGCTGCAATGCTAACCCGAGAGTCAATGCCGAGCGTCGGTCATTTCTCCCCCCCTAAAATGCCCGATTGCATCCTCTTCAAGTGCCCCTGTCCTTGTTTTCGCCCCTGTTGGATAGACGCTAAAAAGGTCCGATTATAGCGTTCATCGGCCGCTAGCTAACGTGCGCTACTGCACCCAAAGGCTGCTAACTAACCTTCTAGCGTGGTCAGGAATGGCACTGCGACGGTAAGACCGCTAGCCACCGAACAGCTCAGCAAATCTACTTGCTGAAATTGTGTCTGACAGCGGCCTGAGAGGCTACCTAAGGCACCTTAATCTAAGGTACCAACCGTAGAATTTTAATCTTGGGTCGTTCAGCTGTCAGACAATAGTTGCATCGTACGATGAAACACTGCTCGTCGTTAATAATATCGCCGTTCGTCTCGTAAGGTTTCCGTAAATATCGCATGGACGAAAAAACTTCCAGTTGTGCGAGAGCCATTTCACGCTTTCTGAGGTAGCCGAGGTTGGACTCGCATATGAGTTCATACATACGTATTATATAAAGAATGAATGGAAATAACCCCAGTTATAACAACACAACACATTATATCGCACTGGACAAAGAATCTTCCTCTAAGACACGCTGAGATAAAGGCATTGAACATGCATCTTCTGCCGAAGCCATTCGATATTTACGCCTGGTATCCAAATCCGAGGCGATTCGCTTCTACTTCCATCCAATATACATCTATCCGGCCTCTCTACAGAATGAACTTGAACTCTGGATCCCGATCGTCTTTATAGCCTATATACTTGTCGTGCTTGCCGGCGGCCTTGTCTCGGTTGAGTTTCCAGCAGTATAACACGTTGGAAAGAACACTGTTTGCGAATTAGCAAGGCGAATTGCCCAAGTCATGGTCAATCATCGGTCACTTACAGGAACCATCCAGCCGTCAGGAGACCAAGGATAATGGTGTGCCCCTTGTGGTACTGTGGCCCCTGAGCCTTGGGGTAAATGAACACAGCGACGAATCCGCCCGCATTGGCGATGGCGAGCTGGAGGGCGCTCGTTGTCGCTCTCTTGTAGTGTCCGGCAGAATTCTAATCACGTTGTCAGCTGCATATGATCTACCAATCTCTTGTCGCGTCTATGTCAATCAAGACAGGGGCTCCTGCCGCGAAAGGAGTTTTTTTCGGTTACGGGATATAAACTTACGTTCGAAAGCCAACCAAGGACCGGTGGGACGCTGCTGTACAGACCGGTAGCCATGAGGAAGGTCATGCCGTACTTGACCGAGGTATTATGAGTGTTGGCGATTACCGCGTACCCGATGATGGCAATGGGTATCGAACATAGCATGATGATGCCTCGTACGCGGAAATGATCTGACAGGTAGGCAGTGATGACTAGATGGTTACGCTGTCAATAGTGATGCTTAAGGAAGACCTGAGGGCGATTACTGACGTGTAGCGACAGCGGCAACGGCATACGGAATGACCGACCAGAGCTGGGCTTCGTTGGCCGTATAACCCAGGTCTTTGATGATGGTCGGCAACTAGATACCTGTCAGAACCCTGCTCGCAGATATGGAATGGGAGCCGGCACGTACGAAGAGACCGAAGCTGTACAATCCACTAAGGATCCCGAAGTACGCAGACGCGGTGAGCCATGTCTGCAAGCTGAAAATGCCACGAAGCACTTCAGACCACGCGAATTTTTCGGTGTCCTCCCTGTCAGTTGATCAGCCGAGCCATTCTTGCAACGATGAGATGGGGAGGCCACTGACTGTTCTCGGCCGCCACCACCAGCTCCTTGGGTATGCAGGCGTCGAACAGCGCACTCTCGTTCCTCGGAATTCAAGAACCAGGCAGTGGAGACGCCGTTCGGTAGTAGCCAGAATGATGTGAAGCTCACTGTAATGGTCTAGCAAGGAGGTGGGTTCATTAGCGCTCGATCGGACGGAGTCAATGTTCTTTCGACTTACGAAGAGGCCGAAAATGATGAAGATCCATCTCCAACTACTCAAGCCGCCTCGGCCTCCTAGCTCGGAAATGGCTCGTGCGAGCAGACCTGAAAGAAGTCAGTTAACGATTCCCTTATATTTGTGGCGATGGTGTGCCTACCGCCGAATGCACCGGAGAGAGACGCAGAGGTGTAGAAAATGCCTATTCGAATCGCAAGTTCGCTTCTTCTGTATACGCTGGACAAATACAGAATCTGTGGTACCTGTCAGCCTATCACTGTGAAGGATGGCTGGCTCGTTGCTTCATACCATGCCGGGCAACAACCCTCCCTCACACAAACTGTTGTATAAGCGTTAGCGTGGCTGGCTGGTACAGTGACGGGACCGGCCGATGGGGGCCAGCGAGTCTCAAGGCGGGCATACCCAAGAAGCGCACGAATGGCCACGAAATGATTGAAAGTCTTGATGAAGCCGGTGCTCATGGCGACGACACCCCAGACGAAGGCGAGGCATGGCAGCCAGATGCTTGGCGTGACCTTCTTCAAGATGAGGTTACTCGGGATCTCGCCGAAGATGTATGTGGCGTAGTAGACGGCGAGGCCAATGTCGTACTGGTGGTCGGTGATGCCAATCTCGTCCTCGAGGCCATACAGTCGCGCGTTACCCACATTGGTCCGGTCGAAGAAGGAGCACAAGAACAACAGGGCGAGAATGGGGAGGATTCTGTACGCGTGCGAAACAAAACCTCCTATTAGCTCAATTCACCTCCCGTTCCAGTACACGTGAAATACACGCACCTCGTGTCACATTTCCAGAGGACCTTCCGTTCAAGCTTCTTGTCGAACTCCGGCGGCGGCGTCTCACCCTTCTCTACGCTCTCCATCTCCTCGACGCCGTCGGCGTTGGGCAGCTTCTGGTCCGAATCTATTTCTGACATTGTTGGATTCTGCTCTTATGCATATGCTGCACAGCGACAGGCTAAGGGCATCAAGATTCGCGGGAACGGGACAAGACCATATAAGCTACGCCTAGGACCTTGGCCGGGGCGTGGAAGGGGAAACCTAAATAAGTACGATTGACTTTCGTCGTGTCTTAGTTCCTCTTGGACTTCTTGGGCTTTCTTGGTTTTTGCGGGGTAGCACAGGGGGAAGAGACCTGCTTTCCAAAGGACAGGCCTCGATTGGATACATTGGGCGATGCACCCCTCATCACGTTTGCTGGGCATGGAGATGCGGGCTTGTTGGGGAACAGGTTCACGGGTTCGTGGGGGGAAATTCGGTATGCTGATCACCTGCCTCTGGACAACTCCGAAGGTACTTGGGCGCTATCTAGGACACGCCGTGTCATTTGAGTAAGATTTTGGTGGAGGAAAAAAGAAAGTCGGTGTCAAAAGAAGGGCCGACAAGTCTAGATTTCTCACCACTGCAATTTCTTGATTGTTGGGTAGGTTTACGCAGTAGTGTGAAGCTCGCCTCTTTCCCGCTTCTCTCAAGCAAACTAGCCATGATTTACCTAATTCCTTAGTAGAAGTGAGACTCATATAATCCAACCCATACAATGAATCTGAATGTTTATATAGTTCCTTCAATTCTTTCAAATGTTCGACGCTTACACCTTAGAGATTTCAATCGACCCTGGACTAGCCCATTACAGTCAGCTCTCTGGCAACCCTTGTATTTACCTGGAGACCTAATTCTACACTAAACTAGTACGCAGCCACCGGGCGGTGAGCCGCAGGGTTTAGGGTGATGAGGAACGATTAAAGATGACTGCGTGCCGTTGGTAGCACTGCGCAGGCTGCACAAGAAGCCAACACATCCAATTGCGTACGATTCATCTCTTGTACAGTAAGTACTGTAACAACCATGTTCATGTGTTATATTCAATCAGGACTGGTCCAATATTTTGTAGGTATCGACCAATATGTACGTACACCATAACGCCGCTCACCGAAAACACCCTGTCCGATAAAATTTGATTCATGCACGCATTTGACAGCCTGCTAAGTAGTCGTCCTAGCCATATCGATTATGCGAATGTACTCCAGTCCATCCAATCCAACTCTGAAGCCTGTTGAAACTGGAAGTCTTCCCATAAGGCGTCCAGACCCACATCCGTGTTGTTAATAGCCTCGTTTAGTTGGTCGTTCGACATGGTGGAGAATAGCAAGTAGTCGGATGGCATGTTCCCCGGAGGGATCTGTAATTGCGTCGCTACCCGGCTGGTAGCCACGTGCGTGACGGCGGGGTTAGGATTAGGGTTGGTGTAGACGGGGTTAGTACTTGATACGCCCCCGTTACTCTCCGCCAACGGTACTCGTGCAGTCTCAGCCGACCGTGAGGCGAGCTTGAGGATCTGCCTGAGTTGTCCAGCGAAGAGACAAGAGAGGCCTTTCCTCTGGACAGGTGTCGATCCTATCCTGTCCAAGACGTCAATCGTCTCCGCTATCAATGTTCTGATGCTGGGTGCTAAGCTCGACCCTCTACCGTCAGCGACGGTGCTCACTCGCAGCGCAAAGCAAGCAGCGAAGGAGATCATGATGGCGGTGTTGTTTGGCATAGATCGGAGCTGCCCCTCTCCTTGTACCGCTACTCGTAGTACGTTGAGAGCGGATGATAAGCCTGCGGCTCGAAAAAAGTGTCGTGCCCCAACTGGCGCTGTGCTGTGGTTGATGATGCTCGAGTACATGGATAGACGAGTATGGGATGCCAGGATTTCTACGTAGGGTGGCAGTGCGAATTCTATATGTGCTGTCAACAACTTGTTCTTTAAAATCGAGTTAAAAGAGAAACTTACGCTCCAAGTCTCCTATTTGAAAAGGCCAGGTGTGATACCATCGGTCAAAAAATATCCTGATTTCGTTTTTCAATCTATGAAGCGTATTAACCACCGCTTCTTCAATTTAATTAGGCATACGCACTTTTCGACAACAGTTACCTCGCTGAGCCCACTAACGTAGCTATCGCAAATCGCCCGTAAAGTCTTGATCAATTTCACCTTACAAGGGCTATTAGCTATTTGCCAGGGAAAAAAAGAAAGGTGTCAGTCTTACCAAGTCTCTGCGGAGGACAGCAACGGAGACTATGGAGCCATCCCAACGGTCTGCGAGTTCGCAGAGATGCCACTGATCGCAGTTCTCAATGAGTTGCGACATAGGCAACATATAGCTTCTCCCTCTAGCTAGACATACTCTATTTGGCGATAGTCAGTATTCGTAGGCTAAGAATGCGTTCACATTTTATCAATTCCCTTACCCTCTCTCAAGCACGAAAAGAGACAGCCATGTCCGTTCTCTCCTCCTCAACAGTCGTCTACCGGTCTCAGATACCGGGTCGATATCAGTGAAACCGTCTACATTCAAGGCCCTCCTCGATGATATCTGATCAGACGATGGTATGTTGTCTTTCGAGAAGGGTGCATCCGGCGATGACGGCAAGATGATCTTATTCAGATACAAGTCTACCGCTATACTCAAAGCCATAGACATATATGTCGAGGTTTCGTCATCAGCCCAGTGTTCACCAGCTGGAATCCACGGAATGTTGACCATAAATGCTAGGACAATCTCTACGGACTTATAACGTTTAGTCATGACAAGATCTGCAAGCTTCAGGCGGTGTCGCGAGAGTCGCCTATGTAGGGCTTCTAATGAAGGTGAGAAAAGCGCTGAAGCCGCAGCTATTGACGTAAAGAGAAATGCTGACCGTCTCCGGACGAAGTCAACTGTATGAATGACGGGATCAATTCCCCACCTTGTATGCGCGAGATTGTCGTAGAAACTGGGTTAATTGTTAGTCCAACATGAATTGTAAGGGCTAGGAGGGACTATTTTACTATGTAAATAACGCTTCTGACTCAGAAAGTGTAAGGAGCCCAAGCTCGATGGGATCTAAGTCGGGACCAACATCAAGACGCGGTTGAAAGGGGCCAAAAAACACAGGAAGGCTTCCATCCTGATCATTCCCAGCCGTCCTATCTCGGCTTGGGAGAGTCTTGGACGGCAGACGACCTACCGTCGACCTACCATTAGAGGCGCCAATCGAGGACAACAACTCGGAAGTCCGAGCTAGTAGCTGTAAAGGGTTCTCGGCATCGTCCAAATTCAGCTGATCGTCGTCCACGGTCTGGGAGACAGTGCCACCGTCGCGAGAGTCTGTCTGCGAGGGTGACGTCACGTGCGAAGTCGATGAATGTTGGGGGGACGGGATGGCTCCATCATGACGGCGTCTGTGGATGCCAGAACTGGAGGATTTCTGTCCTCGCTCTGCGCTAAGGAGGTCTCTACTCCTCTCAAGAAGATACCTCAACTCGGTGGACTGTTCGGAGTCTTGGATCTGATCAGTGCCCGGCTGAGTCCTCTTCAAGGCTTGTTCGATCTGGAACACGGCCTTCTCAAGCCCGGAATGTTTGCTATGCGTGGCGTGAGTGGGTGCATTCAGGCGACAACAATTCATATACGCACTTTTTCACTCCCTTATGCCGGCCGACATGGAACAAAGGCGCGTTGCATTCGAGCTTGCGCAGGATACAGCGGGAGCAGGTGATTGAGCCGTCGGGTCGCACACACTTGACTTTGGACTTCTTGCAGCTGAAACATGATGCTAGGCGCTCTTCATCCTTTGACTCTGGGTTCGACGTCCGGGGCGATGTTTCTGACATTGGCATTGGCATTCAACGGCACGGCAAACTAGGGCCGCGAACATGACAGCAGGGCAATTGAGATGACCAAGCAGATGGTCATAGCAGCGGCAGTGCTCCGATCAAAAGCAGCCTCAGCTGGGGTTGGGATTGGATGCTTTGGATTGGCGAGTACAGTAGGCTTTGATACCTTGTGCCAAAGGTTGTCGCCAAACCGATTCTCGATGAAATTCTATGAGATGTTTAATTGGTCTATATCACAGGTGAGTACGTGGTTACATAAGTAGGTACGTTCTGCCCCACATCGAATCTACAATAGGTACCTATTTTAGGCGTGCCCGAGATGCTGTAGTCCACTCAAGAGCGGGCAAAAAACAGGGCGAAGATCGGAATGGGCAAGGTGTAAGTAAGTCACTAACTAAATAAATATCCACGGAGTGCTCGCATCCGACTTTAGCGATTCTGTAGGGAATGCACCAAATACAGCAAATAACAAGATAGACAAACCCGACGTCGTTTACGGGTTAATGTACGACCGGTTCGTATCTCAGCTCGCTACTCTCACCTCTGGACCTCCCATGGTGTAAATATGTAGTAAGACAGCTGAGCAGTGTTATTCCCGTGCCCCCGTCGGTTCCAGCATAAGGTCACTCTGGCATTACCCATACCCAGGAGAATAAGTAGACAAAGCACGGACTGGAAGGTTCGGTTCCGTGTACTCGGGTATATATAATTAGTTAACTAACTTCCGTACATAAGTATCGACTTAGTCTACACTTGGCGGCTGTCTTTCGCTAGCCTGTTGGCACGCTCTCCGACCTCATTCAAAGTCGGCGGTACAGTGCGCATACTTTGACACCTCTGATGGGGTACGTCGGCCGTCAGCCCTATCCTCCTTTGCAACAAGGATCTACGACTCTTGAGCAACGCTACTGTATTCTAGCCCACCTGGGTCTGCTACCCTTTTTTGCTGGGGATGCTACCAATTTCCTGCTTATACAAATGATATACATATAAATAAGCAGCTAAAGCAGCTAAAGCAGCCCAGGTGCTTTCCTAAGTGCTATATATTCGGTAGCATTAAGTTATATAGAAAATATATGCATTCATAAAATCAAATATATAAGTTACTCGTATAGCCTTTAAACTATTAAGCAGTATTCTATTTTGTTAACGCTGTTGATGTATTAGTTAAGTTAGTTACTACATAAGCGGCTAGATGCTGAAGCACTTAAGTCACGCAGAGGTATAGCCCTTGCCGTAAATCTAACTATATATGGCTGATGTGGCGTATATTTGGCCTATCAATGGGAAATTGGTGGCATCCCCAGCAAAAAAGGGTGGCAGACCCAGTAGGGCTACTGTATTCTGTCAATTTTGGCAATTGGGAGAGCACCTAACTTTTCAGCTCATGCCTTTCGCTGACCGGCACGTTCCGAGCCTTGTCTCGTAGCTCAAATTAGATCATACTTAATTGTGCCGCGCATTATCGATAAAGATTTCTAGAGTGTGACGTCGCGAGGCACAGTAGAGACGAGAAGAGAGAGATGAGGGACAGTCCACTCACTGAATGGCAGACTGCGCGAGTCAGTTCTTCTCTCCAAAAACAGGTCTCAACGACCTACCCAGAACGGCACATTATGCGGAATCCCCGGGTCCCACTCAAGCCGTATGAAGGGACTCGAGAGGTAAGCATCAATTAACACCTATGCAGGTACCTAAGCACTAGGTTAGGTCATCCCAGCGACATTTATCTATACGTAATACACACAACAACATCTACATCATCTTATATAACATCACACGAAGTGCTTGATCTTTGGTGTCTGATGTGCTGCTGCGTTGGCCAACTCGTAGGCTATGTAATCCAAAGCATCACCAGCTTCCAAGTTTGTCCAGGCTGCTTACCATAACGATGTGTCAGAATTTGGTGTTGCGCTCGGCCGTTCTTCACAAAATTATCTTACATTCTTCAGTCTTGTGTAATACTCGCTACCAAGGGTTCTCTTCTTACTGTTGTACCCGACCTCACCGCTTGGCCGTTCGCGACCGAACGACACGCAATCCAACTGCAATGAAGGTGAAACAGCGATGCATGGTCTACGGGACCGAAGGCGAACGTTTCATTTGGACTGTCTGGTGTGGTTAGGGTAGTGTATAAGCGAGGCGAGCCCTTTACTTCTTAAACACTTGTTAGTCTTAGCATAGAGTTAAGCATCGAATCAAGCACATCAGATGAATTGAGTATCTGACGGAGAAGTCTGTCAGAGGCTGGGTTTGAAATACATGATATATGCAGATCAACGAAATACAGTATTCACCCAATAACGCCATCGATTGGCCAACTTTCCCATGCTTGACTTTACGAAGGATCGTGTAATGGACCCCAGTGGCGTGACCAGGTATCAATTGTAACCTTATGTGACAAGGCACAGGGTTTGTAAACATCACTCCAGACAGTTACCCCACGCAAGAACATCCGAGAGTTACCGTCTCCCACGTCGGATAACCAATCAAATAACGTGTTTTTACGCACCACAGAATGTTGAAGGTTGATCATCAGGGCCAAGGGCTGTTGAGACTCTTTGAACTCCTCGACAAAGGAGGTGTCCTAGGACTTTCATTTAGTACTGTTCAAATGCACACGCAACACCGTATGCACTAGTTCATTGATGAATTATTAGGTATGTTCCGTTTCATAGAAGCCCTTCTTGGGTTGTGATTGGTTTCCGCCGTTTCCCTACCAATTTAAAGTGAATCCATACTCCATCTTCGGTTGACCTTCTTTCAAATCCCATTGCATATAATGTTAGTTTAAACGAATCCCGAATCTCTTAAATGTAACAAAGTAGAGTGATTGATAATGTAGCGATATCATTATTGAGCGGACTGGCTCAGGATCGCAGCGTGGACTATGCCACCACCCTGGGGCGACGTGAGGGCGGCGGCGGTTTGGGGACCGGGCTTCAAGTAGCAGTTTCCTGGAGCATTGAGGCTCATAGCAGTCGTTCGATTCGTCCATTCTGGAAGATAACTAACCCCAACACAGGTGGTATTCTTGGTGCTTGTGACATTTGGAAAGTTGCCAGTCGTATAGTTCGAGTAGAAAGCGCACGCATCAATGCAGTCGTCAAAAGTGCCGACGAAAAGAGATTGAAGAGGATTATTTGGCGCGTTGGCGTCGCAAAAGATCTTAAAGGTTGGCCTACTAAAGACTGTGCTCGCATTAGCCAAGTTTAGCTCTCGCATCCGTAGTGACAATGAGCTTACATTGGGACGTATAGGTAGTCCCGGTAACGCCATTGGGATTTGTAGAGCATCCTCGGTCTATACTGGTATAATTCGACATCGACATCGTAATATTCGACATCAGGCTAGCGAGCTTGGACTCTGCATTATTGGCTCGACGTGTTGAGACGCCTGTTCCTACCGCCAGCCCTATCACCGTGATGGACAAAAGTGCGATAATTATTGACAGTGAGAAGATCAGGATCGAGAAGCCGAAAATCCGCCTTTGCGCCGTCCTTGGGTTCTGGACTGGAGGAAAGTTTCTCTGTATCGCCGAAACGTCGCTATGGTATTGTGACGGAGTAGATTCTGGCGTGTATGCTGGGTGGTACACCTCGGGATAGCTATGTTCAGCTACTTCTGGTGCTTCTTGCCACTTTCAAAGTATCAGCATTGCCGAGAGCGCTTGAACAATGAGTAATACTCACCTTTCGATCCATAGGTTCTGTCTTGAAACGAACAATGTTAATGGGAAAGACTGTGTTGGAAATGAAGCTTCAATGTAGCTGAATAGCTGCGTGTAACTTAGCTCACAAGCGCATTATTCACGCTTCAACTTGGTAATGCTCATGGACGGAATACTGTGGGAAAGGAAGAATGAATGACCGTTATATTTTGTTGTCCGAGAAAACAAGGGGTTCGCCGCAGTTTTGAATGCAAATCATATTGGATACAGATGTATGAAGGTAGAGCACACAGTGTGAAGGATTATACCCCCATGTAGGATTTCTAGTTCGCTAACTTCTCCTCCATGATCTCCAAGCTTAGCTCAGTTACTCGCCCCGTATTCTACTAAATCGAGAAAAAGTTTCGCAGTAGGCTCTGGAAAACTTGCCCCCTGGTCACTCACCCAGCGATCCGGTTCAATACCATTTATTTGATTGATGAATACCAATTGTAACATTGTAAAATGTTTAATTAACTCCCTGTTACATATCCTAAAGCAGTTCACTGTTCCTACTTTTTGAATGATTATCGTAAGCTTTGCTAATTATATTTATGTGACCAAGCAACAGCTGTAAACTGTTGTATACAAATTACCTAGGTTAGAAGATGTGGGTTAGCAGCCAGAAAGAGCTAAGCCTCTTGCTTAAAGAAGAACTCTCTTTAAATCTGACCTGTCAAATTGGCTGGTTGTCTCAGCCCTGTATTCAGGGAGTACCCGCCCCGCCCCGCCTATAGGGCTTGATCTTGGTCTGGGCATTTAAGGTAAAGCCGTGGCCGAGAAGAGGGTGCTCCTAAAAGAAAATGACATATCAGTGAAAAATCTTGCTACAATCAAGCTGTTCCAATGATTATGGCCTAGAAAATGATAAATGAAAACTCAATTTAAGTTGTCTTATGTTTCATGGCCCCCAGGTAGGTTCCCAGCTATCTCTTCGTGTTCAACCTACATATTATGAGACATCGCCCCCATCATCAAGCCGCATCCCCAAGATATTATCTAGCTCATTGTTATTCTTGAAACCCTCATCTCAACGCAGTCTTATAATTACCACTCCATCGGAGCTTCTCCCGGAGATTATGATGGTCGGGAGCTTTTGTAAGCGACACGTCGCCTTGTGTCACTGTTCAAATTGTTGCCGTGTCCGGTATTGGCTATTGTTTTTGCGCCAGGATGGAATTTCATCTATACGAAGAGAGTTGACATAGTTTCTGCACCTTAATTCTAGGGCCTGTTCAATCTCCGCTGTGGTTCTGTTAAGTTTAGTTCCGTGACATTGTCAATTGTCTCGCGGAGCAGAACGCTCTAGCTCTGAAACCTCGTTGTTGTCATAGTACTGAAGACAGAGACGGTCGTTGAAAAGTAGACAGATAAGTTTGTCTATAGCCGAGTCAATAGAAAAGAGCACTGCGGAGTGACACATATTGTATGAATAAATACATAACAGTTACTTAATAAGATTGGCAAGATTGGGTTCAATGTTATAAAGTCTCCTCATGGAATATATAAGTAATGATCTATTCGAATTGAGAGGATAGAAGTGGTTTATTAATTAGCTTGATTAGCGTAAGCAGCGGAGTTTGTATTGCGGAATTTAGTGGCTCAGCCACTGCTGTAGGCAGAAATTATAGCGTGTCTCATGCAACTAACGGAGATAGGCGGCATATCCACCCGTGGACTTGAAATCCGCGGGTTGCGGAGTTAAGCCACGAGCCACGTAAAATGTAAAACATATAAATCCGACAGATTCAACGGTCTACATTCCTCGCATTCGAACGGCCCCAAAGATTATAAATCGGCGTAATATCATCTCATTTTCGAATCTAACCCTTTAGTTTTCGGTACTATCCCTACGACGTACATCATACGACGACCCTGGACAAAAACGTTGCAATATGCATTTAATCCTGACTGGAGCGACGGTAAGTTAATCATTCTGTCCACTCATGATTCTGGCCCCAGTCCAGCCATAATGGGACATACGCTAACCTGAACCCCAATAGGGCTTAGTAGGGTCTGGCGTGTTAGATGCCATGATCAAGACGAAGGATGTTACAAAAATCTCGATATTGAGTCGGAGACCAGTACCGATGGCCGAGGACGCAAAAGATCCTCGAATCAACGTCATCATTCATAAAGATTTTGCCAAATACGATTCTGCGGTCCTTGAACAGCTTAAGGGTGCTCAGGGCTGTGTATGGGCCTGTAAGCGAAACCTCGTGCTACCCTGTTTCCTTAGCCGTATCTTGGAGAGATCTCTATCATTGGCTACCCTATCATGTTTCAACGTACCTAACGGACAGTTACTTACTCTTCAATCTATCAGTGGGCATTAGTCAGACGCAAGTTAGCAAGGAGTCAGTCTATCAGCGGTTACTCGTCGACCATTCTGCTTACTGAGTAACGCTAACCCGTCATTAGGGACTACGTGAAGATAACTAAGGACTATGCGCTTGCTGCATCGCAAGCCTTCCAAGGTCTTGCTAACGAAAATAAACCGTTCAATTTTGTATACGTCTCCGGTCGCGGGGCAACAACGGAGCCAGGCCGATTCACGCCCATATTTGGTCGCGTAAAGGGTGAGACGGAAATCGCACTTGCGGCATTACGGAAGCAAAATCCACTCATGCAAGCCAGTTCCGTCCGGCCAGCAGCCGTGGACGGTACTGCCCACGAAGCGATCAAAAAGTACCTCCCTACGGCACCACTGGTATACCGCATGATGGCCCCTCTCCTTTTAACACCTATTCGTGTCGGAATGCCAGGTATGCATAGTCCTACATTGGAGCTTGGCAGATTTCTCACGGAGATGGCTATGGGTAAACATTTAATTACTTCACCGGCTCCGGACATCGCAATGATTGGCGAATTTCCCCTATTAGAAAACCCGGCATTCCGACGGCTTGGCGGCTTAGATCCCAAGTGAGATGCTGGTGACTTGTTAGAAAGAGTGTATTGGATAGCGTTTTGATCTACTTTAGAGCGGTGGACGGACTTGTACAATATGGGGCGTTCGTGAGCCGCAAGGACAACGACCCGCAAAACCATGATATGTAACATCAACTCAACTATCTCGTCGATGTCTCGCAGCCTACTTTGAAAGCGTCATCTCTAAAAGTCTTAGGTTCGCTAAGCTCTCACCCATATGACGGACACGTTAATACTCGAATCTCCATCTGGGATCGACATCACCCCTCCAGTCTGCAACTTCCCCAACGTTCTTGATTTCTTCGGCGATTGACTCCCGTCGCTTATTCTCCTTCTTCAGAATAAGCGCTAGAATTGTCACAACTATAGCGTTGGCAAGTAGGTACCCAAGTGCGAACGAATGTCCTACGATGAACCGTGGACCATCATGGCTCCGATACAGTTGCGTCCCCAATACAGCGCCTACGTTCCCAATGCTGATCTGCATAGCGGTGGCGATGGCGCGCTTCGTCTGACCAGACACATTGATAGTTGGCCAGGACAAAACGAGGGCTGTAGCGGGGTAGATGCCGCCAGCCGCAAAGAATACAGCTACATAGCTTACACCAGGCCGGGCTACTGGGTTGGTATTGCCAAGTAGAATTGAGTAACCGATCGCTGCGAATACAGCCGAGCCTGCGATAAAAGCTGCTCTCTTTGCCAAACGTTCTGATAACACGGCTACCGCTACCGTTGTCCCAAACGCGAAGGCATACGGAGGTACGGTCAGAAGTTGTGCCGTCGCAGCCGTGTACCCTAGATTGGTAATGATAGTTGGCTAGAGGTATCGATTAGCACAACCAAGGGTTGGAAAGTTACGATTCACCTTTGCTTACCAAAAACAAGGACAGGGTGTACAGCGGCAGACTCATAGTGTGGAATGCTAGCCCATACAGCCAACATTTGGGGTCTCGAAGGGCGTTCTGCACAGCGGCCCAGCTAAACTCTTCTTCATGAGTCGCGTCACCATCTGCCGCCAGGCGCAGATGAATGAATTCCCGCTCCTCATTGTTAAGGAACTTGCTCGTGTTCGGGTAATTATGGACGAACCAGTAGGCCGCGGTGGCAATAAGAACCGTCGCGATACCTTCCTTTTTTTGAAGTCAGTCCTTCGAACTTGAAAGGGAAAAAGACTAACGTACAAGAATAAAGATCCAGCGCCATCCGTTGGCCCATACAACGCCCTTCAATCTACCGATACCCTTGGTAGCGTCAGTTACAGAGTTAATATTCTCGCACATGTTTACAGTACTTACATATGCAAGGATACCGCCAAATGCACCAGCTAATGATGCCGAACTGAAAAAAAGAGCTACTCGATATTGCCGCTCTCTTCTCTTGTACCACATAGAGAAATAGTACGTCACACCGGGGAACAGCCCTGACTCTGCTACGCCGAGGAAGAACCTTGCGGCTAGAAACCCCGGTTCATTTTGCACTATGCCCATCAACGTAGCTACTATTCCCTATGAAATGAAAAGTCAGTAATGAAAGCAACACCATTAACACTCAGCAGATCAAGGGTTTTGATTAGACAATCATGTTCCTGGTTTCAAAACACGTTTCCTATGCCGTTGAAGAGAATTGATATGCTTACCCATATAATTGTCAGAGTTGGGAGCCAAACTCTTGGACTCGTGCGCTTCAGAACAATATTACATGGGACCTGGTGCTCGTCAGCTTTATTCACATGAACTTTGCACTTGTGGTATAAGATTCCAACCTCAAATAATACATATCCAACGAAATAAAGACTGAGGCCTATGAGGTAGTGATCTCCACCTATGATAAAATCTTCATCAGAAAGGGTCATCAAACATTTATGAGTTGTGGCTTACTCATATTCAAGTCGTTTAGAAGGCCTTCGATCCTCGCATTGCCCACTGTGGCTATATTAGACAATCCAGTACGGGGAAAGGTTGCGCCGATATAGTCCTACCATTGCTTCGATCCAGGAAACTCAGCAGATATAAGATACTATATCATCCAACCGATTAGTATCGATAATGTATATCATAACCTTGAACCCTCCAGAAGACTTCAATCCTGCTTACCCAACAGCTGGTAGTAAATGTGCGTCGATCTTTCTCAATAAAGACTTCTCATTTATCATGGGAACAGCTGTCTCAGAATCAGACGGCTCGGGGCTTTGAGAGACATTTCCGGTCTTGTCATTTTCAATCTCCGCCATATTGAGTTTGTACTGAGTTATTCGGGCTGAAGTTTGCCAATTGAATCGCGAAGACGCTGGTAGCAGCGTATATGATGAGAGCCTTGAGCAACTATCCTACCGACCTCGAACGCCAAAACAACATTTACAACCACTTTTTATTGTCGACTATTACGAGCGCGATGGCGTCAGAAACCGCTAACCTCTCTAGTAAAAGAGGCTGATAACGATATGGCCATAGTGAAACCGCGCTTCCTTTTCTGGCATGTGATTGGGTCTAGCGGAGCACGCCTTGATCACGACATAGCATGCGACATGCATAACTTCACGATTATTATGGAAACACGTACTTGGACGGTTACGTCAATGAATTCACTTGCGGAATTCGCAACCTATTTTGAACGTCATGTCCGGGCTGCGATAACTAGTATCTCCACTGCTATGGCTACAACTGGTTGCCATTTATGATTAACCGCATTTATGAAACCTCTTTGCACATGGGACTAAGTAGCTGTCGCAGTCAATAGAGGGCCAAGACTTAATTTTGCTAGATTCTCTACCTGCAAACTCGTTTACATAAGCCCCTTATTATTCGATACACGTTTCCGTCTCCTAGGCATTCACTGTTTGGTAGGTAGAGATATTGATATCAAAGAACGAAGCAATTGCCGACACCAAATGAAAACGCGATGCCTTTCTTTCATAATTAAGTAGTATCACCGTTTAAGCTCTAACGCCTTATCATCATCGAGTGAAGTAAATGTACCAGGTTGAATTGTCAAGCTTAGAGTCTCTTCAGAAATTGAATACATTCACACAATACTGGAACCTGTTGTCAAAGCTAGTGCTTGGTAATTCCGTAAGATTATTCAGGAGTCTACGTTCTGGCGGCTATATCCTGTAGGTAGAGCTGATTTCACGGCCTCTGGATACTGATAGCAACGTAGGGTCCAGTCTTGAATACTTGTTGTCGCACGAGGAGCTCCAACTACATCTACAGGCTAGAGATCTATATACAAAATGCCTTCTTTGTTCTGTCACTCTAGGGAGGCGGTATGCAGCTGTAAGTATTGCGAGGCTTTGCGAGAGTCTGACAGCTGATATATGCACTTCTACTGCATGTGGAACGGATGTATCCCAGCCACTGGTTTGACACCTATTCCGAACGATGAACGTGGAATACATGTTGGACATACTTGTTACCCCAACGATCGTATCCATTGATGGTGAGTAGAGACTGCGAGTAGGAAGAATGTGTAGTTGGTGTCGGGAGGGGGGGATAGAACATGGTTCTGAATCTCCGACTTTTCTCCGTCTTCGCAGTTCTTTTACCATACAAGATACATACAACCAGCCTGTACCTACGTGTATTTTAGGTGGTTCCAAGAGAATAGTTAGGCCCTATACCAGGAGATATTGAAGTAGGTGGTCAACTGCGGCCAGTAATAGAGGATTAGCCATTATACACGAAAGATATAAGAGGGTGAAAGCAGCTTAGTCACCTATGATATATATTAAGCTATTCGTCTTATTTTGTATTGAGCTTTTTATCATTAAACCCTCAAACTGAGTTGCTGCGATCCCCTATTGAATAGTTCCTAGTCATTCTAATAATCTTCTTGGCCATGGATTAAAAGTAGACAGGTCTATCAGAGACAATTCACCATGTAAGTGCTGGGATGACGACCCTTGGCCTTAATCGGCTGCCAGTTGGATGCATCTTTCATTTTGACCGATTTGACTTTAACATGTATCTAGCTATGAGTCTCTCTCAGGTGCCAGCCCTAGAGCTAAGTCACCGACTCTAATAGGCAGCAATCTGTTCAGAAGCGGCAAATTAGTATCTAATCTCAGGGGAGAAGCACTCATATTTCGCGTGAAGTAATTACCTGAGTAGGATGATTGCTTGCATCATATCCCCTCCCTCATGACACTAGGCAGGAAGCTGGAAATAGAGGATGCTACTCCAGTTTTTGGTACCTCAGACAATAGTATAGTAGTAATCAGCAGCTATTACATATTAGCTGTATTTTAGCAATAAAGCTTATTCGCTGCCACGACCATCGCGAAATTTCCTCGCACTAGTAACATCGAGTAACTGTCCAATCTTAGCATAACGACCATTTCTATATTCGATTCGCCAACGCCCGGGAGCGACATGAGAAACCATTTCAAAAGTCTATTCATCACGTTCAAATAGTAGCCCATGACATTTATGGAATAGGAGTCGTTATTGTTTAGAAGAAGACGTATTTCGCTACCAGTCCCTAGCTTCTTCGTAACATGTCACGTAGATAAGTTTATCCCCGAGTTGACTTGCATAAATCTATACAAATGCTGCTCACTGGCTTAAAACTGATATCAAGGAGCTCGTGACTAAATAGGGCCATGGACTTTTCGAGACCGGGAAGGGTTGCTACGAAGTCGAGAACCATAGGAAACAATTTAAAGGAACTGAAGATGTGATATTGAGTGAAAAGGTATTCCTATCAAGTTTTTTCTTGTTACTTGCCTGATACCGAATAGTTACTATTTCCAATAGTCTCGTCGAGAAACATAATGAACACATCAACCTATCGACGGACTTAGCATCGATATAATATGTTGTATCTAGATAAGCAGATTGTCCATGTGACTCGATATCTCGCGCCTTCTCTGCCAACACATCGGTGCGCTCAGACCTTCAGCGAGATGACCAAGTCTTTACATAGCTGTGCGACACACCTCCTAGCCACGTATTCCAAATTGGTTTTATATTAATGTCAAGAACGGTGAACCCTCCGTCTATTATTGGAACAGGCTCGACTAGTTCATTGGCCGAATCTGCGAATTGGGTTGTTTTCCCCTGCAGGTGGTATCAGTCTGCTCGGCTGAATCCAAATTTGTCCACTATGAGACCCGTTTTAACGGCGCCCAATTTGGATATGCTGAGTTGGGTTTAGTGCACTCGCTGCTTTAACTTGGGGATTACGGTGCATAAATAAACGGTACGTGGGACGTTTCAACCGTAAATATGTTATTTGTGGGCGGTGGCATTGGTTCGTCACGGTAAATAATCTATTGTCACGCAATAGCCCCTAGAATTCAATTCAACATCTTTCTTCTGTGTCTTTCGAGTGTTCGATTCTTAAGCCAGGCGTCTAAATCGTCTCAGTTGACTTAAACTAGTCTTTTTCTTCCCTATCCACGACCATATAGTCCTCTCTACAAAAACCAATAAACATAATTTGGATTTTCTATGTTGACTGCACATCTTTAAATGGGACAACTTTGACAGTCATTGCGTAAGTGCTGAAGAAGAGGATGAAGTCTAAAATTTGACGACGAGCTTGATATGATGGATAACCGTTGCTTTAATTCGTAATAAAACACGTTAGTTACTTTAGAGATCCCCTGATTAATGTTTCATCAACCAAAGCTATGTCTTCCTCAGTATGCCGACTTGACGGATCTTAATGTAGTGATATTCGGAGAATGACTAGCTGCATTCTGTCTTGGTTTGCAAAGTTTCTTGGCGTTCAATCTACGGATATCCGAGAACATATCATAGAACCCTCTGAAACATTCTGACCGGGGCATCGAGTAGTGTGGGATATAGTGAAGTAGTACAAATTGTACACTGCTCACCTAGTCCATGAAAAAGGGGGCTTATTAACATGTATGTAATATAAGTGGGTGAGTAGCTCGAGACTTCATAGTGGCGGATTTCGCGGGACCCAGCTATCTGCACCTACCTGGGTACTTGGTTTACCTCTTGGGTTTTATGGATCTTTCGTTGATTTTCTACGAGACTTGCTTAGGCGACTTATGTTCTATTTGATCTATGTTTGGTCATTGAACCTACAGATATTTATTGACTTTGGATGTGTAATAACCAGATTACCTCGTTAGCTAGGACTCAATAGTAGGTCAGTCACCCAGGTCGCTTCGCTGGTGGACCTTGAAAAGTGGAATAGAGAACACATGGGGAAAAATGATATTGAGCATCTGGTACAGCATTCTGTACTTCTAGGCACATGAATAGTGAGTGTAGGGAATAAAGTCACCGATGGCCCTCGTTCTAGTATTCCAGTAGGACCGCGACGCCAGATCATCCTATAACATACTAATTGCTGATCTATATAATAGATCGAAAGCCAGGCGGCAATTATACCCGTGGAGATCTTGCGATTATTTGAGTAAATAACTTTCTGACCAACATGCAGTGGCCCGACGCGAAGAAAAAGACTCTCAATGCCAAGATTTTTACGAACCCACTGATACAACACTAGCTCTAGTCAACTAATAACAAGAGAGCTCGCTCCTTGAAGACAATAATGTTCAAGTTCAAAGGGGGAAATTGGTGAACTTGTATGTGATAATGCGGAATATAAAGACGTAGAAGAGAAGGTTATACACAAGAACTTAGAATATATCCTTGCGATTCTGGATACATGCGCGGCGACGAACTCCGTCGATACACGTTTGATCGATAAAGCAGAAGTAACGCTAGATGATTTGGTGGTGAGGAGTCACATCTATCACCACGAACGTGCAGAAGAAGCTATGTCGTATAGGAAACGCGGTGAAACTTCGTAGTAAAAAATCGAGTTGAGTGACTAACAAGGTTTTATTCAGAGGGACAAGTCCGGATTTAGTAAGAATTCTTTCACTGGAAAATAAGGAGCAAGGGGAAAGGCGCAGAAGAGTTTCTAGATTGTGGGCATGCACGTTTGGCCACATTTTATAGCTCTGATTCGCTCGTTCAACTTGATGATATGCTTTCCTATGCTCACGAAACCGAGCAGGCAGGCTACAGGATGCTAAGCAGTGCAGATTCCCATCTTACTTAGTTAGTGCTATAGAGCTGTAGGGCTGATGATGAGTTAGAGTATACTATCATCAGTACTTATTCCTATAGTAGAAATGTCAGGTTAGTTTAAGGGACGATCAAATATGTAAAGTCATCGTGATGGCCTCATGTGTCAGCACCGAAGATGACTTTACAGCTTTGCGCATACAGGCTAGATCCCAGAATTCGCCTAATTTAGTGTATTATGATGTCGGTTAAACTTGCCCAACCTCAAAAGCGTCGATGACTCTCAATCCGAACCAATCAGGTTAACGAACTGCGAGAAACTGCTTGGGTTAGACTGGATTCGCAGGGATCGTAGATACCTACCTGCTTAAGCCGCTGAGCCAACTAACGGCTCAGCACGACAGGGGCGATGGCGTGCTCAACGCTAGTTCCAACGACACGTCTATAACTATCGACGTCGTCCGCTGTCCTTGTAATCAACTCTGTTCTCGTTGAATGTTCAAATCTATCGTATTCCAGATCGATTGCGCCCAGGACCTCCAGCAGGTTCCTTATGGTTCGTAGTTAACCTCGAACGCCGCGTACTAAGTCAATACCCACCCTATTCAGAGCTATACTTTAGGGCCCTAGGGGCCCTTGCCGGCTGACACAGCAATGTGCGGCACCCTATAGCGCACAATGCGGCCGACCCCAGAAGCGCTCGAATGATGGGTCATCATAACTTGCTCATTCTTGCGGGTAAATCCGGATTCCCGTGACCTGAAAGATTCTGTTGGAATTACGAGGACTATGGATCCCCGCGAGGTCGGCGACCTAAGTTGGCCGTAACCCTACGGGATTATGTTGGAGTTTTGATGTCGTGGAGAGGAAATTCAGGGGCCTAGGGCCCCAAATGCAGTGGTAATCGGCGACTATGAAGCTATCATTTGCAACTGACGATGGAGCCCAACAGTGTCGATTTCGTCTCGTGAAGAGCAGCCCACTAAACATCCCATCAATGCCGCGCACTCTAGTTTGGCGCGATTCGAAATTTGGAAGTTGGGAAAATGCCTCTCGCGGAAGAGCTCTCGCGTACAGAACAGCGAAAATTTTGCAGTCGCCGACGACATGGGCTTGCGCAACAAAGGCCAGGGGACCTGTTATGCAGACTATCATCTTGCAGAGCCAAGCAATAGCACTCGTCTACTGTTGGCGTGAATGTATATAAAAGCTCGTCGAAGCCGAGCTCGCCAGATAGGAAAAGAAGGATTTCATCATCAGTTTCTCGATACGCAGTAATCCAACGTTACGTGCTAAAATTACATTTTTGCAGCCATGAAGTTCTCTCAGGCTTTGACTGGTCTGATGACCCTCCTCCCGACGAGCACACTTGCAGCACTACCGTTTGGCTTAGCTGGCCCTCAGGGCACCGTGCTCTTCCTCAACGGGTTTCACTTTGTTTCGGGACGTAAGTAGCTCTTTGACTTCGTTCTATCGTATTGTGGACAGAAAGATGTTGACAGCTTTCGAAGATACCGACTACGAGGTTTCTGCGAATCACTATTGCGTTATAATTCGAGACGATCTGCTCCAATGTGTAGTGTACAATACTGCTACAACCCCGGCACACCTTGCTGGAATTGAATACATTATCACTGAGGACGCTTTCGCAACTTTAGACTTTGAAGGTATGTGGCGCTTTGTGCCTATAAGAACAATGCCGCTCCTAACATTATTTCAAGAACGTCAGCTTTGGCACAGCCATTCGTATGAGGTTACAAGCGGATTCCTCATCGAACCTGGTCTCCCCGGCCCTGTTGACCATACAATCATGAAGGACGTCCTTGTGAATACGTACGGGAAAACTATTCACACCTGGCGGTATGATCAGAAGGACGCCTTGTACCCTGTCGGTGTCCCTGAGCTCGTCATGGGCTTTACACATGATGATCAGATAACGCCCGACTTTGTCCTAGACCGCGACGATCTTTTCGGCTCGAATACCACTGAGATTAGGACGGCCCGCCAGGATATCGTTCCCAACGATGTGTTGCCCGGAGCCGACAGCTGGAAATATGGTTACGCACTATCGTTCGGCATTGTGAACAAAACAATCAACACCGAATTCGCATCGTCATCGGAACGGAGCCCCAAATAGTAGGTACCAAGGTGATATTCGCCCGCTACGCAGCTTACAGAAGTTTCCGCTAGTCCCTCGCTGCAATGGATATTCGAAATAATTACGGGCGGATGGACTGATTTGCGATCTTTGTTCTCCATGTAAATCTCAAGTTTCAACACACACAAAACATCAGCAGAAGAACCTGGTTTTTGGAGGTTTAAATTTCTTGTATCTAGGCTTAAAGTCTTCAATTCCACTCCCCAATGAAAGCACAATACTATTATTTATCTGCATACTGTTTCCTCGTCACTTCAAATAGCAGCAGTGTGGTTGCTCGGTGAATGATTATTCGATAACTCTCCTCTTGGAAGAAAAGAGTCCCAGTACCCGATATTGAATTGCGAGTTGTAACGAGCCAGTTTGAGAGGGATATTTGACTCCGTTTTGGCCCAATTGATATTTCAAAACCGTTGGTATTGACTCCGTAAGATGATAATGATATTGATCAATGCGGAAAAATTCATGGGCCAATAGGGAAAATCTCCTTAAGTGAAACTATAGGGGTCAGTTTCAAACCCTAGGCAACAAACTAGGTTAGGCCACTACAAGCCGTCCTCTAGAGGTATGAAGATGGTATGGAAAATGAAATCCAAAACTATTTTTACGCATCTCAATTTCAGCCAAAGAGAGGTTTCCTGCATAGTGTTGCATCAGCAACGCGAACACCGTAGTAAATTTTCGTGGGTAAGATGGATCGAACTGGTGGACTGTTTATAGAGAGAATGGCTCTATCTGAGGATTGCACTGGAGATAGCGTATGGTTTCTTGATTGCATAATCTCACTATGGACTTGCAATGTCTACTAGGCGATGTAAAATAGACTAATAGGACATGGATTATTACCTACCCCGAATATTGCTCATCGCTACATTAGATCTACAGTCCTTGGAGATATCAGTCATTTGCTGACCACATACATATAAACGTCGGTGTCCCAATCATTGCTATCTTTCTTGGGTCAACTCTTTGGAGCTTATTGCTCTCAACCGTTCTATTTCTATACTGCGAATATTTAGGTAATGAGGATAGGGTAACTATTCCGCTTATTTCGCTTGGTTGGTCAACCGTATCATCTTTCGAACTAGCTAGAACGCAATGACGTAAGAAGAAACGATCACGTCCACCAATGTACTTCGGTCCCAAAATGACTCCTAAAACGAGCCCATGTTGCAGTATCATCCTACACACTTGAATATTCAACAAGCCTCGACTTCTATAATCGCATACATTGCAACGAAATATTTGTTCAGAGGATTCGCTTTGAGTGTCAGTTTTCTTTTGTGGGATAATAGATACATCATCAGCGCTAGAATTTGCGGCTCCTATTGGCTCTTGGTGATTCGATAGATAATTAGTAATATACTTGGCTTTTCACGAGTTGTACGGCATCTTTATTTGCGAACGCTTCATCTTCCTGTAGCTACAGGAAATTCACAATGAGAAGATAACCGGACTCTGTCTTATCAATTTAGTGTTGCAAATTTGGCCGGGAGTGCAGAAAGGGCCTTATCTGTTGTCGTCGCAGTTTGGGTCGCCCTGTGTAGGAATTGTACCACTAGGATGGCTGGTGTCTTATTCTCCGATGCGCCTTCTGAAAACCAAACATAGGCTGAGTAATTCTCGTGATATGTGCCAAATGCGGAGAGAGATCTTCCCAAGGTACCACCTTCAAATGTCTCCAAGAGCTTGAAGTATGTGTAGTCGTGGGATGCGTTGTCCAGAAGAGGTCTAAATGAAGTACGTGACTGGCCGGTCCGTCGACGGCTAGGCTACACCCTATGATATGGGAGCTTGATGTTAGCCTCGGAGGAATACCAGAGCGCACAAATATTCTTGTTAACGACGGCGGTGTAGTGTTTGGTGGCCTGTAAGAGGCTGCTTGCAAAAGAAACACAAATTTGTATAGACCACGTTACCCCTTTCAGAGGTATATTGTGGCTCCGTAGGCCACTTCTTGCCCGGCTACGCCGTCACACTAGGCAAAAAGACAATGCTGGTACGTGAGGATGGTTCCCTACATTAGAATAAAACGCGCTGGCAGATGCTTGTCCATGTGTACTGATAGAAAATTAGGATCGTAGGGTCGTACTATGGGTTGGTAGAGTATCACCCGCGAGCTTAAGTTCGCTACTATCAGCACACCAGGAAGTTCCAGATCCATTTAGTAAAATTCGAAGGGAGGACAGGAGCTCCGAGTTTAATGTGTGCAAGTTGTCGCACACCAACCGTGAGTGTCGTAGGGCCGGGCGCGTGCTCAAGGATCCCAGCCCCGCCTAGCCAGTCAAATAGGGGGTTAGGATCACACCTGTTGCGATGGACCTCTACCTACGGCCAAAATCGTAAAGTAGCGGCACGCAACGTGCGTCGGAACCAGCTTCCGCATGGTCATTACGCAGCCCGGCGGATGCTGGAACACACTTACACAGACTATTTAATTAATTCCTTGATAAAAACACTCCTCGTCGTGTTTTTTATATCGTCATTTCGTTACTTTTTGATAACTGCGTTACATTCGATGATCTCGAGGGTAACGAATCATATTTCAGCGTTTCAGCCAGCAGTGGGATAACCATTGAAGATTTGTCGTCAAGTGTTAGGTGTTCGTCTAGTTTTTTTCATTCCTGTTTAGCATTGGCACAAATATATAGTGACAGTGAGTATTATTGGTAGGTATGAATGCAGAAGTGCTTTAAGAAATAGTGCGATTCAACATCGTATTTTTGATTTTGAGCGTTGTCTGCTATTAGTGTAAATGATTTGTGTTCCTGAAGCTAGATGGAGCTATCTGTAGTTCCTTTTCGTCCCCTGAACCGATTAGGAGACCTTTAGGGTGACAAGAAATGGTCTGTGGGCCGATGGATTTGTTAACTGTACTTACTGCTCAGGAGCCAGTATCCAAAAGGCTGGAGAAAGCAGGTTCTACAAAGAGAAAGATTAGTCTCGAAAATAATATATGTTCCAGCATGGAATGAATATTCCGCCGATGCAAGTTACAGACTCGTATTCAAACTAAGCGCGGACGCGGAATCAACTTGACCTATTGGTGAGTAAATGTACCACGAGGTATTAGGTTCTACAAGATGAAAGTGCCATGAGCATTACTTTAAGACAGCTGGCAATAAGGGCACTGTTCATGCTAAGCCCAAACTGACTGTTCGGCTACATAATGGTTAGGATAAATGGGTAAATTCTAATAGTGAATGGCCTTACTATGCCATAAATCCATCAGTAATCAAGCTAGAAGGTGAAGGTCATGTGAAGAAGCTCGGCTACATAGCTCCACCTTTTCTATTCACTAGAACGACCAACTCCTGCTTGTCTATAATGCATGTTAGGTACAGTATAATCACTGAATACGCAGTGCACTGTTTGCTGCCTATCTAATCGCTATTGTTCATGGACCACGCGCGCTGCTGGGAGAAATAATAATAAGAAGGAAGCGTGTCTGCCGTGAACCAGAGTAAGGTTGTTACCAGAAATGACTAGTTTCCTAGATAGGAAACTTCATGACAGCGGATTTGTGTTGCAAGAGTAGAAATCATGATAGGTCACGTTGGCGCTCGGGACTGAGAGCATGAGGACCGTGTGCAGTTCAAAGTCTTGAAACGAAATCATTTGCAAAAGGAAAATGTTTGCAGGGGAACGCTACACAACGCATGGACTAGCAGAGCCCCCTATGGCTATCCCTTTTAGTTTGTCCGAATGGACGTGTCTCCTGGATTAATTAGACAGGATTGCACACGAAGTACACGGGACAGAGATTCCTATTCACACATGGCTTGGACAACACACAACCCATTGGTAATACTGCCACACAGTAGTCAATGCTATGCAAGTGGACGATTTCAGAAGCTAAGCTAACACAGGCATATACTCGTGCATCAATAGGCCTGCAAATCAAAGATTTAGTTTATGGGAGGGCTTTTGAAAGCAGTACAAAGAGAAGCAGCCAAGGCGTGTATCTATCTAGGCGCTTGTCCTATCATGGTCCACACTCTCTTCCAGGGGCTCATTGTCTAACCAAGCCCAATGCTGTCTTTGGTACCACCGTATCCATATGAATGCTAGTGGTTTATCGACCATTCTAATGCGGATATCACCTCCAATCGTTACTAGTGGTGATGAAAGCCAATCTTTCAACTCGGATGCTGTTCCTGGGCCTGTGTCAAATTCGACCTTCGGCTCGTACTGGATGCTTCTCGGCTTCTTTAACCTAATAGGAACGATCCAGTTGACACAGGCTCTCGTGTCACGGCGTATGCCGCCTCTTTCGATTAACATCAAGGTTGACCGGCATCGTAGCGGTTCTTTGAATGACTGCTGAACTGTCGGGCACTGTGACTGTTAACACAGATTTCATGCGAAGAGAAAGGTACGTACCATTTCGCCCTCAATTTCTGCGGACAGTGCCTGCAAAGTTTTGCACCAGCGAGTTATAATGTGTACTCTAGGCTTAGATCTTGTTTTGAGGACTTCTTCCTCTTCAGGATAGTATCGCTTCCTCTTACAAGTATCACCAAGAGCAACACTCATAATTTTATCCTTGAGATCCTGAGAGATGATTGGAAATAGAGGCTCATCCCAGCGCATAAGTTCCTTCGGGCCATCGAAAGGACCGTCTAGGGGAGCTGGCTCTGCGCTCAAGTTGTATAGTTTTAGCTCTCTGCATATAGAGACGTATCTAGGCGCTTTAGTCAACAGCTACAAGCGAGAAAGCAAACTACTTACTGCTCCTTCCATAGCACGCTGATGACTGCTGCTGGATTGCGCACAGACTTGTTTGTATGCTCTGGTATGTTACTCAACTCAGTAGCTATCAAGCGGTCAACAACTGGATGCCGATCCTGTCTCACGAAGAACAATTTAGACAGTGACACGTTTTTAACTACATTATTCGAATTAGTAAAGATGTAGACAAGTGGCAGCGGCTTTCCGCACCGGCCAACCCAATATATACCCTATCACCAAATCTGTCGGCAGCCATGTTGATGATGTCAGTCGCTGTCGCGTACCGATCCTTACTTTGCTTTTGGGGGTCTTCGTGCTGTTTACTCGAGCTGGCTGGAATGAGCCCTCTGTGACGCAGAACATGACGCATACAAGAAGCATAGAAGCGATTCAACCAGCGGACAGGCTTGGGATCTTCTTCGCACCGCGAGCGATCCCAGAGCGCATCAGCCATTCTCAGTGCAGAAAGATCTGCATCCAGGGTTCGCCAAAATTCAGCCCTTGGTGCTTCGACATTACTCTGAAGCCCCGCAATGATGGCCTCTGCTAGTTGTTTAGCAATGGACTTTTCGGGATCACTAGCTACCTCTTCAAGTGCCACGAGCTCCGCATCGTGCTTCTCACTATCACAATTTGTTGGTACGATATCTGTTTGTGGCTGTTCTCCCTGAGTAACCTGAGTTTCCGATGACGTGTCGTCTATCTTCTCGCTAGTAGAATTCAATCCTTGAGAAGATATAATAGGGTCTGGGTCCTCGCAAGGGGTAAACGGATTCAGTATTTGAGAAAATGTAAAAGGTTGCCGCTCATTTTCAACAGGGTTCAATATTTGAGCCAGGTGGATAGTATGCGACTGGTCTTGAACAGGATTCAGTATCTGGGCGAGCGGGATGGTCCCGGACTGCCTGCTCGTAGGATTTAGGATATGGGAGATTGGAATAGCGCGCGGCTGCTCTTCAGGAGAATTCGAAATTTCAGCAAGGCGGTTAGCCTTGTAGCCTTGCGACATCACGACTAGTCCTATTCTATTGGCATGTTAGTGTTAGTGCTTGAGGTGCAGGTGGTGAGGAGATACCCCGCTTATTAAGGGGTATCAGTCTTGAACAGTATTTATAACTCTATCTAGATGGTCTTTGCTCACTTACTACTATGATTGGCTAATTTCCGAGAAGAGTACAAATGGGCTTTATGCAATCACCAAAGAGAGAATATAACGATAACAGAATGTCGAGGCTCGGGCTTGTTTTACAATAGAGTGGGTACTTCATTTGCTGGCTAGTCTTGCTAAGGCACAGAGAGGCCATAGTTAATGGAAACGATGCGATATCTGGGGGCGTGTGTATTTCACTGTGCGTATTGGATCATATTATTTGCTATACATTTGCTATACGTTTGACTCGTGGCTGCACGTGTCTCGAAAACTCGAACATGCCGTCCTGGGGACCAATCTTGCCGCTCGCACTACCATGTATGTTTACCCCTGTACAAACAACTCATAAGAGCCACAGAGAGTCCCGGACCAGCTCGTGTGCCATGTCGCAGAATATTCGTGGAGGTGAACTCCTCTATATTTGAAAAGTCCTCCCATCATGTGGCTTCCCCCCTGCTCGACATCCATCACGCCAGCACCACTCACTGCGAGATCAACCCCTCGAGAAGCGAAAAGATGCACAACCCGTTGACAGTGGCCTATGTGGCCTTTGCTCTTTCATTGATCATAGGCCTGATTGCGATGCGGTTTACGTATCGTCTCTTCATTCTTCGACCCCATTTGTCTTTGAGAGTTTACAATTACAATCTCAAAGTATATCACTACATAACGGCGTTAGCGCTTTTGTCATCTTATTTTGTTGTAGCAATTGTCTTGTTGACTCTCACCGCTATTTACGAATCTCACTGGGCGGAGTGGTCTTGGAGATGGTCGGTTGGGGGAGCACTTCTTGATGTAAGTCAACCCAGAAAGCCCGAGATGACCCAGCTGATATGTGCAGTCCATATGTACGATAAACTCTACTAGAGAATGGTCGAAGCTCACCCAAGTCGTTTACTTTCAAATCGCAATTGCTTCGGTGGAAACCGTTTTGGCAGTTATACTACCAGCAATTCCCGACCCTGTTGTTCGACTTTACCTCAACCTCGGCGTCATTATCTGTCACGCAATGTGGACAGCCTTATCAACATGGTTCTGGACATGTGGAAGAAGGCGTGTATTTCGGTGGGCTGCAAGTGTCGGTCAAGGTATCGGCGCTGTGGTATCGATTTGGAGTCCGCTGGCTTTCGTCATCGTAAGTTTCTCTAATCTTTTGTCGTGAAGCTCGACTGAGTACAATAGATATTTTGCACTTTCTCCATCATCACCTGCGCCGAAGAATTGAACGAATCTCAACTACAGTTTTGGCGAATCAGCTCCAATCGAGAGCGAACAAACCGAGAAGTGGAACTTCAACAGACATATAACGTCATGTTTTTCGGCAAATGTCTACAGAGAACGGAGATAATTCGTAAAGTGGTTCGAAGGCAATTACCATGCGTGCGAGCTGGAGGAATTGATATCTTTTATCACCTGACACTAAAAGGGGTTAGGCTCGCAAGCGTACCTCCTGATGTGTCATTGAGTGTCATGGACAAGGACACATACATTCGAGCCTTTATAAGGTCCGCTGCTGCAATTGTTCTAGTACTCGACCTATTCAATGACGACTCCTGGCATTACGTCGAGACACTGCAAGGTTTCTCGGAAGGGCAACCCGTATTGCTTGTGGCTTGTAACTACACACGGGACGACTGGCAGTCTCTGGCAAGCATAGCACACGAGTACGCTAATGGACGTGGGTGGGACTTCACCATTAGCGACGACATTGATTCGGCATTCCTCAAATTAATGAGGAAAATGCATACCCGGCCCCCGTCAGGAGCTCAAAGCTCGAGCACAACACGGTCTCGTTTCGAGGTGTAACGGATCTACGACATGGAATATCCAATTCCCTCATGAGATGCCATATGAAAGAGTAAAGCCATTAGACCTACCACGCAAGTCTTCCGGCCGGGTGGAATCGGTCTGCCATAGAAGATGACAACTACTTTCCGTCTTTCCAAGAATACCCCCAGAACATAGTATATGGGAGTAGCTGCCGACAACGCCAGATAATGTCTCTCGATGCAATTATGAGGTTGCCTTCTTTAAACGATATGTTATAACTCCTACAAACTACCTTGAAGATGCACACGGTCTATTCTAGCTGAAAAGTGGGACAAATCAAATGTCACATCCTCGACTTCGGATTAATGTAGCAACAGTAATCTCCAGAAGATATCGACGCTTGTTACTTCTCACAATGATTGAAATTTCTTAGGATTAGGATCTAAGCCGAATGGTGGGGCCTATTTTCATTACTGCCTCGGATGTCGAGGATATCTAACTCATAACGCCGAAAACCAAGTCCTGGGAGGCATCTGTGAGTTAAGGGTTATTCCCTTAACTACTGCTGCGTCCGGAGCAAGCAAGCGGTATGGTATGTTATCTACATTCACAGCTAGGTAGCAACGGGTATCCTGCAGGAACTCAACCGCCTCACTGGTATCGGTCTCCGAGGGCAGGCAATATGCTTAGTAACTAATTACTGTAGCTCTGCCATAGAGGCCACTCTCATTTTATGCTATGTAATTTCGTATGCACTTTGTAATAATGTCTTTAGAAGTGTGGTATCAATGCAAAAGGAAATTAGTCTCCCCGAGGGCATCTATAACTCTATCAAATTCAATAGTTGAAAGCATAACAGAATGTGACATAACCTGGTAGCCGGCCTGATTGGTCTGAACAGAAACCAACACAAACCGCCCGGCATCCCGAGAAGCAGTTCACATTCCTGGAGGCTGTTGGATCCCTAGCATCCTGCTAATCTCTTTCTCTGTAGCCTGGAAAATAATCTACAGGTTCAAGCACTGAAAGTGGCAATTACCCTCCGGCTCTCCTCGTTGCCACTCATTTACCGACTATCAGGTTGCCAGGGTGGCCTACGTATACATGAAAGGGATTATTGATTCATATGAGACAGAGTGTGGCCCGATGCCCCTTGTAATGTAGTCGATACTGGCCATTTACAGATAGTTATCGATATATGCACTGCACCTATCTACAAGAAAATACAAACGGTAGCTGAGGAATCGTGCCCCGCCTTCGGTACGTCTCACTGCGAGAAAGCTAGCATCGCCGCTATCAATCACCAGCAAGGAAAAACGATAGAGTTTTAGGTATATCAAAGGGGTTTGATTATATGCCAATCTGGTTTTCTACCCTTGCTACAAAAGGCACAAACAAGATCAATCAGTATGAAGCGTTCTGGAAGTAACAATGTACCTATTTGAAATATAGTTGATAGTTTGATCCATCTGGCTAATCGTTATTTGCCTGTGTGTTGCGCGATTGAATGGCCCAATTGGAAGAAGCAAGCCTATGCATCATTCCGTCTACCAGACGCCAATGAATTTTCCTATTCACAGTACATCGAATGCATCACTCATAGGGATTATTCATGCCCAAGTCTTTGCAAAAGAATTTATTTTCGTCTAAAAATAATTTCGACTACAGTAACGGCAAGAAGTATTTTCCCACATTTCCTCTCCTACACCTGGCCATGTTTCACGATCTCTTTTGTGTGCGCGGCTCTACACCCGTATCTAAGACAGAATACGTACTCGCTACGCATCAACGGCGATCACAGCTTTGTCCAATCACATAATTAGTTAGATCTTGCATGTTGAGATTAGTTTATTCTTTCTATTATTATATCTACATTGAAGGTATTAAGATAGATAGTAGAGGTAAGTGTATATAAAACCATAGAACTATTTCGTCCATTTTACACTATATTCTACCAATAATCCTGCAAGTTTGAACGGCAGTAGCTCTTACCGCCCGTTTAACACATGCTATATTATGCTTCCAACGTAAAGGAACTCAACGGCAACAGTTTGCGAGCTTGATTGACGGAGAAACAATAGGAATTGGACGGAGATCTACGTCAGAACATGTGTAGCTCGCGTAAAAGGGCGAATGCGAGGCCTCACCAGCGGAGTCATCGTACTACTCAAGAAAACAAGAATCACATCATGCATGATGCTTCCAGTTGCAACTATTGGCGAGATCGGGCGGCCGAAAGAACCACAGTCCCGAGACTAAGTGACACTAACGAGTTCATCAGTACGTGCCGAGATCTATCACTGCCACGCCGTAGTTCTCTCACCTAATTCTTCCACCTAGGTGTAGCCGGGATGGCCATCTGCAAAGTCCGGCTTAGCCAGTCTAACACAAACTCAAGGGATGGTGTTTCGAACAAACTAATCATCAATCGTATGCAAACGAGATATCTCTCTCATGTTACATTGATTGAGTCGATGGTCCGTCAATTCGTACCCGGTACTAACCCCAGAGTATATCATAGACAACCTCACACAAATTGAAATACAGCACAATATGGTGCATCATATTACAGAAGGAATCTCGACCACAAGAGATATTCGTCTGAGAAACCACAGCGCGAGGTGTGCACCGAGTTGGCCGCTCGTTCCGTTCCCAATACCCATTGCCTCTTGAATCTACACACACGTAGCCAGGACTTCGCGTATCTATATATTGGCGCCAATATCAGTTTTCATCAGTCTCGACTTTCTGTTCAACAAGAGTAATTACTTTCAGAAAAAGCTCTTCTGCTTTTTATCGTCCATTGTTTCGCATCCACAGATCCTCGATATAACAGGATTATCTGAATACTCTTCACAAAGCCACAATTAGCCAACAACTCTTATTGCCCCAAGCCCTCTGAAAGAGCGTGTATCATTCATACACCTATTGCCTTCAAGTATAACAAAATGCCACGCAAGTATCATACCTGCCCTAAACGATGCTCGTTGCCGACCATCCAGGAAGAACCCACCCCTACGCCAGGTCTATCCAGATCATCACCGGGGCGAATCATCACAGACGAATCGTCCCGCAATGCAATGCCCACCCCGGTACTAATACCACGGAGGAATTCTTCATCTGTGACAACACCTGTAACATCGACCTGGGGGACGATTTCACCCCGTTCTTTAATCGATGATGACGAGTGTGCTATTCTAGATGATAGCGACGAAGAGTTGTTCGGGCCCCCGAACTCTCTGGAGCCCCTTACCTTCCCCCGATCTCCTCCTAAACCCCCCCACAGCCTCTCTTTACTTGGATTGATGCTTGCCAATGTGAAGGAGTTGGCGAAGCGTCCACGATATCCTTCAACCCCTGTAGAGGGGGCTTTCAGCGACTCCGACTCTGAGGCGACAGATTACTTGGAGATATCCTCTCGTGGACGCAGAGTTCGCCAGCGCATGTGCGAACCCTCCCGTTCCGGCTCCCGGGACAACGCCTCCGATTCTCACCATCCTGAGGGGACGGGTCAGGGCAATTCTGAGGCTGAGGAGCGTAATGTTGAAGTTAACGAAGATATGGAGCTTGATGAGGATGCCATTGAGATTAGAGATTGTCTCAAAAGGATCAAGCAATCCAACCAATCCAATGTTACGCTCAAGGATGGCGAAGCCAACGTGAAAGATGACGAAGTTTTCTGGGATGGCTTCATGGAGAATCATGGTGGGTATAACGCACAGGGATGGTAAATTTTGCGCATAACAGATCGATACAGGCGTTTGTTTAGTTGCTTCTTGTTGCTACGCTATGGATTCTTACTAGTCGGTACTTCATATGTCTAATTCCTGGTGCGGCTTGCACATGGAGAATGTTCTTTAACTTGATATTCAGGCGATTTTGCGTTCTCAAGCTAGGCATCGGTAGATTGGTCGGGATCCAATACACATGATCGAAATGATTGCATATGTTCCATCGCTTATCCTAAGCAATGATAGCTTCTAAGACACTAAGATAGGGTACCAATCGAGCTGTCCTGGCTGCTTCGCTCACTAACGCATATCCGTAACACAAACTCGATCTTCTCTCCCACGTGACGCTAAGACATTCGCCACGGGCATCGACCATTACCGAAATCTCGTAGGTTCCCTCATTTTCGTATACCATCTGCGGTTTGCGACTATACTGGGTGCGTCCTGTCGTCATCTTGGTTTGGAAGATGATGTGTGGCGAGAGGATATGACATCAGGCCATCTTTGGCCATCAGACGCGAACGGTCGCACCGGATTCTCTACACCAAAACGAGTTCCTACATACTAACGATTCAGAATCACTCTTACCAATGAATGTGAGGCGATGACGACTATCTTTAACAGTCCTACCGAGAAGGTGTAACTCTGCCCGACAGCAGCGGTAGCAGAACGTCAATTTGAATTCAGAGGAACCCATGATTAATTGCTACTCAATATGTTGAAACTAGGTGGTGTTCGTATATACGGTTTTATTCTCTGTCTAGAATACATAGTGATATGGGCGAATGTCTGAAGAAAGGTTAAAAAGGAAAAGTTTATTCGGAAATCTGGGGAAAGGCTAGCAGCCACTGAAGCCATACCCATACGCCCTTAGTTAATGCTGTGTTCACGAGTCACAAATATGAAATTTCTCCAGTCAGTCAGATCGACGCCCCCCTTTAATCCACTCTAGCTATCTATTTGGATATTCACGGACCACCTGCGACCAACTCTGCGTACCCTAGTTAAAGAAACGGATTGTATCCTGTTGAGTGGCTATTTCTCGAGATCGTTGGGGTCACAGCATTCTTTCCTTTTGTACTTCAGCGTTATTCCCATAGGCTGAAAGTTGAGGTTGGCCAAGTACCAAGGGTTAGGACCGAAAGCCGCCCTAGCGCAAGACTCTCGTTCGCTAGGCGGCACCAAATCCATAGATAGCAAGTTCTTGTTGTAATCATGACAGATGTCCTGATTTTGGCGCCTTGGTCAGTACGAACCTGACGGCGAATCTATCTAGACAACGTCGTTCTGTGATCGGTAGCAAAACCCCCTCCTTTGTTTCCCATGAGACAACGATACTTAGTCGGAATCAACGATAGATCCAAGATTTTAGAGCTACAGAGTACAGATGTGTAAAAATCGTGACATGTGGAATGGAAGAGGAACTCTTGTACCTCTTTGAAGTTGGATGAGCGATATCTTTCAGAACAAAGCCAAGAAAACCCATAGCACAAAGTGGACTGGAACATTGTTTGTGCCGTGGCCAGTGAACGGCTGACAGTGACTGTTGCTTGGAATCCTCTATACATTCACGTGTACAACTGAATTTGCATAGGTCCTGATCATGTGCATTCTCTGTGTTAGAGTTCACCACGAGTTAGCTCAAGAGGACAAAACTTCATGGCCTGGATTCACGAGCGCATCCAGCCGCCGTTATTTGGCCGACACAGTGTTGGTCAGGGTAAGCCGGGGTTCTTTCTCTGGTCACAAGACAATGATGGCTAGCCATAAGCCATGGAGTTACATCAATTTCAAAGGCCGAAAATACAACCATAGAACCCCTCACGGCCGTTGTCTCTGCCAATAGCTTCGTTCATGGATACAATGAAGCAATCACAGAGGAGGGGTGATGATGAAGAAAGGTATTCATTGGTAGTGGAGGCCTTGTACTTTGGTGTTTCCAGCTGCTCCTTGGTTCGATTTGCCAGCAGGTAGGCGAATCCCGACATTCTGAAGTACCAGCCAGTGCTTTGCTAGCACACGTGCTAGCATATACAAACGTTTACGCTTGAGGTATAGATCCCACAGACGCTTGCGGGCGATATGAGAGGCGTATAAGCACCGAGAGACCGCAGTTTTTGAAGCACAAGGTAGCTTACGTGTTGCAAATCTGGCTGCACATGGCCTGACTCTCGACTTACCTAGGTCACGTTCGTGAATGTGCATTTGACAAGCTTGCGTGTCAAAGTAGGCGTTAGAGTAACTGGAACCACCCGGCAGTATCCCTGGCCTGGGCTTAGGGGGGACATCATACCTTAGAGAGAACAGGACCTTGATTAACCACGATTCACCTTTACCCACTTTATTCCTCCTTGTTTGGCCGCTGCCATATCACAACTATAACACAAAGTGAAGCATTGTACTATGGACAGTTCGCAAAGTCAGCCCATTCGGTTCCGACCAAGTCGACCCGCAAGTCAGGAGGGCACCAGATGCGATAAGAAACTACCGATATCAAAACCTCCTTAAGCCATGGATCCGGCACGTCTTGGAGAATCGAAAACAGCAACATCGCAATTCTTTTTCTCTCGCGCGCAATAATTCAAACTTCCATCTCTATCTATCTGCTCAGGTGAGTACTAAGCGCGTTCTCTCTCTTATAGTGTGTGCCACACTTTCTGTCATCTTCGCGCTTCCTCCTCCCGCTTCCGCTTCCACTAGCAGCCATCTACGTACCCCATGTGTATCAAGAGCAGCCTCGACCAGCAGTTATTGATACAGTCTAATTTATCGTGATAGGGGACGACAGCTTGTCTGGAGCGCAATTCCGGCCGAGACAGAAAGAAAAACCATGTCTCGCATTTACGACCGGCCCCAACATTCACATCGGAGACAGACTCGACAAACCGCGCGCACTTCTGCTGATCAACAGAACCGTGCCCATAAGCAGAGACAATACCCAGGGTGCTGGGCCGACACTATTTCTTCGATACGAATAATCCTATGGCTGACCCTTCTGCCAATAGTCCTTATACAGGAGGCTCGTCTCCAAACGAACTCCAACGGTTCCTGCTAGACAACAAAGACATCCGTAGACTTGAAGACCCAAACGTTAGAGGAGGGTAAGATACCAAACTCAAATCCTATATCCCTATTGCATTCAGTTTCATAGGTGCTTCTGCAGCTGGCTAACCACACCTTCGCAGGCCATCTCACCTTGGGCCTCATCCCTTCGACACCGGTAACGGCGTTGCGGGCGGTTCGAACAATATAGCCGACGTCCAATTCCTTGAGCAGCCACGATCACAACAAATTCCAGCCCCATCAAGCATGTTTCGATCTTATCCTCACGACGTGACAGTCACCCCTGGGGAAAGAGCACAAGTAAACCAACGGCTCTTCCCGCCCCTGATTCTCACCGCCCCTCCTCAGTGGATCAACGACTATTATACGGTAGTCCCAGTACGCCTAGACGGTGAAGGAACGGGTCTTCCGTCTCTTGCCAACAGCACCTTTCTCGAAGAGGGACAGGGCAAGGCATTCGTGGTCTTCTCGGAGATTGTCATACCGGCACCGGGCGTATGGACTCTATTTGTCCGGGGGATGGACCTCGCCAGGGACAATGCCAGGGGCCAATATCGAGGCACTCATGCGTTGGTTGAGGCTAGTTAGGAATTTATCACAGTCGTTACCACTAGTAAGTATCGCACACTATTACTTTGAATCCCCGAAGTTCTAACGCTTTCAGAAACAGTTCACTCATTGCAGTTCTATTTATTTGATTTGCAAGATTTCGGTCTTCCAACGGCTCAGCGCAATTTCAGAGATAGTATTCGGAGGGCAGAAGCATGGCTGACAGGGTAACTTGAGGACCATGAAATTGATCAACAATTGAAGGGGGGAGCGTGGAAGAGATGGACAGGGGCCTCTTGTGATGGGCACAAAGGCTTCCACGAAACAGCTGGAGAACATGGACATTCATTCTTTGTTTCCATTTTGTCAATTGCACTTCTAGTGGACATTCGCTATTATCCTTAGGATATTTACGGTCGTTTAAGCACGAGCAGTATCGAAACTTCAATGGAATAAGACATTCTTACCGCTACGATTCCTGCTGTGATGCTTGAACCCCTGCTCTAACTTCAGTGTGTCCATGTTCTGGTTCTAGGGATCAGTACTTTAGACAGTATGCTATCTACTACAAGAATGCCCTTTGTTCATTTCCGTGGTCTGTGATTTTCTCAGCATGCTCAAACAGAGACCTAGGGTCAACCTGGTCGGAATCCCCTCCAAACCAGCTTTCATTTGAGGTAATCGCATAGCTATGCTTATAATGTATCAGGGGAACATGATGTAAGAATTCCGATCTATCATCATACTCAGGAGCATTAGAGGGGTCTCTTCAGCAGGTTCATCGTTGGAGCATCGCAAAATTTATCGCATACAATTCACAAGGCATCCTGCACGAACAAAAAGTCATCCGGCAGTCTATAGTAGAATATTTCCATCAAGGGTATTTAGCATCATATTTGTTACCGGACTTGTGCCTACGTGGTAATATCTCGCTTCTCCAAATGGTTGCTGGTCCCTCATCTGCACCTTTACCCTTACTTCCGCAGCCACTATCTAGAAAACTCGATCAACGTGAGATATCAGAGTTAAGGTTACGAAAATATACCTGTAGAGTAAATAGTTCGAGACATAAGGAGATAGCATCAGCTGGAATCAATGCTGTAGAGATTCTTGCTGCAATAACGATGATCTTCATCGACCCCTACGGTCGACGTCTGAGCGAGATCTTGGTAGTCGTAGTGAGATTTACTTTCTATTCAGTCTATAGCGTAATGTTTCGATCTAACTGCGCCAAATTAATCACTCCCTGGCTTTTAACGCAAGAAAATTCATTTCGAAGTCATTTTGAGCATTGTCTAGCAGGTCGTAAGATTCATGATAACTCAATCTTGGCACGGCGCCCCGACATGCCTCAGTTCAGCTCCACCGGCTCCATAACCGCCGTCAACTCACTCGGCTCTCTATTGGCATTCATCTCGTGTATACCTCTTTGCTCTTCTAATTCGTGCCCCAATCTTGGCCCACTTAGCTTCCTCTCCGTATCGACCGACTCTTGTGTGCTCGACGCAGAAGTGGGTGTACGCCCTTTGCGTTTCCCTACGTGGTATATGGCGGCCGTACCCAGCAAGAAGACAAGCACGCCGAGTACAGTTCCAACACCTATCGCCGCCCTAGCGGCTGTGCCGAGACCCGTCTGGGTAGCAGTACCGGATGAGGGTGAGCCAGGGTCTTGAGTTTCCAATGTAATCGTTTCCGTTGTCGGTCGCACAGATCCAGAGCTTTCGGGCGTACTCTCGGTGCTGATTGTTGGAGTCTTCGTTTGCGTCGCGGTGATATCTAGATTCGTCGATGCTATGGTCCACTCAGCATCAGTTGCGGCCCTTCGTACCGGGACACCGATAGCGTAGACGATCTCGCCGGCTTCGATCAAAGTCGTCGTTGTGCCAATGTCTTTGGACCGTCCACCGTGATAGGTGATTACGTTGCCAATGTACGGGCTGTCCGATCTGAGGATTGACTGGCAAGCATCGTTGTCACCGTCTGATCGGGTCGAGCGACATGTGAAGCCACTATTTTACACAATAGCATACGCGTACATCAGTACAAGTCGTTCAAAGTTGGTGCTCCTCTCGTATCTTCTGCCAAAGTGGCTGCTTTTGCTCCCTTTGATGCTTGTCCATGCGCTAGATTTCTTCCTACTCGGGCTTCCCATTCCCCACCGATCGATCTTGATCAACGTACCTGGGACAACATGTAGCAAGAGTAGTGCCGGGCCCTCCTGTAGTCGTAGTGCAGGCATAAGTGTAACCGTTCTGACATACACCAGGTGAGTAGTAGTATCCTTCGAGAGCCGTAAAATTTGGTGGGAAGCAATCCTCGAATTCATTGGCCTGCTCCAGCCAGAAGCCTTCGGTATCCGTAGCGAGGTGTACAGATTCGCAGGATATGCTGCTAATAGCGGTGTAGGTGGTAGTGAGAGGCCCTAGGTTTGCCATATCGAGATCTTGAGCGTGGGTTACGGATAGTTATGGGAAGTTTAAGCGAATGTGGTCATGAGAATGTTGGCCCGGTTGTTTAATACCGCAAGATTGCATAAACAAGCATCGAAAACACCTTCATCCGAGTCAAAGTAAGGGTTTCACGTTATTACACAGTCGAGAATACGTCGTAATCGCCATCCTACATGAAGGATCCGTTTTATGTTGAAGACGGAAACGGCAGTTATGGCCATCAAACGCCAATTAGGGGTGAATAGCATTGATATCTAGGTCAGAGTCTTCTGAGGTTGCAATGCATGCCTATGTAGATGAGAAAAGCTTACAGCCAAGCGACTTAAGCCAATCCTCACAACCGTAGTTTCCCGGCCCCCAGGTAACAATCATGTGTCCCACGCCGCAGAAAGACAGCGCTGGTACAAATTTGCTATATTCCAGGGATTTGAAAAGTAGATTGAATTAAATTCGCTTTAAATTGCATCGACCTATGAATAAAGGATGTAAAGAGAAACCAGCCAAGTAAGTGCCATTTCGTAATCATAAACTCAATCACTCAGATATGATATACACATAAGAGCGACTTCCAATCCGCAGTAGATGTCCACCTGAAATCAGTTGCAGCCAGCTGCATTGTAACCAATCAATTTTTTCTTTAGTCGCACGAATTCTGACATCAATCCATCATGAAGCTTCTTCCGCCTATCTATAGCTTGGCTACTAAGCAATCCTTCTATTTAATGACACAGTGGCTGGAACTTAGTTGTAGTATTATCGGTTACATAAAGAAGTCTGAACGCGTATGAGATTCGACCGTGGCCGTTTTTTACCCTTATAACCCTCGTGTTATTCGTGGTGTTCAAACAGATAAATGCAAGGACACATCACGCGTTTTGGAGCGTAGCAACGCATGTTAATAGATGTATGATAGCTCAAGTATGGTAACTAATTAGAACGCTTTTAAAGTATCATATACTCTGTATGAGATCGTCTGTCAAATTATTGTGGTTATGCGGTAGGCCTACCAGTTTTGCTTTCTCCAGCTGACCTAAGTCCTATTTTACCACCGACAGTTTGTCCTTTTGAGAGGAGGAGCTGGATTCTTACCGGCTTGGCTTTTCCAACTATTTTACTCTTAACATGTCTGATTATACGACTTAGAAGATTACAACCACTATCAAAGGCGAAGCAAAAGCCAGCAGCATATAGGGCCTAGATCACTACTTAAGTTTGATAGAGATTAAACAACATCTGTAGGGAGGCTTTCAAGCTACATAACACTATTGGAATTTGGATACTCTTCAAGTTCCAAGCAAGAGCCTTCGTTATGGTAAGTGAGATGACTAAATTCGAGGCGAGGTGCCCCTTTTATGAAACCCTATGACTCTTACACATGGAAACTAACTTCCCTGTTAATTGTTTCCCCCCTGAACCGCCCGCACTGCCCCAATCTATCTGTTTATATCCATGGGTCGGGTATATATCTCTTTGGTAGCTGAGCGGATAAGTGAGGAAGTTTCTGGGGACGCCAAAGACAAGTTAAGTGTCGATGGTGATGCTTGCCGGAGCGGACACTGGACGTCGTGCTTAGTAATTAAATGTCGTTCTAGTAAAAGAATGACGACAAGCTGGATACTGGCTCAAGCTAACCCCGGTCGATATGTTGCGGCACAAGAGATTGAGAGACTGACTGTCTCCAGTTCTAGTTTCAGTATAATAGTATTCTCCACGATGCACGCTTGGTAGGCAGCCATGTGATACCTTTCGAAAGACATGATAGAGTGGTGAACAGGAAGAGACTTGAAGAATCAAGTCAATACGATAAGGATACTACTTTGCAATGTCCCGAATTCTCCCTTCAAACACCACTAAGTGACAAAGGACTTAATAGTCTGGACGCCGTACTTAGGTACTTTAAAAGGCAGTCATGAATCACGGAGATTCCCGGTGCAGTATTGTCAGAGAGCGGGATTCCAATACTCTGATACTGCAACTGGCATGGTGCGCTTAACCTCGCTTGATCTAACGTTATATTATCGGTTTAGGTCATGTCTGCTGCAAGCTCTTCTACGGATGGTATAACCAACTGAGTTGTTAGAATTTCCGCTCCTGCCTGTATACGTAAGCATCGCCGGGCGGCGCAGCCCTTGAATATCCGTTGCCAAGACGGACGGTCAGATCCAACGCCTCTTATGTAATGAAGTGCGATCCTTCAACATCCTTGATAACATCTAATTGTAAGTAAGCCCGGGATTCATAGTTTGACAGGTTGTCCGTCTTGTGGAGGATCCTTGCCAATTGAGAGAAGACATGGATATCTTACCAAATCAAATCCTGAAGCATGAGTTGCCTGGCTCCGCACTAACCTACCTTATACTACTTGATCTATACACCAAGACGCCCAGACTTTGAGGTGGCACGATAAAATGAGTATACCCATGATTAGAGTTGACATAAGCGGCATGTAAATAACCATTGACTATTTTTAACAGTTAACGTAGAGTGGGAAGTGTGTAGTTGAACATCATGGAGTGCTATATAAATATCCCAGTGAGCCTCATCAACCAACTGCACTTCCTCTCGACCACCGCGTTCATCAGACTCCTTCCAGTCGGGCTTATCCTACTTTCTCAAGTTGCCAAATAACCGGAATCATGCGCGCATCTGCTGCCTTCGCTCTCGGCTCCTTCGTGGCTGCTGCCGCCGCCGTGAGGCCTTTCAACGGTCCGCCAGATCAGGACATCACCCTTACGGTATCCGCTGGTTCCAGTCTGGCAGGGCACCAGCTCACCGGATTCGTCGACGGCGAGGCAGCTTTCCCTACCTTCGTGACTGCGGCCGAAGCGGCTGAGTCGTCGTCCACCATCTATATGTTCTTCAAAGACTATGGTCACTTCGGCTGGTACTCCTTGAACATTGGTAAGTATACGTAATTTCGGCTACCATCAGTCTCGACTACATGAGACAGGTAGTGAGCGTGATTATCTATTCGTGTACTTTCGTCGTGTGGAAAATGAAACTGACGTTTACTTCCCCTTTCGTCTAGATGTCGCCGGTGCCAAGTACGGACTCGACATCGATTCTCCAGGCAACAATTACAACGGCCTCGTGAAGTTCATCGACTCAGCGACCTACGGCACCAACATCTGGAAGGCCACGACCGATTCTTCGGCCTTTACCTGGACTGGTGAGTAATCTCAACTCTTATCGCCAACTTGCCAGTCAAGTTGCTGTTAAGCGCAATTTTTATTTTATTTTGGCTAATAATTCTCGATAGGCGCAAGCGCCGACTTCCCATTCGCTTGTACTGGCGACGATGGACATATTCGGCTTGGTATCTTTGCCCCGGGCTCGGAGCTTGAAAACTGCGAACAGGTCGAACTGGAGTGGAAGACGGCCGCCTAGATGAGTCGATCGCTCATTTTAAGATGGGACTAAAACATATTCAAGCCCAGATCCTGAGAACTTCGATTTCATTGTATATACCGTATTTCACAATAGACGTATATATAGTGCACATTTACCAGATTATCGTCCCTCAAATCATGGAGTTGTAATTCCCCAAATATCTCTTACGTTACACTCAAACCGTTTCAAAACGATTTTCTTCCGTTTCTAACCGCGCACATACGGTACCACCCTGCTAGTAAATCCATCACTTGGGGGTAAAAGCGGCAATGGCAAGGTATTACGAATCCAGCCCTGATAGCACCTCTCCCTCGAGATCTCTGGCCCCCTGGGGTCGCAACGATCAAGTACGGGATGGACACCTGACTAAATCGCATGTAATGATCAGTTAAGCGATGGAGGGCCGACGCGGCTCTAGATGGGCAAAGGCTATTTGAATAACTGGACTGCCACGGGTTGATCGCGGGTAGATCCATAGCTCGTTCGATGACGCACCGCTTGCTTTGCAGATCGTCTAGTCTTCTTGATACATATCAGAGAATCGTGTTGTTAATCAGTCTAGTGCTTACCTATATTGTGCCTACAACATGCTGAGCCTCCTATTCCTCGCTGGATCCCGCCTCGTCCTCGGCGGCGTGTTGGCTAGAGACGCCGCACCTGCTGGCCCGTTTGGACTTTACGCCTATGGAGGCGGCATCACTGGTGCCCAGGTGTTCTACTCCCACGGTAAGATATATAGCCTCAGGAGCACTGTTGAGTCAGACTAGTCATTAACTCGAATGAAAAGATGCTGCTTACATCGGCGACCAGACGCAGATGGGTGACGATGAAGCCGCTCAGGTTGTGTGTAAGTCATCAACTCTCATTACGCATGAGCATCGATCAGCGTGCTTGACATATCCAAGTACTTGACAACGCACCTGCTTATGCATGCATGCACCGTATAGTTACCACGGGTCCGAACGACGCGCTCGTCGGGAACCCCGACCTGAAGTCGAGCAAGAGTATTCCATCGTGGTCGAACAAGGCGTTCTTCGTGCCGAAGTCGACGGCATCGTCGCACCGCGTGGGGTTTACGAGCAAGATCTCAGACCCGGATGCCGACGCCGACACGGAGGGGTTCGTCTTCTACGGCGCCACGGCCCTGCACAAGAGCGCCGACAACTCGCTTCACGGCCTCTGGTCCGCGGTTCCCACCTTCTCGCAGAAGATCTGGGCACTGCAGTGGAATGTCACGGATGATGGGAGTGGCCTCTCTGTTACCCTGAGGAGCACGCCGCCTGCGAGGCCGTTTGATGAGGTCTGAGGGCTGGTTACTTCTCGTCCACTTTGCGGGATCTTTTGAAGATGTCTGCAGTGCCTGTGACAGAAGGATAACCTCTACCTCTCGAGGTATTGATGATGGAATGAGAATGGTCAAGCGCACAATGCGGGAGGTAAACTGAGATCTTTATGTACAACGATTGTTGGAAATATATCTGTTCCCCAAGCACATGGAGAAGATCCATTTGAACCATGCTTAGGTTTGTGACTGGATAAATGTAGCTAAACATGTAACTTAGTTAATGAGTAAAATTAATGTCTTCTTCGTTGTTGTGTTGTTGAGGATGCAGCACTAATGCTTAGCGTGGTGAAGCTGACCCGCCGATCAAAAACTCCGGGTGGAAAAACCCCGCCCTGATGCAGAAGATACCGGTAACGGCGACTGATGACGGCCTCACGGATTATCCTCCCCACTCCGCAAGTAAAGACAAGGGCGCGCCCGAAGTAGAAGAAGGTCCGCTAGATAGCCGAAACCTAAGCGACCGCCTGGTTGTTTGTTTTTCATGACTCGTTTGAACTAGTCCAGTCTGCTATTTATTGTGCGTTGGCGTTACTCACGGAACGTCTTCTCAATCTGGTCTCTCACGTTATCTCAACCACATTCGTACCTTTCTGCTCTTTACCCCACAACAACATGGCGCCTGCTCCCTGCAAGGTTCGGCATGCCCGCCGGGAAGGTATCTGCATATGCATCCTTAACTAGGCCCTCTTGTTGTGCCGACCACTAACCTCGCAGTGTCAATCTAGATATACAATCCATCCTACTGATGATTCGAGAGTTGGCGGACTACGAACATGAACTAGACGCTGTAGAGGCTACCGAAGCTACGCTTGGTGCTACCATAGCTTTTGCGCCTGACAATGTCGAGTCTACCTCGGTCGCTCCTAATACTGAGCCCATAACGCCGACGCGCCCCTCGCGCTGTCTTATACTCTTCAATGAGAAAGACGAACCCGCGGGGATGGCGTTGTACTTCTATAACTACAGTACCTGGCGCTCCAAGGCTGGTATATATCGTGAGTGAATTTAGTTCTCCTCTCTTACCCCCTTTTTCCCGAGGGAGAAATCATGCCAACGCCCAAGCTTTCAGTTGAGGACTTGTTTGTACGTCCGAGCGAGAGGAAAAAGGGCTATGGCAAGAAGCTGCTTGTCGAGCTCGCTAAGGAGGTTGTCGCTATGGACGGGGGACGACTTGACTGGAGCGTCCTCAAGTGGAATGAGCCCAGTATCAAGTTCTACGAGTCCATCGGTGCCAACGCCATGAACGAGTGGGTCGGTATGCGCGTAGATCGCGAGGGATTGACGAAACTGGCGTCCTTGTTAGACTAGAGGGATAGAATACCTAAAGAATTACTGTGTCTCGAACCGAACGTCTGGATAGCGAGCATGGCGAGCATTGCTTGAAGAGAGGTCGGTGATCGAAGCATATGCAAGGGAATAAAAATAGATAGATACCCTTCATTTATGGTCATCCCTTTGACGAAAGTTCTTTCTTTGGTAGCACACGCCCCTGTTGAGTAACACCTTGAAAAAATACAAGATCCCTGGTGGACGGAGTTGAGATCTTTCGCTCATGTTCCCCCCAAGACACAGACCACTTCTGATTTTTGGGGTTCCTTTTCATAATGGGCGACATATTCCAAATGCGGCTGTAGATGCGCTGGAGTTTTTGCGGAGTGATAATTCGAACGCCGATGGGGCGACCAGGGCCACGGGGGTCCTCGTCCTCCTTCCCGGTGAGAGTCTTGCGATTGCGGCTACTCCCTCTTTCTAGGACACGGGCGGGCTTTAAAACATGTTGTGACCAGTCCCACGGCTCGCTTACCGAGCTAGGAGTGTGAGCCTGAGCAGACCGAGCAACAGTTCTCCTCTGGGGGATGGTCAATTCATCAACGTTGGCTTCGCCTTTCACCAGCGACGCCAAGTAATCCCATTCACCCTGGGGCAGCGGGGGTAAGAGCTGCCTGAGCACGGAAACCCAATGTTTCTTGAGCTTGTTACGGAGGAGTTTGGGTTTGTAGGGCCTGTCAAAGCTATTTCGGCCCTCGATAATGGCCTTAGTGTCCAAGGTACGGCGCATCGTCAGAGGCCAATCTGCGGCTTGCTGGGCAACCTGGGACTGGGCGAGGGCGGTGATCATATCGAAGGACCACTTGTCGAGCCAATCGTGGTTGCGTGATGCAGAGACGTGGTGGGGTGTTGGAGAAGAAGACCCGAGTATGGTGGTTTCCAGTCGAGAGAGCTCCAGCTCGGCTGTGTCTGTGGGAGGGCGATGGCCAAGCTGCGAAGAGGCTAGGATGCGTCGCCGCTTGCCGATACGACCAGTGGCCATGAAACAAAGGCGTTCCAGCCGGCGTATGTCGCCGGCATTGACAGAACGCAGGTACTGGAGAGACGAGTGGGCCTGCTTTACATGCGGTCCGGGCGGGTTTTTATGGCGACAGTCGCGAAATCGTTGCTGGATACGGGAGGTAATCCATGGCCGGCAGAGAGCTGGGAGGTAGGTCGACTCTCGAAGAAGATGCCGGTAGAGATGGAGGGGAGTCGTAGGATGGGGGATCTGAAGAGGCATTCCGAGAAGCCAAAGACCGAGAATGAATATCTACAATATCAACTTCGAAGCCTCGAGCTATGATGCAGGATTGTTTCTTATCGTGCATGGATGGATACTACCTATCTCTTATCGGACCTCTTATCCCAGGAACGAGTACCTAGAAACCAACCAGGTATGACGCATGACATTACCTAGGTACTTATTCACTCAGATCGGTAATAGTGCAAGTGAAGAAATCTTTGGCATCAAGCAACAAGGCACATCAATTAGCATTTTGTTTGCTTAAGCTCAATGGGATTGTACCTGCGCGTGACCTCACTTGCATAAGTAAGTATGCACATGTATGTTACGAACTTACAGCATGTAATGTGTGTAGTGGCGGTCTAACCTGAAAGAGAATATTAGCGTGTTGATCTATTCTCTATTGGGGAAAAGGAGGAGCTCACTAGTCGACTAGCTTGTCGAACCCACGGGCTCATGCGCTCGCTTGCAGCACACACCCACTTGCGGTCTGCTTCTTTGGGCTATCGCGTCTTCTCCCTCTCGACAATCTTTTATCGGACCAGCCATTGGATATTAATTCGCAGAGAGCAATAACTAGAGGGCAAGAGAGAGTAAAAGCGCCCTTTTTTCTCCCACACCCTCCCTTGCGCATTGGCCTGCACTTGTGTAAAGCTGTCACGTCGCCGCGACTGAGACCACAAAACCACGACCGTAGAACGCGTCACTACGCGCCCGCACACGAAAGTGACACGACCTCACCCTGGTCTGCGCTATTCCCAAGACACATCCTTTAATTGACTTGGCTGTGTCGAGAACCAGGCTCCGGTCGGCATTGGCTCATCTGTCGCCGAGTTGAGAGAAGATCTTGCTTGCTACCTGCTTGCCTGTGCATCATCGCCCCTACGTAAGGTAGCTTGAATACCTATTCGACTTCAACTCATGCAGTTGCGGTACACTCCGGCTTTTGGCTCTTACATGTGCTGCTGTTACATACCTACTCAACTCACATATACTCTGACTTGACTTATCTACCTACACCAGCCAACACTTACCATCCCATCCCATCCCAATTATCTACTTTCTCGTCTCCGCCTCTGCACCAATTGCCTGTTGTTCATCTGGGCTTGCCTACCTACTTGTCGACTTACTTGCCTATTTGGCGCATTGTTTTCTATAACTTGACAGTTCAACTCATCCATGTAGCAAGCAAAGCTTGGTGGTTTTCTACATCCCAGCATCTCAGTATCTCAGCACCTCAGCCATCCCACATTCTACAAAGGTGAGTGCCGAACCGCAAATACCTGCAAATTTAATTTGAACAACGAATCTTCCTTGCGTGCCTCTTTTTCCCTTCTAGGTTGTTTCATTGTTTCCCTGACTGTGTGCACTATGGCCAATAGTCACTTGTGATCTCAACTACAAGTAATTTATGCATGCGCCAGTGTCTCTACACATCTGTCTGTCTCACTCACCACAACCATCACCTCAAGCCGATCATCTTGTTTAATGCGCCTCCCTTGTCCGTTTCCTCGTCTCGATTTAGATCTACGCTAGCCTGTGCTGGAATTAACATTTGTACTCCAGGTACTTGCGACTTACCATCGCTGCTACTGCTATTCCTACCTACCGTATCCTTTGCAGATGCCATTGCAAACATAATTGCATTCGCATCTGCACTTGATTCCCTTATCCTCGTACATAGTGCCTTTGGCGTCATCCGCCTCGCTGACATATTCCCCCCTATTCAGTAATTTGTCGAGCGGCGAGCCACACCACGTCTCTTTATGGCCTCGACTCTCGTCGCACCTCGTCAGCAGCCGACTGCGAACCCCGACCCTATAACTATTGTGGGCGCTACCCTTGCGCCTCCTTCCTTCTCCTCGGTCCCTCCCCCGAACCTCGCCGTAGCTGGCCGGAGCAGCAGCTTTGATGCTGCCGGGAGAGATCTCGCCATGTCCCAGCCACAGTCGCAACCATCCTCGCAACAGTCCTTTTCCATGAGCCAGCCTCAGTCACAGTCCCAGATTTCTCGGCACCAATTGCCTGATCATCCGAGAAGGAATGGCCAGGATCAGCCGGTGATCATCTTCAAGGTCTGTCGCATCCTCATTTAAAACTACCCGGGTTTCCCACCTCAGCGCATTAACTTATAATCTGCAGTCTGTTTATTCCGGTGTCGATGTATACGAGATGGAAGTCAATAAAGTCGCTCTAATGCGCCGCCGCAACGACAGCTGGTTGAATGCTACACAGATATTAAACCTTGCCCGGATAGACAAGGGAAAGCGTACCAAGATCCTGGAGAAGGAGATCCAGACTGGCGAACACGAGAAAGTCCAGGGCGGCTATGGGAAATTCCAGGGCACGTGGGTCCGTTTCGAGCGAGGCGTGGAGTTGTGCAAGCAGTATCATGTCGAGGAGCTGATGCGTCCGCTCCTGACCTACGATATGGGCCAGGATGGTGGTATTGCCGGCCAAGGTGACTTGAACACGCCTACAAAGGAGCAGGCTCAGGCCGCCCAGAGGAAGCGCATGTACACCGCGGGCACCGACGGACGCGCAAATGGTATGGCGGGCACGTTTTTCCAGAACATTTCGACCACGGCGTCTAGCGCGGTCGCTGCTATTAGCAAGGCTCGGTTTGATTCGCCCGGTCCGAGGGGCCGCAATGGACCGACAAGACCACCGAGCTTCAGTCGCCAATCCTCGATGCAAAATATGGATGATTTCCCGGGCAATTCACAGCAGAGCTTTACCTCAGACTATAATCAGAATGTGGACCCTGTCTATTCCACACAAAATACGCATATTTTCAACGGTGACGAGCCACCACGCAAACGCCAACGTATTATCACGCCGTCCGAGAGCTTCGGATATGCTTCACAATCCATGGAGATGTATGCTCACAACTACCCGGGGTCACCAACGGAACCAAACGAGTCATTTGTCTACTCTCAGGCCGGCATAAATATACATGACCCTGATGCGAACTTCTTGCCTCCCCTGCCGTTCGACCTCTCCCCAGAAGCCGAGCGCAAGCGTAGTCTACTCATGAGCTTGTTCATGGATAAGGGTACCAATGACGTAGATCACATCCCTATGGAGACTCTCCAATCGTTAAGCCCCACCGATCTCGACTCTCCCATCGACACCTCAAGTAACACTGCCTTGCATTGGGCAGCCACGCTGGCCCGTATACCGCTCCTAAACGATCTAATCTCGGCCGGCGCAAATCCCTCCAGAGTCAATGCCTCTGGCGAAACGGCCTTGATGCGGGCTTCAGCGGTTACGAATAACTTGGACCAAGCGACATTCCCGAAATTGCTCGATGCTTTGGGCGACACCATTGACATTCGGGATAAGCGGGGGCGCACCGTCTTGCACCACATTGCACTGTCAAGTGCTGTAAAGGGTCGTAGCCAATCTAGTAGATATTATCTAGAAAGCCTTCTTGAATGGGTCGTCCGGCAGGGGAGTGCTCCTAGTAGCCAGGCTACAGTGGCAAATGGGACCGTACCTGTGCCCAAATTGAACCTTGGACGGTTTATGAGTGAGATTGTCAATGCGCAAGATAAGTCGGGCGATACAGCTCTCGGCATCGCCTCGCGCGTGGGCAATAGAAGCATCATATCACAACTGCTTGAAGTGGGAGCGGACCCGAACATTGCCAATGCAGCTGGATTGCGACCATCGGACTTCGGAGTCGGTAGTGAGGGCGGCGAGAATGGTTTGAATGGCAATGTGGTGGATGGCGATAACTTGAAAAACGTCGGAAGCGGTGTTGTGAGCCGCGAGAGCAGTGACGATATCATTACCTGTGAGTCTAATGTCCTCTCCTCGTCATGACATGTACTAATACTTGCCAGCCATCACCCATCTTCTCAACGAAACCTCGAATAATTTCCAGGCCGAGGTTAAACAAAAACAAACAGACCTCGATTCATTACATGCCACATTACGATCTACATCTACCCAGCTCAACGATGCTCGGAAGACCCTGGAATCATTACAGGCAGCGGCGAGGTCACAATTGCTCACCAGGCAGAAGGTCATCAATCTCACACGTGGTCGTGAGGAAGAACAGAAACGGCTCGCCAAGATCGAGCAGAGCCAAGGGCCCTTGGACGCGAACAGCATATCCTGGGAAACGGACCTGCAGTCCCTCCCCGAACTCGGCAGCCAGGGAGAGCGGAGAGACGACGGATCCATACCCAGCGCCACGATCCTGCGAGCCCGGATACAGGCCCTCAAGAACCGCACGGATCTGACGAGAACGGGCGTGGCATCCCTGAAAAGCCGCAGCAAGGACATCGAGATCAAGTACCGCAAGGTGGTGGCGCTGTGCACGGGAATATTAGAAGACGAGGTGGACACCGTGCTGGACGGCCTCGTGAGAGCCGTCGAGAGCGAGAAAGGCGAGCTGGAGGTCGGCCGCGTGAGAAGGTTCCTCGGCGGCGTTGATGGCGTTGCGTGATTTCAGTGATTATATTCAGTGTCTGTCTACTGACTACCTATCCTGAGGGTTAGAAAGAGACTAGGTACCTATACCATTTCGGAGTTGGGAGGCGTTTGGATTCGTGCCCCATGGGCCTTGGTGTGGTGGTACTGCATAAGGTATATATGCATTATCTGATTGATCGGTTGACTGGACCTATTCTTGTTTTATTACCCGCTTTTTTTGTCGGTCTGGGGATTCAGGCATCATATCGGACACTGGGGCAGGCCGCATTTATAGGATTCTTCCATCTTTGCATCGGGAGGATGGCTCGTTTTTGTTTTCTTCTTACATCTGGTACCTAGATTAGGCCGGTATATATACATGTACCTGACGGTTGAGTGTTAACAGGGTGAATCGAGTTTTTTTTCATTGTTAACAATGAATGGCATCTTCCTGCCCCGCATATTATGAAATGTTCATGTTTGTACATGATTAATATAACAATTAGACGTGCGAAGAATTAGTTTGGCTCTTGGGTCTCATGGGATACAAAACGTAGTGCGTGCGTGAGTGATTGATCATCTCGGGTATCTTTTGCGACAACTAAAACATACAGATCTCCGGGCCCCCTTATCCCTTACCCCTCGAGCATTGCCATAAACCATGATGAGTACGCTCATATGCCATCCTTCCCTTGTCTCTCCTACCTATGTACGGACGGACAACCCCCCATCCATCTTCAATCAGGTAGGCATACATACCATAGTCGCCCCCAACACTTTTTACCCCCAAACCTCTAACGCCGCCAACCGCAGCGCATCAGCGCCCCAGTCCCGCCCCTGCGCAAGACCGATCAAGTCCCGCATGAAGACCTCGACTTCTGCACCCCCACCCCCATTACCACCAGTGTCACGGCGGGGGGCGAAGACCTTCACGCGCCCCTCGGATAGCGCGAAGGCATCACAGACGACACGCAGTACGCGCACGCCCGGGTGGAACAGGTCCAGCGCCAGGTGATGGGACAGGTAGGTTGCCAGGGCCGTCGTGAAGGGCTGGGGCAAGGTTTCGTTGTTGGGATTGGGATTGGGGGTTTCAGCAGACCGAGTCTGGGGGGAGATCCACCACCAGCCTTCCTCGTCTCGACCCCCTCCCATCTTTCGTTTGCGAAGTCGCTTTTTTTCTTCTTCTTCTTCTTCTTCTGCTCCTGCTGGGTCCGAGGAGGGACGTTTCCTATTCGTGCTACTGTTGGAAGAATCGGCAGTGCTCTTCCTCCCTGCGCGCAGGAACCGTCGTACCTCGGCAGCAGGGACCACGACGTCGATGGTCTTTAGCCCCAGGACCACTGGTGCGTGGGGCGCTTCGTGTTCCTCGTCGTTGGCTGTCCCGGTTTTGGATGATAGAGGAGGGGGTTCGAGATGAAAACCAAGTGTGAGCGCGACGTCTTTGCTGAGCGCTTTCTCTCTTGCTCCCCCCCCTATCCATCGCTCCCAGCTACGGATCAGGCTTCGCGTCCCTAGACGCAATGCGCTGATGCGGCAGTCGAAGGTGCTGGATAGGAAGTCTACTACCACGCCCTTCAGCGCGGCGGGCATCCGTGTGAGGAGGAGGGGGTAGTGTGTGAAAGCATTCGTTGTATCTTTTTCGTCCTCCTTGGATTTGGGCTTGTCTCTGGGGTTTGTGCTGTTCTGTGTCCATGAGGGGTGGTTCTGTAGTGGTGATGATTCGCCGCTACGCCCCCTTTCCCTTTCCTTTTCGTCCAGTGATGGAAGCAGCAACGCGCTGAACGTAGCCTTCTCGTACTCGAGCTCTAGACACAGGAGATGTCGTCCCCTTGTTCCTCGTGCTTTCTTCTCTCTTCCTCCTTCACCACGGCGGCGGTGTCGCGCCTCGTTATCACTCCCCCTCTCTTCCTCTGCAAGCGAGGGAAGAATAGTCGCGACGCTGCACTCGCGCCACTCAACCCTCTCCAGGATACCGAGGCGGCCGAGCGTAGCGTTATCGCCCTCGAGGCCCACCTGCACGCCGCGCACTACATCGCCGACCAGAGTGTCGCGCAGGCGTCGTGAGAGCGTCTCCAGCCCCGCCGGTGTGAGGTTGTTTTGCGCTATGTACAACGGGGAGACGCGGAAGGTGGAGAATGTGGTGTTGAAGAACTTGAATTCGGTTTCTCTGCTGCTCTGGTTCGCATCTGAACCCGAGTCGGAACCTAGCTCTGAGTTTCGATCTTGATCGCTTTGGCTTGAGGCATTGTCGTCCGAGGCTGCGGGTTCGGGTTCAGGTCGTTGTGCCGCCGTCGCTACGGGCCGGCTGCGTTTTTTAGGAGGCATTGTGAACTGTGTGATCTTATATGTTTTACTCCTTTTGGTGTTTCCTCAGTAGAGCTGACAATGTAGAGATTGGGACTATCGCGACGTGATGATCGCTAATTTAGTAGCTAGAACAAGCAAATCCAATCTATCGTCAAGGTAGAATTTCGTAGTTCGCAACCCCTACGACGCGTCGTTTTAGGGTAGAAGACGAGTTTCAACACTTAATCAAACGGCAGCTCAAGCGAATAAGATGATTTGCGCGTCTTTCCGAGAAAATTAGAATGTTGCCGGCTCTTGTTGCTCTACAATGGCAGTGTATAAGACGAAAATAAACCGTGAAAACGCGCTGTTGATGATGCTGATGATGTCGCTACGGCCGGCAGTTAGACCCGCTAAATTCACCTAGAACCCTGCGCTAAATCATCGCGGCTGATGGCGGGGTTAGTGTGGGCGAGGTCCCTGAAGAGGTTATGGCGGGGTTGCTGGGATGCATGTTACCTAAGCCCAGCTCTTCATCTCAACCTCGTCCAACTTTTCCTCATCATGGTTCAAACTGATAACTCACATTCTAGCTCTAAGATATGCATCATTTATAAATTTATTATTGCTTGATCCACTTCCCTAATAATTGTCGTCGGTATTAGAGATATTGTTATTCAGTCAATGACATCACATCCACATCCAACCACAATGCCTCCCTCAACCATTCCTGACGACAACAACGAAGAAGAACACACAGAAGACAGCTCCTCACAGTCTTCGACCCCCTCAATCACATCCCCCCAATTCCCCCTCTTCGCCGCCCTCCCACCCGAACTCCGACACCACATCTGGCGTCTCGCCGTCCCCTCGCCGGGGATCAACTTCTTCAACGTGCACTGCATCCCCAACGACCACGAGGGCTGCAACAAGAGCACGTCGCCTCCCTGGGTCTACCTCGACCTGCGACGCCTGAGCATAGAGGACTCCGACGCCGACGTGTCCTACTACGACCCCTCGACATGGCAGGCCCGGCTCGCCGTGCGGCAGTCCTGCCGCGAGGCCCGCGACATAGGCACCGTCCCCGCGTCCAAGAGCGCGAACATCACCCTCACGCGGCCGCGACGAGGTCTCTTCGTGCGCGCAGGCGACGGCCTCGTACGGAAGATGACTCCCCGCGGCGGAGCGGGCGCCAACAATACTACTACACCTAGCGACGACCTCGACTCTATCATAGGCGAGTTTGAGCTCGAGCCTGGGCATGAGCCTGAGCCTGTGGTCCGTCGGACCGTCCAAGTCCACGTAGACGACGTCCTCTGCCTGTCCGTCGAGAACTGCAGCTTCAACCTCCCCCACGAGGAGACGCCCTCGTTCGACGCCGACGACGGCTGGGCCTACGACCCCCAGCTGACGCCCAGGCTGCCCCCCCAGATCCCCGCGAGCCGTCTCTGCGCGGGCATGGCCTGTCTCACCGTGGCGTCGCTGAGCATCGCCGTCGAGCCCACCTTCAACCTCTTGTACAGCCACATACCCGAGTATTGGGACCTGTGGCCGGACCAGATGCTGCTCATGTTCGACGTCCTCGCGCACGAGGATAAAGGGAGGAGCGAGGAGGAATTGACGACGCCCATCCACGAGGAGGTCTTTTGGGACCGCTTCGGCGACCGCTACGCGCGTCTGCCCTGGTTGGCCGGCGATCTGTCCACCGTGGTGAACCCTCCTCAGCTCTCCTCTGTTAAGTACCGTCTCGCAAAGCTGGGGCCCGAGACGAACGATATACGGGACCAGTACCTTCGGTCGGCGCTCCTCCCCTCGCCGAAGAGGCCTGCTCGTATGACCCGGTAGGGGAGGCTGACGATCTGACGTAGAAAGATAGATAGTCAAAAGTCTGTTGTGTGGGACAGATTGATATTATTTCGAGCTTGTTTTCATAGAGGAGTAAAAGACATAGCAAGTTTGATGATGCCGACTTGTACATGTGACTCCGTGCTCTGCTCACCCGTATCCCGGGCACAAAACGAAGATTAGCTCCGATTACACTTGACCCAACGCCATGCCATGCCATGCCATGCAATGAATAGAATAATGTGACATCACAAAGAAATTACCCCCCCGTTGCGCCCATATGAGCTCATGATCGAGCCAATCTCCCACAGATTGTGGTGGTTTCATGCCACGAGATGCCCGCTGTTAGCAGCATACAGTCCCTGCCAGCGCTCTTCCACGTCGCTCACCTTGGCTCTGATGGCCTCGATCTCTTTTTCGAGCTCCTCCACGTTCCGCGTGAGGGCGCTGACTTCCTCGAACCGCCGGGCGCCCCTGGAGGCGCCGATCATCTTCTGCACCATGTACCTCTGCTCCTCGAGCACGATGAGACGCTCCTGCAGGTCCTTCTCTTCGGTTTCCAGGGCAGAGGCCACCGTGCTCCCCTCGCTCGTCTGGCTCGCCGTCTCCAGTACGTCTCCCTGCCGCAGCGGGCTGGCGATATGGCCGTTGGGGGTGAGACGGCTCTTGGTGCTACTTGAGCTACTATGTTTCAGCAGTCGGGGCAGGTTTTTTAGGGGTAACATATGCATGTGAAGAAACGAGGATGCCGCCTGGTAAATTGCTTTTTGGAGTCGCTGCTGTGTTGGACTATCCGTCTTCAAATCGCGTATGCGCCTGGCCGCCACATCATACTTGGTGAAACTGTCCGTCAACCTCTTTCGAAGTTTGCCGGCCTCTTGTATTTGAGAGTGGCTGGGTGGATTATTTTCATCTTGTAATGGTATAAGAGCCCGCCGAAACGTTGGCAACAGCAGCTCGATGCCTCTCTCGAACTGCCTCAGTGTCTCATACGCTCGTTGATCTGGAGGTTTCCTCATTATGGATTCAATGAAATCCCGCTTAGCAAAAATGGTGGATTTGCAATCACGACACATCCTTATGTCGATGTGCACAGATCCGCCTTCTGCTTTCTCCGATGGCGCTGACGATGTGTTTGCCACATTTAAGCCTACCTCGGACGAGCATCCGGTCTGCGGATCTGCGCAGACCACCCTTCCGCAGATTCGACAATGATGGCGCCTAAATGTCCATGATCCAAAGTCCTGTTGGCAGAACGGACATCTGGGTACTTTCGCGTCTTCCTCCCAAGTCACGACAGACTGCTCGAGAAGCTTACGCGGATTCCGTTGGCCGTTCAGGGCAGAAACGGGAGACAGTAAGCTATTACCCCCATCGGTAGGCACTTCGGCAGGGGGGTTTGCCAGTAGGTGTGTCAGTTTAGTCAACCTCTTCTCGAGTCGCGATATCTCAAGAGTCTGCTTGTCCACCCTCTTCCTCCGTATGGCTGTAAAATCTTTGGTATGGTCTCTCACAAGACCGTTGTGATCATTGTATCCCTCCCGTGACTTGTAGCACGTTTCGCAGACCCTATACCAGTATCCCCTAACGGGCTCGTGTACGGCGGATCTCGAAAGCTTCATCTGGTACATAGTATGCTCCTCGCAGAAGAGACGGCCACACTGCCTGCAGTTTATGCTGCCATTGACGGCACCAAGCCGCTTGCCACAGGCCGGGTCAGTACACAAGTCGCTGAGTCCAGACCTCTGCCAGTGTGATGTCGTAATCAGATCCTCGGGGTCAACAGGGGATTCGGGACGAGGCGCCCTAGACGTCCGTACAGACACGGGTGGTGGAGGTGGCAGTGATTCGTTGGACTCAAAGACGTCGAGGCCTCGCAGTTTCTGGTTGATGAGAGACAGAGGCTGGAAGCGCTTCGCCTTCAGCACCTGCTTGTCGATCCAGGACTTGACCTCGTCGTGCTCGAACTCAGGCAGTTCCTGGTGATTGTCGTCGATGTGACGATTCAGCTGGAGTAGCGTGAGCATCTCCTCGTTGCAGATGGGGCAGACAAGCTTAGAGCTGGCATTGGCGACGTCGCTGGGCCCGGCGAGGCTGATGTTGGAGGTCAGGTCCTGGGCAAAGTCAGGCAGGGGGCTCGAGATGCTGGGCGAGAGGGAAGCGGCAGGCGAGCCGAGAGAACGCGTGCTGTCGGAGGGCGCGGAGGGACTCGCAGCCCTCTCCCTGCGCACTGCTGGCGACACGGGGGGTGCAAGGCCCTTCCCGCTTCCCAGGACCCTGCCTCCCCCGAGTTTACGTCCGGACATGGCGAGAGGAGGAGGAGCCTATGACATCCGAGATTGGAACAGAGCCATCTGGCAGTCTCGAGGGAGCAGTAGGCAAGTGGACGGATGAGTGACGTTTCTCTCCAGCAATTGGTGAAGACGAGGGAGTAAATGTCTGCAATTAAATGTCTGCAATTTGGTATTTCGGATTGACGAACGGCAGCGAATCAGGATGATGGCTACTAGGTAGACAAATCAAGGCCACTACAACGCCTAGTTCACGACCGAGTTGCACAAGGCTGCATGGAATCCACAAAGAGAGAGAGATGGTCAAATCATATAGAGAGAGGTATCAGTGGCAGCAGCGAGTGGTCGATCGACTGACTTCTGAGTTGAAGCTGCTAGGTTAGAAGATTATCTCCTGATCCTAGATACAAGGGTATGGTACAAGGAGAGGGGCGGTGTCGAGATGGAGGATTAAGTACCTCTGGGCATACGACATACCTGGGTGGTAGGTACATGTAGCTTAGGTAAGTGAGTTTTAGCGCCTGCTTGATAGGTGTTGACAGGGGCTAGAACACTTTATTTTACTTAACCGTAGCGCTGGACAGGGGTGTTAGCGTGCAACTACCACCAAAACCGTTCCGCAGCGGCGACGTCATTGGCGAAAAGGCCCCAATAACACATACAAGGACCCTCGTTATGAGCCAAACAATTTGTTTCCTATCTGTTTCCGATAAAGCACTATCGATCTATACGTGGACCAGAACAGACCGCCCAGACTCGGACAGCAGCTAGAGCATTGCCATCAACAATGCCACCATGAGGTTGTATCGATAGACCTATCTGTGTCTGTCCTCACTCCCAAAGATTACGCTCACGTGTCGAGAGAGAGAAAAAAAAGAGAGAGGGAGAGAGAGAAAGACAACATGGCCAACCCCAAAGAGCAAAAGTTCCCCGACGTCCAGGGCGGCGGGAGTCTGATCCTGGCCTGGCAGATCAAGAACAAGACCGTCCTCGTCGTTGGCGGCGGCGAGGTCAGCAGTCCTCCGTCCCATCATGTGCTTCTTCTCGTCTTGTCCGACGCGTCTGGCTGACACCAAACACGGCTTCATCGCGCAGGTCGCCGCCGGCAGGATCCTCAACCTTCTCAACGCCGACGCCCACGTCGTTGTCGTGTGCCCCTCGGAAGGCCTCAACCCCGAAGTGCGTCACCGCATCGCCAACGACGGCGTGACGCACGTCGACCGCGTCTTCGAGCCACAAGACCTCGACGCTCTCCCGCCCGCGGGGACCTCGCCCGACATGGTGCTCGTCGCCGTCGACGACCCGGCCGCATCTACTCAGATCTGGAAGCTGTGCAAGCAGCGCCGTATCCCCGCCAACATTGCCGACGTGCCCTCTGAGTGCGACTTCTACTTTGGCAGCGTCCACCGCGATGGCCCCCTGCAGATCATGGTCAGCACCAACGGCAAAGGCCCACGTTTGGCCGCCAGCATCCGCCGCTGGATCGGGGACCACCTCCCGCAAGGCGTCGGCAACGCCATCGAACGTATCGGCGAGTTACGTGTCAAGCTGCGCCAGATGGTCCCTGCCACCGAGGACGGCCCCAAGCGCATGCGCTGGATGACCCGTGTCAGCGACGCCTACAGCTGGGACGATATGTGCGCCCTCACCGACGAGGACATGGACAATCTCTTGAAGTTCTACCAGTCCAACAAGGTCCCCGAGTTGCATGTGCTAAAGGCCATGCGGGGTGGCAAGGTCCCCGAGGATCTGGATGTCTTTGACGGGTCCTTTGGCTTCAGCGTGGTAGCATAGCGGGGATTTGATAAAGAAGTCCTAACTTTCTCGAAAAGGGGCTGGTAGTATCTTTGCGCTTTCGTGGCCCCCCTAATTCAGTACATTGATCCTGAAAGCGTAACCTCGAGCCTAGTTGGATACACGTAGAGAGGCCATGCTCAAGGACATCTGGTTTCGGAATCTCTCTGACTAGGAGATATGGGTTCACAAAGTTGGCCTCTGGCACAAAAGGAGGCCTCGGCTCGGAATATCCGACAATGAGGGATATTCCACAGCAGCTAGGTCCAGAGCCAGCGTCACCTACCCAGTCGAGTTTTGAAGCAGGGCCTTTCTCGGCGGATTGGTATTTGTCAATGCTGTGTAGCACAGGAAATGCATCGCCTACACGATGAATTAGTAGGAACTCGGCCGCATTGTCATTTAATTACCGATTGGACAAGGTCTTCGAAATGGAACGTCTGCTGGGTGTTAAAGTGGTGTGATGTGATATTGATGTGTAGACAGATCGGAAAAGCGGCGACAATTCCATTGTAAACGCTACTTTAGTCCTAATACAATGTCCATCATACCTTCCTAAATGGTTACTAAGATGTAAGTACCTATTTACTCTTTGTTGTGGACATGAGTCGTACCTATCTCGTAAAGCCTACCGTAGCTTCCCCCTTTTAAGGGGTTACGTTGTAGTTGAGGCCTGCTCATTTTTCTATGCCTGGTAAATGATCATTCAATTCCCGCCAGAATGGGTACAGGAAACTTACTATACTTTGTTCTAACGTGGGAAAACACAGAGGCTACAACGTGACAGGCATAGACTGCGGTCTTGCGATTTCAGGCCTTTTTTTTTTTTTTTTTTTTTTTTTTTTTTTTTTTTTTCAAAAAAAATTCAGCACTCACTGTTTCGCGAAGGCCTCCCGAACTACATCAGAAGGCAATCCAATACTACTAACGGGACCGCGTTTGTTTTGTTGTATCTTGGCAACTATGACATGCTTGCACGTGTATGATCACGAGAATAAATTACAGTATGGACCTGACCTGTTGACCGTCGAGGCGTAGTAGCCCGAAACCGGACTCCTCACTCGAGTGGGTAATAACAGAAATGCAACTTAGGAAAGTCAACAGAATATTCGGTAACCGATTCTTACGCGTCGCTATCGAGTTGTGGACCAAGACGTGTAAGGAGCCTGGGAAATTGATCGTTGATGAATGCACCAGCTCATAAAATGCCCTTTACCTGCTGCTAATGTCGCAGAATAGTGCTTGAGAAATCACTCAGGGATTGCCGTAGCCGTCGGGAGTGCACCAACGAGTGAGAGCTTAGATTACAACGAGGATCGTTAATACTTCAGGTTGGTTAAATGGTTGAGCGATCAAAGCCGTAATAGAAACAATTTTGCATTCAGTTCAAGGCCCTGCCTACAATGTATGCTAAGTTTCAAAGGGGAGACGCGGTCACCGTGAATTAAAGTCTTCAATTGAGATGTCTGATTCTCCCAAATCATTCAAGTTCAGTGTATATATACGTCAACAAATGTAATACTATAGGTTTTCAGGGTTTAGTTTATGGTTTGTTTGTTGGTGGTTCTATGTGGTATCTAAATATCAAAGCCATCTGTTGACAGATAAACTTGAGTTGAGTCTCACGCAATGATTCTCACATAACCTGTGAATATGTTTAACTATCTTGGCAATATCCAGATATAAGGACGTTGCTCTAACGTCTCCAATCATTTCTATCACAGTTTCCCATTAGACATCGTTTGCAATCCTCAGTACAACACCAATATCCTGGCGTCTTCTTTAAAATTAGAACCCCCTATAATAGGGGGCCTCTGAAGTGGAAGTGTGCTTGTGTTTAATCGAATCTACGCCAGTCTTGAGTGGCCATTCTTTGTTGCAAAGCATCCGTGGGATGTGCACCATGTATTACAGTATCTACACAAGTACCTACTAGCTTTGAAATGCTATCTTCTTGGACATGTGCTTTCCTAGGCAAATGCAAACCGTAGAAGACCCGGAGACTACATCATAAGATACGAGAATACCAACGTCAAACGGATCTCATCTACTCCATTAACAAAGCTCTCGCTGACGGCTACGTTCATTTCCGAAATAGCTATGTTACAGCCGATCACAAGCCTTCGTTAGGCTAACAAACGCTTGTTCAAGCCGCGGGGGCCGCAAAAAGAAAAAGTAAAGTGACAACGACGGCATCCAGGGCTGGTGTGGGTTCTACCTCTTGGGATATGCTGCAAATCTGTTTCTTCGTTCCGACTAGGATTACCCGGCTGGACTATGGGGTCCTCGGCAATCTATAGTACTGTGTGCGGTAGGCAGGTCGTGAGAGTAGGTTGTCGGCCGGTAAGAGAACATCATGTATCGTGCAGCACAGTATAATCTTGGGCCGATGGAGGCGACGTCTTACCTGCAATCTCATCAACTGAGTGAGTTTTGTGCTTATCTTACGATAAACGTATCGCAAAGATGTTGTCGTGTTACACGCTAGTTGGTTACTTCTCGCTCTGCGCGTGATATGTAGTACTACGACTTACAAGCACGACGTAGTATGCACCTTTGTAAACCACTCTCTGCATTTGCTTCTTAACAAAGCCCGTGTACAATGGTTCGTCACCCGAGATCAAGCAGTGCTCAACTCCGACCCAGCATGATTCCATGTATGGGACGTCTACTGTGCGGCTACATGCATACGTGAGATCCTTGTCTAGAATGATTACTACTCGCAACGACTAGGAGGAGAGAAGTTGTGTACTCCCTACTTTATCCTCATACCTATAATTAAATTGGTGGATCTATTTGCAGCGATAATCTGATGGTCAAATCTCTCCTCCGGCAGTGCATGGGAAGGGATCAGATGTCATTCATGAAATCTCTCCCAGTGACTGAAATGGCGGATGGGAGACCGGCAGTTGGTTGAGTCTATTAAGGGTGAGTACAAATCCCACGTGGGGAGAGCTCGCGGGTATCTGAGACATCAATTCAACACTTCTCCCCAATATGGGGGCTCGAGCCATATCGCTATCTGCGCTAAAGATGGATATTTCGACTCCAGTGTAAGCGCCTTGCTTCACTGACGTTCTCCCTTAGAAACACAAATGCTAACCATCTGTATTCCACATCCAATTCACAGCATTATCCCTGGGGCATGCGATCGATACTCGTGCAAGTCACCGGAGTGGCTTGATCAAGTTCATTCCCCGACAAAAGATCCAAGTCCACTCGCTTATGGACGGGGCTAGCAGTATCATGATAATGGACGGCAGCCTACATGAGAATTCGCGTAAAAACACTTTTTGGAGTCACCTGGTTCCAGGACGCCGGTAACTGTTTCACTTCATGTAGGTAGCCGAACTATGTTAAGAACGCCGTTGCGTTTGGCGCTCGGCGTGCAGTGAGTCTTTTCCCCCTCGCATTCCGGTCTCCCTACGAGAAATCGGGGGGCGTTACTCATCCCATCCCCGCCCTCCCCTCTAGACTGGCTGTGAGCTTTTTTTCCCGCTCTGTCGCTTGCCAATGTCCACCTACGTAATTCTCACGGTCATAGCTCCGGCGGCTACTGTGAGGTACGTCTCCGGGGATTTGAGCGATCAACGTGCCGCATTAGGCAATAATATCCTTTCCTCTACTACAATAGGGGTAGCGGAGTCCTACGAATAAGCCTCCATTCAATATCATCCGGACCTCCTATCATCGACCGCTCTACAGTGTTGGTCTACACCCCTACTGTATGGCGTCGACAAATTTGCGCTCGCAGGGTTATAGGTATGGCTTCATGTCTTATTTACGGACGTAATATTTATGTAGCGTCGGCGTACAACGCGTACTTGCAGGATCGAGGGACAAAACCGAGATCAGGCACGTCGGACGGCTGGCTGCCTTCCGCGCAGTATGTTCTACGAATCAAAGCCCTAGTCATTGCAACTCAACTAAAATCATGCCCTCGTAAGGCCCGACATTTGGACCCAGCGGCTCGGTAAGCTAAAGTAACCGAAGGCTGTGTAAATGATGGTTCGGTGTGATGGCTGGTATAGGCGAGACCCCACAGGCTTTCATATGCATCGTGCGACCTTGCCCAGAGCAAGATATCAGCTGTGCCACAGAGCGTGTGCTGAGAGTAATCTACTGGCGACTCAACGACTAGATTTGTCATGCGGTTTATGTTGGTTGATGGATTGGAGGTGGGCCCCGGTAGCACCTTGAGGGGCTTACCAAGATATTTCTACACATGAGGAATTTGTGAGGAATCTAAAAGACCTGAGGGTTATGGTGTAGTATACGAGAATAGCTCACTACCGTGGTCTGAGGTAATACGTTTCAAGCGTCTCACCAAGGCTGGCTGATCAATCAAAGAACACAGACTGTGAAATAGAAATCGTTGCTCTTTCCTTTTGTCATGGAATTTATAGGTTGATAGTCATTTCTGAAATATTAAGGCTCATGGACCACGGACATGGTAAGTGCCCTTTGAGCTTGGGGAAACGATACTGCATAATGTGTCACACACGGGAGATTGAGCCCTTAGAAGACCCTTGGAAACGTTCACAAAATTAACATTAACTAATTGAGTGACGCGATATTAAAGTCACGCTTCCGTGTGCAGTGGGAGATCAGAATGCGTATATACGTGAAAAACCGGAATACTCCAGTTAATCGTTGTTTGGATTTCCCTCTAGTAACATAATCTCCTAACAATATTCGTACTATACTGATAGGCGGAGAAGCCTTCACCATTGGTCGGCTGTGGCTCTGTTGTACTTGTCGCACAACATCCCAAATGCTGCGGCCTCCAAACCGCCAGGATCAAGGTCTCAGGAAGGGTACTCACGAGATCTGTGACGGAAATAATTTTTAGTGCATGATCTCTGCGTAGCTATGCGTGTTGCTCGTCTCTCGTTACCATTCTTGGCCAAGTTGGTGCGCAAGGATGATTGTCTGTTATAGATTGAATGGCCCTGGCCACTTAAGAATCTCTTCCGCGTGATGATTTAACACGTTAAACATATATTCGGGCAAGATGCCCTTTCAATATGCGTATGATATTAAACATTCGCTGGTGAAGTATATGTAGAGATTGAGAACAACTTAGTGGCTGATTCGCGGGGTGGAGGCGACATTCATGCCACACATAAAGTTGTCAGGTTACCCATCGTGAAGCTCACATGTGTGACATGACCTTGCAGGGTTCTTTCAAGGCCTCCCTGTCGGCTCTAGGTCAGACATAATAACCTCTAAAACCCTGTCACAAGTAGGCCGACCCATCCTCGGCCTGAGCCGAGTGGTCCATGGTTTCCGCCATACTCATTGGGACATACCAAACAACATGGGCAACAACAAATATGATTACAATGGCATTTTGATCATCACACGAAGAGAATATCGACATGATCGCATAATAGCGGAAACCTGCTTGCTGGCCGTTTACGAGTTTGTCGGAACAGTTCTGCTGACTCCATTACGAAGCCCCCAACTACTCGGACTATATCACAAGAACCTCATCTAGCACTTAGATTATTTATATTTGGCCCCTGCAAGTCGTGAAGTAAACTCGTATCAGATCATTCGCCTGGTCGGGATTTGGATCAAGCGAGTCCGGCATCTCGACGGCATACTCCGTTTTCAACATAGCTTGAAATAGAACTAATCTGATTATAATGTTTGGTAAGACGACAGTTGTGCACATGCACCACTCAGTTATAATAAGTGACACAACTTCAAGCTGAGAGATGTTTCGTAGCTGGTAAAAAAATGCATTGGACCTACCCCAGACCTGATGCGGTGCTCCTCCTGGTACAGAATCTCGATTATGTCGTTTCAGACCTCGAGCTGTGTGTGTGCCACAGAGATTCATCGGTAAATCTGTAACAAGCGGTTATGCGGCCAGCCGCTGGTTCTGGGAACATGTCAGAGACATTGTTCCTGGGACCTGAATCTTGGGGGACATGAGCACGCCATGGCTATCCTTGTCTTTCCTTATTCTTGCGGGTAAGCCCTCCAGGCTCCATTTGATGGATCTCTTGCACTCTCTTGCACACGTTAGACAGACTCAGATCCCCAGATGCTTAATACCGATACTTTAGAACCAGTTTGCCAGAAGCCGCTATAGGAGCCATCTATAGGCTCGAGCGTTATCTTGTCCAGCCAGCCTCGCGGGCCCAGAGAACCCAGCTTGGTTAGATTAGTTCCATATACTGACACTTTCGGACACGCATCGGCCAATATTTAAGGATGAAAGTGGGATAATTTTCATTTAAGCTGGTAGGTTTAAGTCGTCGGACCTACAAAGTGCACGGCTCTACAATGGATGGGTTACAAGATGACAAGAATATCCAGTCACTTGGAAGTGGATCCGCTATTCTTTTGTGCCATGGACAATCCCAAACTAGGCTCGCTTCAATGACCACTCATCATACCGTCGTAGAGTCTACTTACGGTTGAACGTAGAATCTCTGCACATCTTATGTTTTCAGAGTTGTGCTTCTCGATCTTTCCATGTACGGCCGTAGTCAAGGGACACGATCACTACTTACGTGTAACAATCGACACACGAAATACTTCGTAGACTGAACTGATACACAGTGCTCGAGACGACAAGCGCGGATATCGAGGTCTAATGATCAAAGTATTCTCGACAGCACGACTTGGCTACCTCTGTGCGAGTACACATGGTAACTTTAGAACCTAATGCCCAGTTGATATCTCATCAGTAATCATAATATTTACTTCAAGTACGAACTATGAAGTAGTTTGGGCCGTGGCGTACTGATGGGGCTTTGACAAGGGTGTATCCCCGGCTGCCAAGGACGATCATAACAAGGACCATTGCAAAGATGCCGAGACTCTTCTCGATCCGGCGCGGCAAAATTGTCGCGTAGTCATTGCTTAATTGTAAATAGACATTTGTATGATTTTCCGATACCTAGCATGCTCTGCGTTTACATAGGCTTGAAGGATTTTCTGGAACGTTGAAATCCAGTATCGCTGCTCCTTGTGACTGAACTGGTCCTTTACGTTGAACATGACCTCTATAGATATTCATGATGTTTTGGGAATATGTAGCGTAACATACTGACCGGCTCGCTATCATTGAACACATGATAAGATGCACATCGAGGAAAGGGAAGATAGAATGGGATTAACTCAACGCCACTTTCCAACGATGTTACTAGGAATTAGGCTAACCGAGAATTCACTGCAGTCAAAATCCATAGTGTCTAGAATTTAAGCATGTGGCTGCAGGCTGTCTGCTCTGTATTTGACGAAACGTTCCATTGTCTCCGGGTCGAACGGCAGAAATAAACACAGTGTCTGTGGCCAGATCCCGAGCGCTATCACTTAGACTAACATTGATAATGGCCGTGGGCGGTGTGTATCAGCCACATAGGTATCATGCCTCCGCAGCAGCGGTAATCAAATTGATGCCCGCTTCGACACAAACAACAATGCGACCATACCTCAAGTCACGAGACCCCATATACGGGGACATTCCAACGAGTGGGAAATGAGATCGAGCTTGAGCTCGAGCTTTCCACACCGTGGTTGGCCTGGCACCTAGAAGCGCATTTCAGTTCACCTATGCAAAGCTGGCACGGCCGCCCGATGTTTTTGGCCATTCTGCCAGGTCTCTCCCTTGACTACAACTACGTAATCACTAGCCATTCTTTTTGAGAGCGGCTTTTCTATATCATGTCCCTAATAGCTGAACTTATTCACTGGTTACATTATATATATCATGATTGCTCGTCTTATCGATGATGCTATTACTCTGGTTTGACCTTCTAATAAGGTGAGATTAACAAATCTTGCAATGTGCCACGCACCAGATGACGGTGTAACTGACGTTCCTGGTAGGCCCCGGACCTCGGATGGACTGCCTGATAAGAGCTCAGGTGTAAACAAGTATACAGGGTCACGACCTCGATGTTACCGCATACGACCATAGTACATACACACGCATAGTAAGATGGTACAACGATACCCCCGGTCATCAGACTGCTTTCCAAGAAGCCAAGCCCTCTTTTCCCCCTGCTCCGGGGATGTCTGGACTAGGGATCTTCGATCGGCCCATCTTGACCTAGCAGATCGTCCAATAGCCACTCACCTATGACAGGTGATAGGGGGCCAATTATATGATCCGTCTCTCCCTTTCCGGAAGTACGTAGCTACGTTTTGCTGTGCTGAATAAGCCTTTTTCCCGGGCACTCTGGCTTGTCTCCCCCCGCAAGCTTGCAACCAACTTCGGGGTTTTTGAGTGCACTGATGTATCTACTAACACACAGCGTGTATGATACTGCATTGACATATACATAGACTTCCCGCCATGTGATGAGAATTCTAGTCCATCTCCGTCTTAGTAAAATCACAATATGTCTGTGGTCAGCAGGTTGACATAAAAAGCGTAGTCATAAGAATGTCTACAGCCGCACGATAGATTAGTACTATCTTAACTAGAGATTGCTAACCACCTCTTCTTGCATCTCGGGTGTACCATGTTAGCTTCCCAGTTGTAGCTAATTTGCAATTAGTGTCGAATGCTCAACCACGGCTCGCTGGATTCCCGTTTCCTGGTTCTGGGACGATGCGGCTAAAGCCTGTCTCTCTTGTCATATTCTTGTTACTTGCCTTCACGCTACAGTATGCATATCAGTTGTCTTGCCCAACGCGACCTTACCTGTTGAAGCAACCATAATCAGTAATCTCATTAGTTTCTGTCATTTGTTAGCGTTGGTATAGTTACTACTATCAAGCAGTAGGACCGAGTCACCTTAAAGGCTACCCTTGTGTTGCTCTCTCCCTCACCTTGGATTACTTGTTTGGGCTTGGGCCGGACGCCTCATCTATTCTTTTTCCATGCATTTGGTCCACTGTCCTAGGCTCGAGAGGCACCTTCTAAACTTGCTCCTATGATCGTGTGTCGGTATTGGCTCTCTTCGACCCGCTAGCCCCCCCGTTGAGTTTGTGGGGAGAACTTGCTTGTCTTATTCCCAATACCGGGCTTCTGGTCACAGCCTTCCTTTTCCTTCTCCCCTAACGCGCAAATATCCTTGCATGATTTGCAGCTTCATTCAAGACATTGGGGATTCAGCATTAACGGCCAACATCCCTGCCAGTATATAGTCAGTATCCACTACTTCTACTATTAGTCTCCACGGCCGCCATCGGTTGGAATAGTACACGACACGCAACTGCCCGACTCGCCAGCAGGAGAGTCAGGAGAAACAAAGAACAACGACAGCGGGCAAGAAGCAACCTTTGGCCCCCCCATAGCATATGCAGACCATATACGGACTCACTCACACACCCCTATTGCTGGCCAAGATAAATTAAATAGTTTGAAAGTGGCAATCCTTAACGAATCGGTTGAAAAGTAACGAAGGCTTGAATCAACGGCCGAGAAGCAAGGTACCCGTTCATAGTTAGCTCGTAAGTTGTATCTGTAGTCTCACCCACCCAACCTTCCCATGGAGTCTTGCAACCCGCCGCCCCATTGCATCACCTTACATTACGGGAACTACCACATCTGTTCAACCGACCCTTGTAATGTGTCTTGTTCCTGCTTCTCTGACTCTCCTGAGCCTTTATCTCGTCCCGTCTCCCCTTCGCAGATTTTCTTTCACTCTTGTCCCAGCCTGAGGAACATCGTCTCAGGTTTCCCCCATTTCTAAAAGAAACTATCGCGAGACCAAACTGACCTAGGTCACCGTTTGCCGGCAGTGCTTCCGACAACCGCCACTCTTTGGGGTCCGTTTAACTGTCTATTTTTTGGTTGTTGTAGTGTGTGCCTCGGGCTCACCTCAGCTACGAAGCAAACTACGTACACCGCACGAACTCCCCCGGCTACCTGCTTTTATCTAATTGCAGCACATTCGAACCATCCTCATGCGAACAGGTTCCGGCTGCCTGCATGCAAGTGAACGATATCTCCACAGTTAAATCGACACCCGCTTATTCTTCAATTCGCTGCTGCATTTAATTTTTGTTGGCTGTAAGTGACCGTCTCCTCATAAATTCTATCGGTGTTGGCATTCCGTATACGTCACTTCTCATATGTCATTTGTTCAAAAAGGAGTGCCCGCCCGGTTTTGCCCTTTCTATGCTCTCATGCACTCTTCTTTCGACTGAGTAACGAAAGTCATCATTAAACTGATACAGCATAGACACTAGAGTGCTGCGCATGATCTACGCTTTGAGGCGGGGAAGAATCAGTTTTGAACGCCTTTCCAGTTCCCGAGACCTGACTCGGACAGTTTGTCAACTACCGATCCAAGCCAATGAGCGACGTTGGAACGCCATCTATCCCCGTGAAGTTGCCCATCAAAGACTCCTGACCTGGTAAGAAAGGAAGACTAGTTCTATTAATTCCCCCAGACCAGCCGTAGAAGCAACCTGCGGTCTCTGATTATTTGCGCTGGACCTACAACAGCCTTGTTTCTGTCTTTCGCGGGCCGTCAACCATTGCCCCTTACAAGGAAAAACAAGAAGACTACCATCAACCTCCCTAGGGCATTTTTGTTTCACTTATCTCGTCCTAAAAGAAGGGGTAATAACACTAGGGGAAAAAGCAACGAGCAGATCGACAGATAGACTCGAACTATTTCTAAGACAAACTGGCCAGGAAAGGGAACAGCAACAAGCCCCGCTAGCAAGCCAGCATTCATCCTAAATTGCCCTCCATTCTTCACATACTTCCCTCGCCATCTCTGTCCACCGACACTCGCCCTTCAGTCAACTTACACATAGGTTTCTCAATCTGTCTACGTTGTGTGGTGTAGTTTCCCCCTTGAACTCTGCAACACCTACTCCCGAAACAGGTGTTGGTTTGTTCGTTCCACTTGGAACAAGTCCTACCCATCATATCTCAGAACCACCTCGTGACGAACACATCTTGATGTCTGCTATTAAGTTTGACTACTCTGCCTATAAGCTTTTCGAGGTGAGTCAATACGAGGTCCCAAGGGGTCAATAGCGATGCCTCTAGGATATGGGACGTCTGGCTAACGAGGCACCTCTCTAAGCCTCAATTTCACACACAGAGGCCGATAATCATAGACGCGGACGCGATCGAGTCTCCCGAGACGGTCACGCTTCGGTACGAGGAAGCAGCCGCAAGAGCGAACGGAGGAGGCCTTCGTGGGGACTCCCCGCCTGGTCTCCTTGGTATAGAGGCGTGTCCAAAGCAGGAACCGCCCCCAATGCACTGTGAGTCATACTCATCAACCCTTATCCAACATGACAATCGTAAATGCCGTGATGTTATTGGACTTATGATCTTTGATAATGAGATATGGTTGTGGTGGGAATGGGCCGTCTTCCACTTGAAGGATGGAACTTAGAAGCTGGGTATCCAAGACTGACCATCAATACTCTGACAGCATTTGAGGCTCCTCAGTATCAATACGCAGGACAGTCGTTTACGTCTCAACAGAGCGACAATGCGGCGGCAGCACAGCTCAACCAACTGGCATTTGCCGCCAACAACTCAGCAAGCCAGTACATGTCGCCGGTCGGGCCGACGCTGATCTCGTATCAACCCACCAGCGGTGTTTTCGGCACCAAGATCGTGATCAAGATTTCGGCGCCGTACGACTTGATCTCGGTAGCGAGTCATTTCTTCCTCGCCTTCGGGTCGCACAAGAGCCCAGCGCATGCGACGCGGGACACCAACGACGCCAGCGGACTTGTGTACGTCGTCAGCGGAGACGCGCCACAGCTCGAAGACACGAGGATTCCGAGCGGCAACGTGCCTATATCACTCTTGATCGAGAGCGAGGACGGGCAAGCGTTAGGGAACATTGACGTGGGCACGTTTACTTATCATGATGGGCCTGCTGTGGGCAGCGAGGGGTCGCATGGGGACATCACGCGGAGACCCTCGCTCAAGTCAGCTGAGGAGGACCAGCAGCAGCACCAGCAGCAGCACCAGCAGCAGCACACGACAGGCTCTATCAAGCATGAGCACTCGAGCCAGCACAGCCAGCACAGCCAGCAGCAGGAGGCTGACCAGCTCGCCGAGGCCGCTGCTGCCAATGCTACAAATACGTATCCCTATGCTCCGAACACGCACCCGGCTGTCGCCTCCAACTACGATGCCGCAGCAGGATATCCCAGCACCAGCAATAACAGCATGTTGTCCACATTCCACCGCCCTTCCTACGGGGCAGACTACCCTCGCCCGCCGTCGTTGCTCAAGCATTCGTGGTCGAGCCACCACTACGGACACTCTCTGGCATCGCCTCGCAGCAGCCCGACCAGCATCCACCATCACTCCACGACAGTTTCGCGCTCGGCCGCGACGCCATTGTCTGTGTCCGCATCAAGCGAGCCGATTCTCGTCCGGACGAGCACGATCCAACCGCCAGGCTCTTCGGTCAGCGGATTGAATCCCTACGCTCTATACTCGGCCAAAGCGGCCCTCAAGATCAATGGCGACCTCGAGTCCATGGCGAACAACTGGACGCCCGAGGAGTGCGAGAACGGCAGGCGGATCGTCCAGTTCACTAAGAAACAGCAGGGTTCGACGCTCTCGACCACGTTTAAGGCCATCTCCGTCAACGAACGGCCGCCCAACACCATCTGCATCAGTTGTATCTATTGGGCTGAGAAGCGCGAGTGCTACGTCACCAGCGTAGACACCATCTCGCTGCTGGAGCAGCTGGTGATCGCGCCGGGTCGCTTCACTGTCGAGGAGAAAAACCGCATCCGCCGCAACCTCGAGGGGTTCCGTCCGTTGACTGTCAGCAAGGCAAAGCCAGATAGCGAAGAGTTCTTCAAAGTGATTATGAGTTTCCCCAACCCGAAACCCAGGAATATCGAGAAAGACGTCAAGGTGTTTCCGTGGAAGATTTTGGGACCTGCCTTGAAGAAGATTATTTCGAAATACGTAAGTTGGAGCCCCCTTGATTGCTATTGTTCCTACATCCCTCGGTTATTGTTTGTCTTCGGAGTTCCATGCCCTTTGCTCTGCTGGATCCGAGACAAACACTCTACCCCTGCCGCTCCCTTCCCTAATGGCTCCACGCCTCGCACTAACACCTTGAAACTCCAGTCTGTAAACCCAACCGGCGTGAGCTCATCGGCCGTTCACCACACAACATCAACATATCACCCAGCATCCGGGCCCCCAGGCCCCCCAGCTCTCCTCACGCCCGTGAGTAGCACAAGCCCAGGCCTCTACGGCCCGCCACACACGCCTACGATCGCAGACAGCAGCTCCTACCACCACGACTCGCAGACGATGGCATCTCCGCGGTCGCTCTCGGGCGCGCCCTCAAGCTGGGGCCCCTACACGGCGCGTACGCTGTCGCCGAGTCAAATCAAGTCGTCGCCTGGCAGCAGTGTACGCGTGCCTCTACCGTCGTACAGCAGCTACGGTCTGAGCCGTAGCTGGGACACCAATGGCTACGGCGACGCCTCGACGACGCCTACGTACGCGAGCCAGCAGACCTCTAGTCATGTGTATGGCGGTAGCGCGTATCATCGCGAATAGAGATCCTACCCATCCAGTTTACCATGGGTTACACGCGCATTGCATGTTAAGGGGGAGGAGAGATGCCCGCACGTCAACCTCGTTCAGCCCCATCAAAGGGTGATGATTGCGGTCGACTGACTTATTCACTTCCAACTTACTTGCTCGCGGCTTCTTGGCGAGGTTGCCTTCTTTCTCTTCTATTTTCGTCCTCCACCTGCCAGATCCGTTGTTCACCACCACTACCACCCCTTGATCATCCATACACATACATTACTTGCACGTTACCCAACCCACGAAGGCCAAGCAGACAGATAGACAGGCTAATAATCATGAGTCACCCCATCGCGCGCCTGCTGGATTGCTTACCATGACTACGGACCAAGGCACATGGGACCGAAGAAGGGACGCGAAAGGGAACATCGAGGGAGACAGACTTATTAAGCATGCATGCAAGTATGCGTGCGCGTGGGTATCTGGGATGGGTGGGGGCTGGATCGGTCTACCCCCCAAGGTCAGCTGCATCCCACGAGCCAATGACGATGCTCCGCGCGACTCCATCTTCCCGCTTTCTCTTTTCACGCCTTGTTGTCACTATACTTATTCCGGATATGTCCCCTCGACGTCACGCTACATTGGAATGTATTCGACACATATTACATGAACAATACCACGCACCTGGCGAGCTCGGTCGCGGGACGGCGCGTGGTGTTTCGAATATTCGCCGCGTGCGATGGGGGATGATCGTCGTCACTACTTACGTGCCCTAACCATGTACGTACGGTCGCTTACTTACCCGCGAGGTCTTGGCGAGTAAGAGAAATCCGGCAACATGATGACAAGGAACCCAACCTGAAAGTCAAAATCACCGATACGGCCGAAAGAGAGAAAAACGCAATCTCACCTGCCCAGAATGCTGCGCGTGTGCGACGAATACGAACAACCATTTTTAATCATAAGGGGTTATCCCGTCTACTTGTTATTATTTTTGCCTCTTTAATCTCCCTATCCCGAAGCCCTCCGGCCCTAATCACCGCCACTTATTACCACCCTCCTGGACTATCACCATACATCACATTACCGCCAAGTTATCAGCTGCCGATTACGACGGGGCACGCGCGTCAGGAATATCAGCGTTTCTTAAGTCTGGAAACCGGACAAACCTGATGCTGGCGCATAGTTCGGCCTTTCCCCCATCCAGATCCAGATTTTTACTTTGTGCTACAACTCTTTTTATCTTGTCACATTTCCCCCTTTTCTTAGTTTTCTCCATATTCAATTCTTAAACAACATCTGTAACTTTACGAAGACTCTTCTTTTTTCTGGTTCCTTTCCTGGTTTGCACTACACTACAATGCTAAGGGGTAGGGGAGTTCAGGCCCGGGGTTGGGGTGTTCCGTGGAAAGGCAAGGCATAGATAGATGGCTTGGTCGATTGGAATGACTGGTGGGGCTGGGGTCACGGGCAAGGAATTGGATAGATGAAATGGGAATCTTGGACACCTGGTTATTTCGTTCCTTTACTTCTTGTTTGATTTGTTTGATTTTTTTTTTGACTTACTGGTTTCTGAGGAACGGTTTGGATTGGTCCGGATTGGGGATGAGTGGATGAACGGGATGCATGCATATTTTGGATAGACGGGGACGGGGATGGGAACGCATGAGGATGTTCGGTGTTAAGCGTGGATGGAGTTGTTGTTGTTGACCTATGGAGTGGAAATTGACGAGATGAAATATTTACTCAACTCACCTCACCTCATCTCATCGGTCATGTTACGGACAAGGAGGGTTGAGATAGAACAATGCCTATTTTCAAATCTTTTTTTCGAAGGAGAGTCCGTCCGGGCTCGATTTTGGGGACTATCATAGCATTATACCCTTTACTTCTCTTCTATCTTCCGACAACTCTTATCTGCTCGTTGCTTTTAATCTCCCATTCCTTTTGTTATTTCATCTAAGCTTGTCTGTTTGGATTCGGTTCATTTCCACTTCTTGGTCATCACAAAAAAAGGGGTTCGATGATAGCGTTGAATGAGGGTTTATTTCCCGGTATGTTAGATAATAATAAACAAGTTATTTCCCATATTATGCATTGAAGTCGATCCTCGCGAATAACGACAAAGTGCCGAGTTGAAGCGAGGTCTTTATAAGATACTATGCATTGCTTACATCATGAAACATATGCCTGATTCAATCCTACGAGACAGGTAATTATAAGTTTGACGAACTAGGAAGAAGTCGGATAAATATTGCAATAGAGCTAATAACCGCGTTATCTCTTCACGAATATTCAGCTTTATTACCCGCCAGCTATTTCTTGCTCTGTTACTTTTAAATTGTTCGGTTGGTATTTGTTTTGATTGTGAGTTTTGGTTTTAGCTAGTAGTGGGCAGTTTCTAGTTAGCTTTGGAAGCCTATGTTACTCGACATTAACGCCAAAAGCTAGATATACGGCTTCGCGGCGAAAGCTAACTGAAAGGCTCACGTCCCCCCCAATACGAATACTATTCGATTCACGTAGTGTGTGTGCCCCGGTGAGAGTTGTAGAGACTTCCCTTTAGCGTCGGCCCGATCACGACCGGCAGAGAGATCTGAGACACTTGCTACTAAGAAACAAAGTTTACTCTGCATTATCTATACGTAAACATCTAATTCATATCATCGTGAACAATACAACAGTGCAAGAGGGCGACCTCATCTCATCTTCTATTCCCATCCATCTATGTATCTCTCTCTCTCTCTCTATACTCTAAACCAACCAACCCAATCATCCATCTACTTCAAGTCCTCAATCATCCCCTGCAACGCAATCCACCTAGAATCGTCTTCCCAGGCCTCCTTCGCCTTCCCCAGGACGCTCCGAATCGCGCTCCTCGCCTTCCCCTTCCACCGACTCCCGACGCCATCGACACGCGACCCATAATTCTCGTAGGCCGCGACGAGCTCCTCGGTCCGCTGGACAACCACATCCCACTCCCTCGGATCCGTCAACCAGCTTCCTCCTTCCCGCCCCGCGCCGCCGCTCGACGCGGACAGCGAGCTTCCGACGCCGCCACCACCACCACCACCTATGGCGGTTCGCCAGGCTTTCTCGGCCGCGTCCAGCGCGCCGGCGAAGTCGCGGCGCCACGCGCGTAGTCTCGATACGAGACTCCAGCAGGCCGAATTTGACGTGATGAGAGGCACGATGTCGTCTTCGAATAACATGACGACCTTGCTTTCTAGCGTGCCGCGCGGGGGTTCGTATATTTGATCGTCCAACCCCGCCCGCGGATCTTTGGTCACCTCTCGGAGGAGCAGGGTGAGGATCTCGATGTCTAGTGCGTCCTCTGTTTTGCGGATACGAATCAAACTCTTCACTCCCATGATGATATCATCGAAAGCGGGAGTAGGCTTGAGGCTTGCCGCGATGGTGATTACGTTGTCCCAGATCCTCCAATTGGCATTTGCCACGGTAGCGCCGCGCTTGAAGGCGGTCAACGAGTCCTGGAGAAGCTGTGTGGCAGACCGACCCAGCTCAGCGGCTCGTTTGGTGCTGACCATATTGTCCATATCGTAGATTTCGTCAGCGTCCGTCTTCTCCTTCCTCGTTTTGGCTTCGGCAAGCACCTCGCGGTACCAGCTTAAGAGTGTAGTGCCCAAGTTACTCCACGTCCGAGCATCCTCGCCCCCTACCTTCTCGTTGGCCGTCGCGATGGCTCTTTGGAATGCCTCTGCCGCGTCAGGGAAGTTTCCAAGCATAAGTTCGATGTCCCCGAGACGGTTCCATAGTTCCGGGCTCAGCCTATTAACGCCAACGGCAAGCTGGTACGCTTGGCGGGCCTTTTCCCACTCTTTACTCTGAAGGTACAGTTCACCCAGTGATTTCTGTGCCCGTGCAAAGCGTCTGTTTGATATTTCCCATGCCCGAGTGTAATGACTGGCATCGTTTTCCATATCGCCTAAGATACAGAACAAACGGGGTGCGTTGGGAGGGGGGGGCGATCGTTCCGCGCCGTAGAAGTCGCCTGGTTTGATTGAATCAATATCGTCTTCGTCGTCGGAGTTACTGGATGAGTCTTGTGACGCTGATGATCGATTGAACAGTCTCCATCTCACGATAGCGCGGGCTTTCTCCTCTCCTCCGGCACCACGACCGTCTGAATCATCTGAAGCGGCGGCGCTGGCGAGGCAAAGAGCAACCTCAGGCCAGAGTCGTAGACGTTTGAATATCTCTAAAGCTGAAACGAGTGATCCAACAGATGTCCAAGCGTACGCAAGCTCCGATTCCAGATGCCACCGTGGCGGTGATGCTAGCGCATTTACATATCTAAGCCGTTCCATTGGAGTCGCTGATTCAGATGGTTTAGGGACTGGAAAGAAAGATGTCGGCTTCTTGGTGTCTGCAGGGTTTATTGAGTCGCCGTCAGAGGTAATATGGATTTTCGGCAAGTCAGCATTGGATTCAGATTGCAATGTTGATGCTGGAGGAGGATGTTGGGTGTCTACAATGACCTGGTCCGCGACGGCCTGCATCTGTAATACGCCCCTCTCCACCGTCCGACTCCTGTGCAGTTCAATGCGCGATCTCACAAGGAGCGCTTGGGTATATATTTGCCAATTCACCGACTTGTCATCAATGACTCTCACCGCAAATGGAAGTATCTCTTCCAACGTGAGGGAGTCGGACGGGGAGAAGGTATCCTTCATAGTAGCCTCAGTAAGCAATATGATTTGGTCTACCGGGCTTAGCTCTGGCTGGTTATCTGGTCTAATGTCCTGTAACTGAGGGGGGAGCGACCCCTTTGGGCTGGGCGACTCATCTGTATTGAACTGAATCTTTTCTAATAATGTATCATCGTTGAGGGGGAGCGCTGGTGGTGCGACATCATTCAGTTTCTGCTGCTCAATAGGCCCGGGTGATAGTTGAAGACTCTTTGCAAGAACTACCAGCTGGCTGAAACTATTCTCTTGGAATCGCGTTCGCTTCCCCAATGCACCAGATAGAACATATGCGAAGCCACTAATATTCGTAGCCTCGTGTAGCGCTTCACGAGCTTTGGCGTCATTCCCAAGTAGGATATGGCAATTGGCTTCCTCTAGCCTGAACAAAATTTGGGATTCGGGCGACCACAAAGGCTCCTCGACGGTATTGTTAACAGCACCGGGTCCAAATAAATCAGTCTCAGCTTCAGTTAGGCTCGTCTTAATCAACTCTTCTAGGGTAGCCACATCTGTCCAGCGACCGCTCTTGGTATAGAGGGAGCCGAGCCCTACTGAAGGCGGAGTGAGCAGCTTATAATGCCAAAGGTGAACCCTGAACCTCGTCCACGCCAGATGTCTCGCATTGGGATTAGATTCGGCAGTGGGAAAGACGTCACTTGTGACAAATAGGAAGCGTGCCAAGCAGAAAAGCTCTATGAAGGGAATATAGGGATAGGGAGAGACGCCGTCAACGTCAAGAGAGCGCCGGCAAAGCGAGCGAAATCCCTCTATCGTGGGTTCGGAATCAGGGATATCCTCAGCTACCCCAGATCCGTTTGTGGAGGCCTGGGATTCCTTGGCATTTTTGAAGGCCTCAAGAAAGATGGCGTCGATTGATCGAGGATTATCGAGTACGGGGCCCGTGACATTGGCTTGCACGAAGGCAGCCAGAGATGCAAGACCCAGGCTGGTGGCTGCCTTCGCTACCTCCGTCGTTGATTCTGATGATGTGGCATTGGATTGGTGATGATTAACAGTTGTAGACGGTATTTTCCGTGAAATATTTCGGGCGAAGCGATCTATCAGTTCTCTTGATAGTGGCTCTGCTAGCGTGTGATGTAGACTCCTCTCCGAGACCGTCTTTTCCACGGACTGAAGGAATTCGGGTGAGAATGTCTCAGCCGACATTTTCTTATCTATGCACCGGAGTCGCCTATTGGTTGCAAAGTGGTTTTGACGATGTATCTAAAGTACCTGGGTTATGTGATGTGAAAAGTTGTGGTAACTTTAAATGTCCTCCCTCGTTTATTAATCATGCATACGCTTATGTTTCAAATCCCATAGAATTTCTCGTCTTGACTGACTGCAATTGAATCGGAGGGCTGCACTTGTTATATGACTCTCGGCTGTTTAGACGGAAGAAGGGACATGAGTTTATCAAGAAAGTATCACAAGCTGTAGATATATAATCTACAGTATAGAGATGAAAATTGATATAACATAGTGGGGGAGGGGCAATTGAACGATAGAGGGGCATGAAGTACACACAGTGCAGGTACCTACCACTGTCAGCCCAGTTGTTGCCAGGTGGCATGGGCCAAGCATGTTGGACGGAAATCATGACTTGATTTAGCATACAAGTAACGTGAGGCTGCTAATCAATGAAAGTAAAATAGTCCAAAGATTCACAGATAGATTGGCAAATTGAAATATTATGGAATAGGACTTGTTTTTGTTACTGGCTAAGCTTAACACGCTACGTCTGACCACTGCTCTGAAGTCGCTGCTGTAAACCTTGCTCGAAAATACCATGTTTGTGACACAACTTGGATCAGTAGCACCTGGCCTATCGCAGACACGTGCTGTGGATGGATGACCTGTAAGTAAGGAAACACCCAAAGCCGACTTCACATTGCTTGACGAGTCATCCACCAAGACATAGCTCGCAACATACAACAGCCACAGGGCAGATACCGGTACCTCTTCCATCTCAGTCGGTCTCCATTTATTTCTTTCCTTTCTTTCGAGATGGAACCACCTTAAATCCGGCACCTTGGATCGAGCTGGTGTCACTGTTACTATCTTTATAATTCGTCTTCTTCGCCACCTCGTTCCAGCCACCTGCACTACTGGATTGCGCATCGGTCGAGGGGCTGTTGACCGGCTGCTTCTCGACCACGCCCTTCTCGGCGAGCTTCTTGCGGCGGATAAACTCTTGAGCAAAATGCCGTCCGTCCATTGTCTTCGAATTGGCGTAGATAGCGTCCGAGATGATTTCGGGCATCAGAGGACAAGCCATCAAAGTTGAAGCAAAGGTATCGACTGTAAATACAATTTAGTTAATGCATGGTTCGTATCAGAGGGTGTCTGAATGGGGAAGAGCAAGTTGACTTACTGTCCGTAACACCAGTAATGCCTCGAGATAACTGGCTGTGCAGCCACTTGTTGAACTCATCCATGGCTTCTGTTCGGCCGCCGCTCAGCGTTGAGGTGGTGCTCTTGGGCGTCGGACGAGGTGAGGCAGCCGGTGCGCTTGGAGCAGGCTTGAGTCCTGTAGAACTAGTTGAACGAACCTGCACAGCAGGGCCCGTGGGGGGTGCCTTGACCTTGCCGCCCGCTCCGACTGTAGCCCAGCCCGAACCACTTGTCGCAGGAGCTGCGCTGGTTGCGCTGGGAGTTCCAGGTGCGCCCGCAGCATTGGTCTTGCTAGCTAAATCAGCGTAGCGCTTGGCCCCGGTCGAGGACACTCCGCTCTGTGCTGCAAGCTGCTGGGCCTTTTGCTTACGCGCTTCCTCTTCGCGTTGAATATCTGCCAACGTTTTCTTTTTATCTGATACCGCGGCAGGCGTCGATGGCGCTGGTGCGCTTCCTTTGCCTACAACGGGTTTGATCCACGGGCTGCTCACCGGTCCTGCACTGACGGGGGACGCCGTACCCCAAGTGCTCGAAGTCGGTAGACCCGGTGCAACTGCAGCCACTCTCTCACGCTCACGCGCCGCCTCCTGCTCAAGCATGACACGCCGTGCTAGTGCTGCCGCCTCCTCTGCCTTCGCGGCCTTCACGGCCTCGGCTTGTTGAATCTCTTTGAGGCTCGGTCCCTTGTGAGATTCTGCGCCCCCATCTTTGGCCCACGGAGCGAGCGGAGGAAGCTGCGTAGATGTGGCAGAGCTGACATCCGGAGTTCCTGATCGAGAGCTGTTCGCGTATTGCTCAGGCAAGTTAGACCGAATACGCTGCGGAGCAGGCGCGGGAAGAGGAGTGCCCGATGGTGGTGGTGGGAATGGCATGGGTAACCCGCTGAGTTTCGCTGCCGCCGCCGCAGCTTGAGCCTGCTGATATTCCTTGAACTCTTTGCTAGAGGCGGCTAGATCCTTCTTTTGGGCTTGTTTGATAGTGTCCGACTCATTCGATGGTTCCGGCACGTGAGGAGCTTCGGAAACCTGAGTCTGGGAAGGCACCATTTCCTCTGTGATTCGTCGCTGCGTTTGTGTGAAGTTCTGCTCCATTGTTTCAGCATCGTGTTGTGCACGAAGCTGTTTGAACTCTTGTAGCCTGTCGCGGAATCCTTCACTGTCTTCGACAAGCTCGCCAGTTGCTGGTAGTTGGCTATTGTTGCCGGATTCCGGAGAGGGTTCTCCGATAGGTTGTTGAGGGAGGTTCCCGCCTAACGCTCCCGTGTTGTGCATGCTAGCCAGCACCTGGCGCTCGGCACCGGTCAGGTGGGTGAGCTCATCCTCGTGAAATACATCGAGGCCTGGACCGGAGTTACCGTGCGCGGCGGGCTGACGTGCGGCTAGCGAATCGAAAAAAGAACCCCCTGTTCCTATAGGACCGATGGGAGCCTGCGGCGGAGCTGTGATAGGCGACGTCATGCTTCCAAAGCTTGGTTGACTGTGTAGGCTGTGCGCACTAGAATGATGATTCAAACCAGGGACACCTTGCATCGGCATCCTGCCCATTGCCTGCTGACTAGATATAAATTCACGTTGACGGGCTAGAAGATACTGCTCTTCTTGCTTGCGTCTCTCCAGATTATTTTGTTCCTCGGCAGTCAAGGTTCGGCCGAAGCTTGGAAAGGCGCCAACGAGGGGAGGCTGAATGACACCGCTGGCATTGGGGGAGAACGGACCGCCTGGCGCTGGAGGCCCGTGAGGGATACCAATCTGAGGCACCAAAAAAGGCTCACGAGAATTACCAATGCGTCTAATGAGCTGTCCCAGTGGCTCGAACTCTACGTCTTCCACCTTCTTGACTCGCAAATCTGGCGTAAAGAAGTTGGCCTTGTACCAATCGTTCATCTCCAAGCCCGTAAAAGGGCCTTGCACGCTGCCCTGTGGATCGAGGTACGTCCAGCGCATGCGATCAGGCATCACCATGGTACGTGCCTGGGCTGAGGGGGGTTCAGAGGAAGGAATTGCCCCATAACTGGGAGCATTACTCGTAGCTGTAAATGTTTGACCTGGCGCAGTAGACATGCCACCATGGAGGCCCGGATCCGTCGCTGATGGTGTACGATTTCCCTCCACTTGGGTAGCAAACATGTTCGCAAAAACCCCTCTGCCACCCCTCATGGGGCTCTCCGCCTCTCGCCCATGGTCGTTGAGGGGATTTCGTCCGATGGCACCAAGGGGATTAGGCTGGCGGAGGTCAGGAATCGAGTCGCTTAGGCTTTCATTATCATGAGATTGCATCTGAGCTTGCATGGCGGCAGGAAACAACGAGCCAAGCTTGCTGCCACGACTGAAGGATCCAGTCCCGCCAAGACTTGTAGTTGTCGCAGGGCCAAAAACACCTCCAAGGTTGCCGAGGCCAGGTGATTGCATGTCGCCCATGCCACCAAACAAAGAGCCACCAAAGGGGGCGAACGGGGCCCTCTCGCGGTCCGGCGTGCTAGAAGATGGCCATCCCGAGAGATTTCCCAGCGAAGGGTAGCCCTTGGCACCGACACTAGAGGTTTGGCTCCGGTCACTTCCATCGAATGCGTTATGTGGGAAGGCTCGTGGCATCCCGGTCCCATAGTTAGAGGGAGGTTCGCCGCTGCCACCAAACCCGTGGAGTTTGTCCAGATTCTCGTCATGTTCTCCTCGTTCCCCTAGGGGGCTTCGGTAAGGGTTCGTTTCCGAAGGACTCAGAGGGGTAGGGTCGTGATCCCCATGCCCACCGAGGTTGAGTCCAGACATGCCGAAGTCTCCAGCCGACCCCTTGACCGGTGTGTCATACGATTGTGTATGAAGCTGGGTGTGGGACATAGGAGGACTTGTATCTTGAGCACCCCCTAAAACAGCACTCCCAGAGAGAGTTTCATCTCCGAATGGGTCCGTATCAGTTCGGGGTCGAGGACGCCAAGATCGACTCGGATCGGCAGCGACAGAGCCATCATTGAGTTTGTTGGCCGCGCTGTCCGAGGTATCCCTGGGAATTAGATGAGCTAAGCGACTCTCGCCTCGTGCGTTTCCAGGACGTCTCTCCCCGATGGTCGAGCCAGGTAGCGCGAAGTTCCCGAAGCTGCCAATCCCAGGCAACCCGCCCGCGGATGAGGTTTGCCAAGGCGACGGAGCACCGAAAGGGGTTGTACTTGTCGTTGTATTGGTACGGGAGAGACCAGCAAGTGACGTAGGTTTGTTTGCGGCATCCCTTGCTGCCAAGTCTTCAGGCTCTTCGAACACTGAGTCCTTAGCATCGGTGTTCTTCCGGTCCAGCCAGAGTGAACCGTTGTCTCGCGACGGACGATTCGATACCGGTGAGTTTAGTCCACCGCCCCCAGAAAAAGGATTGGTGTCGGTGGTTTCGCGTCTTCGCGTTCCCGGACGTGAGGTGTTCGAGGGTAAAGGTGTGGCTTGGGAGAGTGAAGTTTTTCTACCGTTGATGCCTCCCCCCGGATGAGTTCCCTCCTTGTTCTGGGCTGGGGGTTTCATGGTAGAATTGACGTCCAAAAAGAGCTAGAGTCACATCAGGTCAGCTTTCTAGGCCCAAATTCTCGAAATCATAGACTCAGCAAAATGGTTACACCCACCTCTTTTTCATCCGTCGTCATCTCCTGCATCCCGATGGCTTTTGTAGACCCAGTCACGTCCCAGCACATGTCCGGTTCCTGAGGGAGCACGTGTGATTCAGCGGGTTTACCCCATCCACGAGATGACACGCCGTTAGTATGGCCGGGGTTCCACCCGGGCATAAACAACGTGGAAACATCCGTCTGTTGGGCTCGTGGATTCTGTTGCATGTTGTTCAGAATAGATAGCATGTCTTCGCGGCTATATTTTGAAGGCGTAGCATTCTCAACAACTGTAGAGCCGACAGGCATGGCAGCGAGGATGGCAGGGTCGTCCGAGGGGGCGACGGATTCTGAAAGATTCGGCTGACTGAACGCTTGGGTGGAAGGTGTCGTGGATGTTCGGCGGAGAGTGAGAGTACCATTCATCGTGCGTGCTGGCCTAGACCTGAACCATGAAATACGTTAGCGAGAAGAAATAACGCCAAGGGGTGTGAGTAGAGAGGACTGCGGTGCGCTGGATTGCCACGCGATGATTCGCAGGGGAAACATGAGTGCAGGTGCAAGGGCCCGTCAGCCAATGGTAGCGTGAGCATGGCAGCATAGCATCGAGCTCGCCAGGAATGTGACCGTATGTACAGTATAGAAAGACCATGGACACGAGCCTGAGCACAAGATAAAGACAGCCGGCGAGCATGCGTGTGCGTGTGCATGTAGGACAACTACCGTTGCGCAAGAAAGGGAGGATTTGACGCAGTGATACATACCACTCTCCGCTCGCGGTTCCACGTCCGTCGCCTCTGGCACCTGATCTTGCATCGCGGTTCGAATTCTGTCCCGCAGCGGCAGACGCGAAGCTGGAAGGGAGGTTTGAATTCATCTTGAATGAGAGTGAGACTGCAGACGAGGCGGTCTTGTAGTCGTACAAAAGCACAGGTACACGCAAAACGACCTTGGGGGGGTTTCGCTGTCGCTTTCTTCTTTCGAAGCTGTGGTGATGACGCACGAGGGGGTAGACGAAAATGGGCCTGGTCGTCTCAACAAGCAAAAAACAACGGGATGGCTGGTGCGAGTCGCGTGCTTCTGGTGGAAAACGAGAAAAGCGAGTGTTTTTCGTTACGTTGTCGGCGTTGTAGCTGGCAGCAGCGAGAGCAGGATGGACACGATTGTGAAGGCGTCGGTGGTCGATCCGAGACTTCGGTGCATAACAGGGGTGACGGTATTCTCGAAAGATGTCGTCGATTGGCCGGGTGGCGGATGGCGATACTGTGCAGCTGTAAGCTGATACTGTCGTAGTGTATGCTGTCGTCGTTGTAGTGGCGGCAGCGATGGCGGATTGTGTGTGGTTGGCTGGTTGGTTGGTTGGTGGATGGTGGTTCTCGTCGTAGGAACAACTTCCTAAATGGATGTAATTTTTTTGGCGAGTCGAAATTTCGTCCTAGCCCAGTCTAGAGGCGAGGGAGTTCAGAGCTTTGGCTTTAGTTTGGTGCCGCCGCCAGTTGGAGCCTATTGGGTCTTGGGGCTGCGTACCACCACTGAACCTTTTTGATAGAGGTAAGTACAGTACAAGAGGGCACGGGCCACAGAGCTGATTTATAGGCTTGGGTTAGTGACTTCCCCCGGCATCGTAGGTACCGGGTACCTATCCTGCGGGCTGCTGGGAGGTGCTTGCCGGAGGTTCTTCAGGGCTAGGTATCCCTTTCGCTTGGCAGATGCTTTAGTTGAACACCAGGTGAACTACGATAAGAAGGTTGCCGCCTCATCATGATGAAATTATACAGTCAGCAAACTAAAAAAACTATACCGTAGTTCTGAAGTGCTTTGCAAGCCATAAGAAAAATTACATTTAACTAGTAGACGTAGGGTATACCCTCTTTATTATGTAACGTTATGATTAGTGGTAAATTGATATTATAGATGGGATGAACCCCAATTTGATCCGAACTCATGTGTGAGAGGTATACGTGGTAACATGGTGATAGGTAGAAAGGACCCCATGGCTGAGATTTATCTCCAATCATCTTTTATGAGATACTTACCTAATTACAGTGTCATCCATGCCCCTTTCGTGATGTAGAATCAGTAGGTAATTAAGTCATCCCAATTTTATTACAAACTAATCTCATAAGCGTATTTATATACTTCCAATAGAGACCTAAATAAATGTGCATCGAAATATCAAGATCTATTGTGGTTCGCCCCGAGATATTATATGGTAACCGAAACGCTAATGAAACCTAAATTCCGAGGATATTCTACAATTTGATCCTAAGAGGCCCTCAAAATCCCCATTGTTTACACCAATGCTCCATCAACTCCTTCGTGACAGCCTTCGCCTTGCGCATGGACGGGCTGCGCTCTTGGGTATGCGTCATCTCAAAGATAACGGGGTCATGGCCCTCGCCCGCCGCCATGCCGCGGTACGAGTCGAGCAGCTTGACGCCGGGGTTCTTCTCGAGGGCCTGGATGTCTCCCGTCTGGCTCTTGTCCAGCCTATCGACCCACTCCCTGAAGGTCACGAGCTCGCGGATGCGCTCCTGGCCGTAGAACTCCTGCACGGCCGGCGCCAGGGAGCCCCATGTCGTCGAGTGAGGGTTCACGCCGTGATAGTACCCGCTGATCTCGTCGGCGGCCACCCGCTGCGCCACGCCCACGACGTCGAGGACTAAGCCCGCGATGCCCTCTACGGGCGTCCAGTCCACGCGCTCCATGGCTCCGAGGTTGTGAGGCAGCGCGCCCAGGTACAGACTGCTCGCGATGATCGAGGGGAGCCACTCCTGCTTGTTCCAGGCGCCTTTCTCGCCTGCGGGCCCGGCGATCTGGCCGACGCGGATGATGGCGGCGGGGAAGTCGCCTCCCGAACGGGCCACGTCCTCGAGGATCAAGCTGCCGACCATCTTGCTGCGTCCGTAGCCGAGAGAGGGCAGGGTGAGTTCCTCGAGGCGCTCCTCGGGTAGCTTGCCCCGTGACGGGTCCCACAGGTCGCCTGTGCCGATCGACGAGATGAAGACGACGGCCACGCGCTTCGCCGCCTGCGACGCGAAGTCGGCCACGTTGCGCACGCTGCGGATGTGGGGCTCGAAGGACTCGGTTGGGATGTTGAAGTTGACGGGCCACGCGTTGTGGATGAACCGGTCCGCGCTCTGCAGCAGCTCGTTGAAGTCGTCTCGAGAAAGCCCGAAGTCCGACCGCGACATGTCGGCGTGCAAAAACGTCGTCTTCGATTCGTAGTCTGTGACCAGACCGCGGTTCGCCATGGCGCTCAGCTGTCGCTTCTTGCCACCATCCTCGTCTCGGTTGAGGCACACGACCCGCTTGACGGCCGGGTTCCTGACCATCTGGTCCAACATGTAGGATCCCAACATACCCGTGGTGCCCGTGATGAGAACCACCTGTCCGTCGTCTGAGGGGTTGGGGCGGCCTGGCTTTGCCTGGGGTGGGTTTTTGATGTACTTCTGCCAGAGCGCCGTCATCGATTCAACCTCGCGCTGCATTTTGTCACCGGGCGTGGCTGCGCCGTTCTGGTGGATAACGGAGAGTAGATACTTAGCCAGTTTTTCGGGCGTGGGATTGCCGTAGATAACACGTGTGGCGACGGTGTCAGCATCGATATTGTAGCCCGCGGACTCGAGCCCAGCTCGGATGAGGCGCGAGGCGCTGATCACTTGCATGCTGTCGACCTATTGATTCTAAGTCAGCTAATTATAATCTTCTCTAAAGACTTGGTGGGAGCGTTACCCCAGATGAGAAGAAATCAGCGTCTGACTGGAGCTCATTCTGAATCCCCAGGCGAGACTGGAACAGTTTTCGAATCGACTCGATCAATGTCTCCTCAGAGCTAAGGTCCAGCTGGGGCGCGTCCACGTCGGATACTTGCTCAACCTTCTCGTACAACTCGTCGATTTCGTCCTTATACAACTTGATCGCGCCGGCTCTTTGGATTGTGCCCTTCCCAGCGCGAGGGAAAGGCTTTTCTGGAGAGGCTAATATGATGAAATCCCGTCCAATCTGGCCGTGGGCAACAGTCTCCTTGTTTGCGGCAACAACCAGCGGCCATATTCTGTCAATGAGTTCCTTGGCTTCGCTCTCGTTCTCTGGGTACTTGACGGGCTCCATGATCAAGCTGGGTTGAAAGCGCCCTGCTCCAGCTACGATCGCGCCGTTGAGTTCGGGGTGGTCGGCTACTATCGCCTCTATTGTTACTGGGTTTAACTTTTCTCCGTTGGAGAAGACAATGACATCTATATTAAGAAATGTCAGTAATAATCATGTCTATAGGGTCAGGAGCACTGTATTTGGAGACTCAAAGAGACTCAAATCATTCAGGTCCTTATTTCGGACTCCAGTGCGTAAACCGTAACATGGGGATGAAATGATGAATAACTCACCGTCCGAGCGCCCGTGATACATCCAATGGTCGGGCAAAGTGGGATGCTTCCTATATAGGTCCTTTGTGTCATACTCTTGCAGCTCTGGGAATGTGTAGAAAAAGCCTTGCAGGCCCGGTCGCTCCGCCTTACGCACGACGACTAGCCGGTAAACATCATCTTCGCCCTCGACCTTCCGCCAATCTGCTCCAAAGTCTTCCGAGTGATAAATGACTTTAACGTTAAGTGTCAGCAGAGTGTTTTGCAGGATATTACAGGAGCTAGCACCAGAAAACTAGCTAGAGTGGGAAACATATTTATGACTTACACCATCGCCACATTTTAGGGTCGGTTTGCAAATAGATAGGGAAGGGAAGAAATCTGCGACATCTTGTCAACTACTAGTTCAGCGAAGGTTGATGGCTATCCATACTCAGTGGCAGAGATTGCGTTGGTGAGGAAAACCCCTTTTTCGACTAATCGATTTCCGGACTCTGTAGCCAGATTACCTGTTTGCGCATTAGTGCCTATCTTGCTGCGTGCTCTAGGAACTGTATACAACTGACCTCCGGCAAAGCAGACCAACTTCAGTTTCTTTAAAGGCTCAATGTATCGATCGCTCTGACTCATATCCTCGAGAATTGCAGGTCTGTAATAACGCCCAGAATCAGTGTCCGTTATAAGATAGGAAATTAATGCAGTAACGAAATTCGTTCAGTGAGCACTCACGGAAGGAATGCCCCTTCCGCGTCAACTTGATCTAGAGAGTCTGCTATAAGATCCGCTGCGAGGGGACGGCCAGGTATTCCAAAGGCTGTTGGCGTTCCAAAGTACACGTTGCTCACTAGGAAGAGGTATAGCCCGGCGGCGTGAAATAGGGGCACTGGACCTGTCAGCGAAAGCTTATAACATCGCGGTTGGAAGCACTAAGTCGACGCACTTGGATTATAATTCCTCTTGGAATCCTCCGCAAACGACTTCATGAACATCTTTCGTCCATTCCAGTTCGGCTTGGTGTTGTACTGGTCACTGATCGCCACCATGCCGTTGCGGGCGACGATGGGCTTGGGGATGCCGGTTGTGCCGCTGGTATGGAGAACACATAACGGTCCCCATTCTGCCTCCTCAAAGGTCTTGTTGTAAGGGAAGTGCTCCACCTCCTTTTCCGGGAACCAGTTCTCGACAGGTCCAACTTCGACCGCTTGCATGTCTCGTTCCTGCAGCCACGGTTGCACAATGTTACGGTGGGATTTCGGGAAGCAGAGGATACGGCAGTCTGTGTGGTCGAAGAGACTCAGCTGTCCTTCCTGGGAATTGCGGGGTGAAATGAAGAGAGCCTATAGGCCTGTCAGAATCGACTTCCTTAGAATTTTCCATCGAGAACCTCACCTTGTATCCGGCTTTTACAGCAGCTAGCACCAGTACAATATAGCGAACATCATTGGGTCCGATGTATGCAATCGTGGGAAAGGTATCGGCGGGTGGCACACCACAGTTGTCAGTGATCCTCCGCGCAACATGGTTGATGGCGTTGGCGTATTGCTTCCATGTCACTTTCTTCCAGCCATCCTTTGGGTCAGAGCTTCGAGGGATAGAGAAACATTCGCGCTCAGGTTCGTTAGCAGCAAAATCGTCGACTACATGGGGGAGCAGGCGACGGCCATAATCTTTCTTGGCACCGCTGTTTGCAGCTCCATTTGTATTTCCGCTCATGGTTTCTGTTGTAATATTTCGTTATACGTAAGATCAATGAGACTTGGTTGAGAGATATTGGTTTTCTTGTAGGATATTTAGATTATAGTAGGATTATCAAGTAGTTTGAATTATTGTACGGGATCGTATTTCATCACTTGGAGATGCTCTTGGGCCTCACTCGGCTCTTATACTTGACGTCTCAACTCCAAAATGTTGACTATACAACAAGCAACTCCTCGGCCGAGAGACAGCGCGATGCGCGAGAATAATTAAGGGTTGTCATGATAAAGGCGACAGGTCGACAGGGTCGCAAGACACCCGCGACCAACAGGGCCGAGCAACGAAGCAAAGTGAGATCATAGCTTCCTGCCATGTGTGCGCCAGTCTCAACGGCGTAAAGTCAATTCTGCGGGCACAGCGTCAGCAGCATGCAGACTCCCGCATAGCGCGTCAGAGGATTCGTCTACCACCTGCCTAACCCTAGGTCTATTACCGGATAATGACCGTCACTGGTAGAAGGGAGAGTTGGAGCTCTCACTAATCCCATGCCTCTGGAAATTAAAAGCAGTATTGCTCTCACTCACACCGAGGAGGAGCTGACGTGGGCTGCCACCAATTTGCAACGGACGTGTCAACCCATTGCAGTGTTCGGCCGCTTGTCTCGCGTGCCGAGCACATGGCGAGAGGGGCAACCCGAAACATTCAAGAGTCATAGGTTGAGTTTCGCTTACTACCGTTTTTGGAGTGAGTTTCTACGCGCCCAATATGAATAGGTAGCGAGGGTAGTTTATCGGGAGGACAAGGCGGTAGATACGGTAGCTTGGAGTGACGATCGCGGCAGCGGCCTCCACTATATTAAATGGGGCGCCTCGGCTGGTTTCCTCGAACCCCACTCGCCTTGACCTCCGTCGTCAGACTACTGGCCTGCGTGGTTTTCAGCACGACACCCGCGTTGCTTATTTTGTGCGCTTACATATAACTACCGTAGCGTGTCAACCCGGGGTTTTAGGCGATAAGTATCACAATTCGAAGTGAGGGCTAATATTTCCGACGGAAAATTTCCGTCGGAAATGAAAAGATTTACAATGTACGCGTATTTAAGCCATTGCTTAAATTTTTTTTAAAAAATGATTTCGGTCTCGCTATTCTATCGCTTGCCGAACATACTATAGCCGTTGCCATTCTCATAGTATACTAGAATTGACTGATCACAACAATTGGTTCCGAGCCGACAAAAGCAAAGTCGATTACTGATACAGGAAATTTTTCATGAGGGGTTATTTTAGTACCTTGAGTACGTGCTTATGCAGTCAGTAAGGGTACTAGGTATACCTACCTATGATCTGGTGCCTACTATATATAAGGAATCAACTCTTCTGTATCAGGCGTAGCGCTCCAACTGACTTCTCTGATTGACTGACGATGCCATCCGCCAATATGGTTATGGGAGCTAACCATGTGCGAGACGCTGTTATTCCCGAACCCTGCATCGATTCAATACGACTCTGCTGTTGTCCCAATCGAGGTATCGTGCCCCACCTATGATTGTAAACGACAAGGTCTGCTAGCCAGCTTGGATCAATATCATGAACTTGGCTGACAATAAATAGGACGGGGCCAGGGACAGATTTTATTAAGTTCGAGATAGCTTCACTGTTCATGCACGTCCTGACTCTTTTTGTCCTGTTGTCCTTAACTCCTTTTCAATCTCCTGGATAGTTGAATAGAACGAACGGGGTTTACCGGACTTATAGCTTAGAACGCCGGTTCATGCATACATAACGTCCAAACCTTACGCCATCATTATAGCTAGCTATATAGTGAAATCACGACTATAAAATGCTGAAAAAATGTAGCAATCATCTCGTATGTCTCTTTGCTCTCAGCTAACATCGCTTCTTCTACACTGTTTCCACGACACAAATATCTGACTCGCATAAAAATAAAATCAATATGTCGCGTTACGCCGAGGCACACAAAAACCCTGCTGGGGCTGGAGATGCACGCCCTACCGCCCTACAAATAATCAAAGACGAAGGACTCGAGGGGAAGCTAAAGGACAAAGTCTTCCTAGTCACTGGTGCATCCTCAGGTATAGGCATCGAGACGGGTCGTGCTCTCGCAGCCACGGGTGCCAAGGTCTACCTCGCCGTCCGTTCCTTGAAGAAGGGCCAGGAGGCATGTGCATCGTTTCTCGAGCCCGGACGCGTCGAGCTACTAGAACTCGACGTCGCCAGCCTTGCGTCTGTCCGCTCTGCAGCCGCCAACTTTCTCCAGAAGTCCTCCACACTCAACGTTCTGGTCTGCAACGCCGGCGTCATGCAGGTCCCCACTCGCGAGGAGACTGTCGATGGCTTTGAGATGCAGCTTGGCACTAATTACCTCGGTCATTATCTCCTATTCGATCTGCTCAAGGACGCTCTCCTCAAGTCGTCAACCCCCGAGTTCAACTCTCGACTCGTGAATGTCTCGAGTTCTGGCCATCACATGTCGGAGATTATCTTCGATGACTTTCAGCTTAAGAAACCGGATGCGTACAGTCCATGGGGCGCATATGGCCAGAGTAAGCTTGCACAAATTTACCAGGCCAACTACGTTGACCGCAACTTTGGGCCCCGTGGCCTACATGCGCTCAGCCTCATGCCCGGCGGCATAATGACCAACCTCCAGAAATACGTCCCTGAAGATGTAAAGAAGGGCTGGCACGAATCCAAGGAGACCGTTGCTTTCCTCAAGAGCACTGAGCAAGGTGCGGCAACCACTGTGCTCGCTGCTGTCGGCAAAGAATGGGAAGGAAAGGGCGGCAAGTACTTGGAAGACTGCAGGCCTGCTACACACGAGCCACTAGTCCCGACTTTGTGTGGCGTGAAGGAGTATGCCTATGATGAGGCGAAGGAGAACAAGTTGTGGGAGCTCACAAGACAGACACTGGGCCTTTCATAGTGGAAACCGACTGAGCATTATTTTGATAAGCCCATTAAACTGTATTTTTAGGTACGCTAATAGGACGCTTTCGTTTCATTCGCATATGCGACCTCAGATTATATAATTGCTGGTCTCGATTAATTTGTGATGCGCAATCTGATTGTAGTAATAGCTGGTTTGATTTCTCTGGCTCTGTTGATATTGCTCGATCAGCGCCTGACAAGTTTTATCTATAGTATGGATTTTTAATACTACCAACTTTTGACTTCTTCTTTTTTCCCTCAGTTTTTATCTTTTGTTCTTATTTTCTTAGCATGATAAGAAGAAAACTCCATCTAAATTTGGGATTAGATAAACCGCACGATTACCCGAGTTGAATCAAGCTCTAATAAGAGGATAGATCCAACTGCACTTTATGATGGCTATTCATTTTATATATACCGAAGTAGTGGGGATGACATACTACTGACTTTTCCAACGAGAAAAGGGGCTTGTTTACATATATTCAATATAAGGGGTAGCTATCTACACTTATACACTTAGTCTAGTGCTTAGTTTTCAATATTATTTTCGTCAGTGTTCTACGAAACCTACTCTATTGACTTGTGTACTTTCGATCAAGTGGTTCCTCATTATACATCAGATATTTACTATCCCTACATGTGTGATAGATAGATTGCCTCCTTGGATAGGGCTCGGGGGTGGGCAAGTTACCGGGGTTACTTCATTGTATAAACCGAAGCGGTTATTCAAATCGCCTACTAAAAACTCACAATTTTTATGAGAATTGTCGAAGCTGATAGCAATATCATTAGGTCATACCAATAACAGAGGGCTATACTAGACGGATGGTACGTGGACCTAAGGTCTCGAAGATTCTCTCATATTGCCCACTCAAATCCAGTGTTGCCCACGGCTCACCCCGACCTCCATCTGAAGCTTTCAGCATCTTGTCCAGCTGGGCCTGCGTTGGCTGATATTTGCAATTGAATTCGTCACTGATGCAGCGCGCTTCATTCTCCATCATCCCATGCACATAGGCGTCTCCGAGGAGTTCGAAATACGGATCCAGTGCATCTTGCGTTGGTTTCCGACCCTGTTTTTGAGGTGCTGGCGGCGGCGGCGGCAGCCGACGTAGAACTACTGCCAGCTCGTATGATTGGAGAATGGCAATTTCGTCGCCGATCTGGACTATTCGAGGTACTAGGCAAAAGTAACCATGCTTGGTAATGGCGAAGCGGAACGTCTTTGCTGCGCCAGAAGATTCGAAAGAATTATTCATCTCCGGAAGTTTGGAATCTGCGTCCCAATACCCTGGGCACTAATCACAATTAGTCATAAAAGGATGGTGACATTGCCGCGCGGACATTTTGAATATGGCCCGTACTTTGATTGAAAATCAAGATGACTGGGGTGGCACACTTACGCCCTGCTCATACCACTTGAACCATTCGTCCCAATGCGCTCTGGCATAATCGGACCGCACTATTTCTTGCTGAGCGTCGCACGACATGATAAGCGTCAACTTATATGCATCCAAGACCGTATCTCCATTAAGATACGTCGAATCTTGCAAGCTCCCGATGTAGTCCATGTCCTTTTTGATGCTCTTCACAATTTGTGCGATGTTCGCGCCAAGATCCCCTTTTTCTATGTCAACAAAATCACCAGCATATATGATCTCATCAGACATTAAGCATCGAAACGAAGCAAAGCTCTGCAGTAATGATTTTTTCATGCCCTTGAAATTTCTCAAATCGTCTGTCATGGGAAACTGTCTCTTCCTGCCTTTCGGAAGTTGGCTCACCCTGCTGCTTGATGTCCTCGTCGATGGGATAAATGCAGGGTGACTCCTTCCCCCGGCCTTCCACAAGGTTGCAGTGGATATCATGTACTCACTCTCCTCTTTGTATCTGTAGTCCGGTGCCCATGAGGGCAGAGCAGTATTGGCTTCCTGTCGAACCCGACCCGCATTTTTTAAGAAGCGAAGTGCGTCCACGTCGAGGAAGCGCCGGGCGACATCGGCATACTAAATTACTCATCATTAGTTGTAGACAAAGTTACGTAGTAGAAATCTAGGAAAGTCCTGATATAATGGAATTCAAAAGACTTTGGCTTGAATTATGGTTTGGGCCGAGGTGCCTTCGGAAATAACTTACGAGAATTTCCCACGGGACTCGGTAGTCAACCTCGAACCATTGAGCCGTGTCAGCTATGATGTTACCCATGGCATAGATTCTGTCTCGGGGATTTGTTGCTTCGTAACGGGGGACACTATCCACTAAACCCTCGAAGCTCAGCGCAATGGCAGACTCGCCGTATACGTCCTGAAAATGGTAATGTCGAGCTTTTTGGATTATCCTGACTGCTTGTATGTTGTTAATTGTTCGGCTGAGCTGCTTATGGACATAGTCTGGCCATGTTTCGGTATATCTCGGGCACATGATCCACTAATAATGCAGACCGAGTTAACTTTAGGGCCTTGATGCCTATATTCGACACAAAAATGGTGGTCAGAGCCGCCGCATGCCAAGCTCCTCATGCGGAAGCCGATAAAAACAATAGAGAAAAGTATGAGGGATCCTACAGCTAGAGCGAAGAGATTATCCCAATCTACCGTGTCCGGGCCACAAATCACTCGGACGGTTTCACACAAGGAAGCCTCCTGTTGAATCCAAACACGCGAGAACCACTGCCGATTGAGGAAGCTTACGATAGCAAGCACAAGCTCCTGCACCTGGCTGGCTTCCATGCCTGGATTGAATGAAGGGTCAAAGAAGTAAGACTTCTCTACAAACCTAGACCAGTTCGATCCACACTCGCAGTACGAGAATTCCCGAACATATTTCTTTGCTTCGAGGGTCGCCGCGTACCTCATCGCAACAGAACTGTGCTCGTCTGGGCGCCCCAACCAGACCCACGTGGCACCCGCCCGTCGATAGATATAGTGCATTATGGCGACCTGTGCTGCACGCTCGTCAAAGCTGCACTGGTTGATGCAGATGGCATCTATCCAGACCTTACGGGGCTGATCAGGCCTTCGAAGGTCTAGTATCATATTGAATGCATTTCTTTGGACCCAGAGCTGATAATCACCACAGCTAATCGATTCCGGATTCTCTGGGGAGCCCCAGGTGTATGAGGTGGCATCGTAAGATCCTTGGCATTCGTCGAGCGTCGTAGGAATCAGCTCGGTTTTGAGGGGTTCGTCGAACTTCCCTGGGTGAATAATAAGAAGTCGAATGGGTAAGTCGCCCTCGAGGGGTTTATATAAAGAGGATGCGATTTCCGCGTTCCACTTATCCATGGCTACAACTGTGCAGCTCAAAGGTCATTTCGTTATAAGGTTGCCGAGTAGACACTGAGCTAACTGAGATAACCATGAAATATCTCGAATCCTTGTAATCCATCATCCTACAGTAAAGCTCCTACCAAAGTGATGTGGCAAAAGAATATCAGTCCCACTACCACTTCTTCCCACAGAATACTGACATCCTTTAATCACATCACCTCGCCTTTTGGAGGTTGGTCGTGGGTCTGTGGCTTACGTACTTACTTTGTTGTAAGGCCTGTGCACTCTCTGTGGCTTGTGAAGGTAGCATCCGCCACTCTGTATTACCTAAGTATACTGCATTATTCCTAACCTTACTTAAGTACTTAGTCTTATGGTACTTGTCGAATTGATGAGAACAGTCGGGTTGTTGTTACGATAAGGTAGAATTGGGCTTGTGTTCTTGCTTGGTAATGTGAGGAGCTAGGTAGAAACGATTCAAAGCAGTGACTTAATCAGAAACGCTAAGGGGTGGTCTCATTCTTGTTGGCTGGCTCCAAACAACACCCGAAAGTTCGGGCTCTTTCGGTGGGATATTCAGGGCAGTAGGATAAAGAAGAGGGAATCTATTTAATCTCATTGTGTAATGATGTTTCGCAAAACGCTGCAGTTGATGTTCCATACTTTTCTGGTAATCGTCCGCAACCTCGAACTCCTTGACTATAGAATGACATTGACTTGAATAGGATAGCCGCAGAATAAATGGAAGAGAGTGTTCTGTTGTGATGGTTAGTAGCTAATACCTCCTGATATGATACAGGAAAAAGTATTCGTTGGTCGCTGTCCGTTTGCTAAATCCCCGGCTCCAAATCCCATTTCAAATACTCAACCTTCATCTTGATAATATTCAGATATAATACTCACCAGTTACTCTTAGATAACTATAGTCACCATGGATAATATCATCGATCCGCCGAGAATGCCGGACTATTATCGAGACCTCGGCATCTCACAAAAAGCTACCCCAGCCACGATTCGAAAAGCGTTCAATGTGTTAGCATTGGCTACTCACCCCGACAAGAATCATAACAACAACACAGGAAATTCCGACAATGCTGCAGGTTTTCGCAAGGTGCGAGATCGTTGATGCATGAAGCTTTGTTTCGCTTAACTGACCTTAATCTTTCTAGGTCCGAGAGGCGTACGAGTATCTTTCAAATCCTAAGAAGCGAGCAGGTTACGACGAACAGTACCTCTATATTCGAGCTGCATGGGAAAGATACCATGAACAGCAAGCTACACGAAGCAGACGCGAACAGGAACGTCTAGTGAAGGCCGAAGAAGAACGGAGAGCCGCTGAAGCGGAAGGCTTGCGCAAGCTTGAAGAGCGAAAGAGGCGTTCCAGAGAGTATGCACGTAAAGCGTGGAAACAACATGGGCGTGCTGCAAAGCGAAAAATTGGTCTGCAGAAAGACGCAGCGGCAGAAGCAAGGTTAAGAGAAGTAGCTGAGAGAAGGAGGGGTGAACAGGAGAAAGCACGTGAGCATCTGGGGTTGGTTCACCTCATGGGACTACCGAGAGGCTCACATATACTACCATTGTACCGGATTAACAACTAACAGTTAAGCCGGTTGACTTGACAATGTACTATCTTTTGATAATACATGAGTATAATGCTGCAGTTCTTCTCCGTGACAAGAAATGTCGTCATCCTCAATTCAGATGACTCAAGATAAACATAGTATCTTACTATGGGTACCGACCCCATAGTTTTATAAATTCAGGTTGTTTAAGATGTGACCACTCAGTATTGTTAGAGCTCTTACAACTAATAAATGTGATATTTCGTCAAGTACTTGAGAAGGTATGTCAGGCGCGTTACTTTCATTTTCAAGTGTTGAATACCACCTGGGTAATACGAGATCAATTTGGGGTTCTATCTTATTACTTTTAGGATTTGGTTGTCGGGAAGAACACATATCGCCCGCTGTGTTCGCATGTGATTACTAAGTAAGAAAAATCCTCAGCCGCGAATGATAGATCTATTCCCCGGTGAGTCAGAGACATCTTGAAAATGATATTTGTGCCGGTCAAAGACGGCTCAACTAAATAATAGCTATGCACTGCATTTCTTTTTCGCCCCTCGCAAAGACTGTTAAAAAAATGAATCATAAATTAAACCACAGGGCTTTTGGCTCGCTAAAATCATTTCTCTTATATAGACCTATTATTTACCCTAGAGGACGACCAGTTGCGTCGGCCGGCAATATTGTATTAGATTTACGGCTAGTTGTTTGGTTTTTCTTCATCTTCGAATTCCGTATAGGTGCGTAAGAAAATTAGATTAAGCGTGCAATATAAATTTAGAGAAAAAAACGGTCAACAAGTATATATCACGGCTGGTAATATAGAACATAACTCCATTCAGTCTAGCGAGTTTAATTCTACTAGTAAGCTTGAAGATTGTAGTATAACTGCCGCAAACAACTCTGAAAGTAATGATAAATATGATTTTATGAAAATCGTTGAATGACTACTTGGGCAATCCATTAGTTGTCCAGGAAATATTATCGCCCGTGGCGTATTCCCCTGCGCTACCTTCTTATTCTGCGGATGTCCAAGCTAAGGCGACCTGTTCACAGTTCTCGGGCTTGGAGCCGTCGGTGTAGATCTTCAGCTGGATTTTGCCCGCGCTATTGATGCAACCAAATGGAGCTTTACCGTAGCCTATTGAGTGAGTTAGCAAAATTAATTTCCAGAAGAGACAAGCGCGGAAAGAGTCGAAACTACTCACCCGTGTAGCGCCAAACGCCGGTACTTTCCTGCCACCAGGTGTTGGTGACGGAGAAGCTCTCGGTTGTGAGGACGAAAGGGCCTTCCGAAGTTACATCATTCGAGCTATCGACCGTGATCCAGTATCGGCTGTCGTTCGTCTCTGTGCCGAGTATCAAAATCTTAGTATCATCTCTCTTTCCGGTTTTCATCCATTGCTTCCTTGGGACGCGTAGAGGTAAGTATGGGAGCGGGAACTACGTACCAATGTCCAGGCTATAGTAATTGACGTGGCCGTAGTAATGCGGTTCGGTAAACCAGGTAGTCGGGCGCCCAGAGGCTTCGGCGGCGGGCACCAGCTCGGCGAAGGAGAGCGTGTCGTCAACTGAGAGCTGGTATCCCTCAAAGGTGCCAGACGAGACCGCGACGCTGATGTACCCGGCGTTGGCACCGGCAGCGGCGAGGGCAAGGAAAGCGGCGGAGGTAGATACGCGCATGATGTCGGCGTTGAGCTAGTGAAGTTATAGCAGAGGGTAATCGGGAAAGACTTGTTGATGATGCTGGAGGAAACTAATGATGATGATAAAGCGACGACCTGGCTACTATATAGTATTTCCTTCTTTCACACAAGTGTCTGTCTCGCTGAGCTCGCCCTCGATCTCACCGATAGACTCTTGGCCTGCCTAACAAGCCATCTTTCAGTTGGTTAGTAACACAAATCCAGATAATTATAGAACAAAACTTAGTATGAAGTTCGTGTTGTCTGTCCTGTCCACTTTTCACTCTATACTTTGTTTTACATCACCTACCATAAGTGGCTTTGTGAGGCTCCAAGAACACCAGATTTGGTCTGGCTAATTATATCTCCAAGGCCCACTATCATCAGATATCGTGGTTGTAGTTGTGGACCGCAATCCTCTTCATTTCATAACCCCAACATAGTAGCGGCTTGGCGTCTTGGTGGAACTACAATACCACCAATTAAGGTAAGCTAGTACTTTTTGACAGCTCGGGAGATCGTTCCACAAGGCTGTCTACAGCTACTCAAGAGAGATCGAAGCACAGGGTACGGTTTCATGCATTAAAACATGTAAATGCCAATATTACCTCTTCCCATATTCTCAGTCGTCGACAACTTTCGGCACTAAAGTCAAACGCTAGTGAAGCAACTTAACCAGCATGACATAACAAATTATAATCAAAATGAAGTATTGTATTTTCTTGCAATTATACAGCATACGCTATAGTAACTCAGCATCGGCAAGGTTCTTCTCCTAGGCGGAGGGCTTGGTATGGCAGATAGGAAATACTTTGCGAACGTGGGGACCGGGGTTAAGGCGGGATAGCCTCTCGGTAAAAAATTCCCGAAAAGGCAGCGTATGGTCGATGCAAATGCAAATAGCGGCTGGGGCACCGGAAAGAGCCGCTATGGGCACTTCTATGCGGGACCAAAGCGGCGGTCAAGGGGACCCAAGCGGTACCAAACTAGAGTGCCGGCGAGAGCACACCGAACAGAGCCTCCGGTACTAGGGAAGACGCAGTCTTAGGGACCGGAATATGCCGTCGCAAGGCCACTCTATCTACTACTCCAGCCGAGAGGTAGAGACTATAGAAAACACCAGATCAGGGTAATGTCGGTGGTGAACACGACAGGGAACCCCGGACATCAAGCAGGATAATCAGCCTAGCCAACGTTGAAGAATGAGATCCTAGAGGTTATACGGACTGGACCCAGGTATGGGAATGCAACTACCCAGATACCAAGGTCAGGTCGGCGACATGATGTAATTAACCTATGAAGCGATTGTTCACATATTATTCAACTACCCGTTCTTATTCTAGGTTATCGTAATTCTTATTATCGTGTCTGTTGAAGCCTATAATGGTAACGATACGGACCTGAATTATCCGGGCTAGAGAGGGTTAAGATATTCGTATATATAAACCTAGATTCGCCGTTTGGGCTCGGGGTTAAGACCTCTAGCCCTTGCAACACTAGGCTTCAAAGTAAACACTATACTCTTGGCTAAATATCTGCATTCGTATTCCACTAATAACCATATCCTACCGGTCGCCCTTGTAGAATGGTACGATTGAAAATGAAAAGAAGTGTGTTATCAAGCATACTCTTGAGGCGAGCCCTTTTAATCCGTGTTCAAGTGAACAACACGACCGTAACTCTCAGCTTCCAAGGCACTTAGATCACTGTTTCGCTCCGTTTTGTTGCCACACTTAGCGCCACAAGCATTTTCTTGGCCTATACCTAATAAGTTGTCATCAGTCTTGTTTGAGAATATTTTGAACAAAAAATTGGCAGCTCTCGATCAGAGTTATATTAAAGTATTAATAATACCGCTAACATCAGCTTTGCATAAATTGGGGCTTGCGAAACGACTCTAAATCATTAATCTTCTCTACATTTCGTGGGATTACGGTCACGTGAAGAACTCCAGTCAGTGGGTCGTAAGTGGTTTAGGGGATCGCATTTTCGGATCCCAAAATCTCCAGTCCTGGAGGCTTCCATACCAACTCTTCCACATTTTCATGCGAAATGTGCTGACTAGTTTGCAGCAAGATCCACTACTATGGAAGGCCTGGCAAAGATTGTAATGGTCAGAGCCGGGCTTGTCTTCCCAAGCGGCAACAGTCCAGGAGGCCACATTAGTCAGCATATAATCTAGGGGATCCCACTATCGGCATGTTAGTTGAAGGCTGGGTTAACATACGATAAAGTCTTCCCTTGTTGGCAGGTCTTTTACAGCTCGCACAGACACGGGATATTGAGTCTCTGGTCTCTGGACAATCGCGAATGAACCCCGGCAGCTAGAACTGTCAATGGTACAAACTCTATTTGCTAAAGTGTGCCCACCATCGTAACGTTGCATAGCAGAAAACATTCGTCGCAAAAGTCAAATGAGCTACATCTAAAACAGTCTATATTTATATCAGCTTCCATGCGTTACTTTTCTCTTTTTGGTGTTGATTGGAACTAATGGCCTTGGCGGACCTCGGCCTGGCAAAAGTTTCATCTGAAAAGAATCCTTTGCAGTAACTCAGACTTAGAGATGGTGGTACCGATTCTAGGTTTCCATAACTCTTACCTAAACGTAGCAGATTTCCTATCGATGAAATCTGGCTCTGTGAGACTTTGGAGCTTCATGGCGTGGTCAGTCTGCTCGCATCTAACATTTCTATTGTAATATTCCTAGCAGATGTCGTAATTATCTTCGCGACAGAAGCAATAGCCTGTACTAGGTATCAACAAAAACTTCATCGAACATGCTATTCGCAAACTTACGCTAATAATGACCTTGCATGATCATTGATTTGCATTTGTCACCGCTTAGTTTAGACACCCCAAGGCTCCGCTTGCATGCCGGATCTCTCACCGACTGAGAAGCGCAGCTTTTCAGCAGTGTTTGAGCTCGATTTTTCAGCCACATTCTGTTGAATCCTGCCGACGTGATATATGCAATCGTGTCTGTTGTCGCAATATGTTACATGGAATAGCCCCAGATAGGGAAATGGAACTACCCGCCTACCAGGGCTTGGTCGGGAATATCGTGACACCAATCTCTAAGTCGGTGTTTAACCTGCAGTTCGGGGTTTGAAATAACTCAGCTACCCGCGTTTGCTAGATACTACGAGACGGACCTAAGTTATCTGGGCAAGTAAATCCGAAGCTATTCGTGTATATATAAACCTAGGTTCGCCGCGAACAGCAAAGGAGTAAAGAAGACTTATATGCCTCCTTGATGTCCAAGAAGATTATCGCAATATTGAATACCTTTTCCAAGCCCTAGATACTAGCCCTTGTCGCAATAGCTGCCGTAGTGCCAGTATCGCCGGTGATGGAGTCGATAACTTGCCCTATAGCGCCCTCTACTGTACGTACTGCTTCACTAGGGTTATCAAGGAGACCTGTTGTCACGACCTCTGGATACTGATAGCAACATAGGGGTAAGTCTTGAATACTTGTTGTCGTACAAGGAGCTCCAACTACTACATCTATAGGCTAGAGATCTATATAGAAAATGCCTTCTGTTCTGTCACTCTAGGGAAGCGGTATGCAGCTGTAAGTATCGCGAGATTTTGCGAGAGTCTAACATCTGTGCTCCGAGGCGCACCGTCCAATAACCCGGTACCCATTTTCTCGATGTTTATACTGTCATCAACCAGCCAGAGACGTCGTTGTCGACAATAAAGCATACAGCACCGGCTGCAATGGGACCAAGGAAGTCCTGAGAATTGCTGAATTTATGTAATTCGACACTGCGCCCCTTTAGCTGTGCCTGGATAATCTCGAGCTTCTTGGAGGCGATGTAGGCACTTCGGTGCTTATACGCTGTGAACAAAGCCGATATGCCTCCTGTGGCAGCGATGCTGCTGATACCGACGCCCATACCGAAGCTGATTAATATCTCTTTATTAATTATGACTACCTCTTGTTGGCGAAGCCATTGGATGGAGGGCTACCCGACAGAAGTCGTGTGATTCGGATCCGAGGGTTTCTTTGATGGGCATAGTGACTGGCGTTTGTTAAAAAGGACCATGTTACTTGGTCCACGTTAACATAATTTTGTTAAACTTGCGATATCATTTGTAATATGCATATCTTATCCACTAAGATTACCTGATCAGGGCTGTTCATCGTTGCTGCTGGCTTTCTTCATTGGCGGAGTAACATAGTTGAGGGCCAAATAGCATCAACGGTGGATAGTCATCGATGTCCATGCTCTTAGAACAGCACATAATTGCCGACCGAAACAAATTCTACGCCTTATTGGTCGCTTACTGTTCAGGTGACCAGACTTTGTGTCGCATTAATAATAAAACACGATCACAGCAGAAATTGAATACAGCTAACCTTCTCGACAGCGAGACGACCGCCAGAGTGTTGGGAAAAGTTCGGACAATCGATTCTCTACCTAGATAATGTGCTTTAATGTCACGCAGGGTCTAAAATGCCTCTATCTTGTATATTAGCGAGTGGTTCCAGTTCATTCAAGTTGGTGCATTGTCATGTTCATGGGCGAGTCTGTGTGGCCACAATATCTAGTTGCGATGTATTGCCGAGAAAATCATTTAAATTATATATATGACCGGCAAACTCTCACACGATGCTGTCGAAGCTGAACCGTGTTGTTCTATTTGTCCGAATTGGACCCAGTAAGCCTTGGCACAACACATAATACGATTGCAGACCCAGTATACTCGCTCAGGTCTGCTATAATGCATTACGGTTATTTTATGTGGCTTGAAGATACTTTGTAGTTTGATTTCGCTCTTGCTGAGATTACATTGCTTGATCTGTTAGTTTTTCCGCACCACTACCCTGACGAATGTTAGATGACGCAAGTGCGCTCCTCATGCCTTTGAGCCATCTCTCAAAACTCTACCTTTGTATGGGGTAAATAATTGACATGGATACCATTCTCGGCGTGGAGTCGAAAGAACGATCATACACGTACATTAGAACATCGAAAGTAACATTTCATGTAATTGAGTACGGCAACAATATTAGGTTGGATTGATAATGCGAGAGTTCTATGCATCTGCTTCTAGGTGAGATAGCTATGGTTGATTTCGAAGCCCAATTAATTGAATAGGTCTAACAACTGGCTTAGTTTTATAGCATGGCAAGAAAAACATAACATATAATGATTCGTTCTAGTCAGCCTAGGTGAGCATTATTTTGCATTTTATTTTCGTTCAACATCAGAACTTCAATGGCTTTGATCACGTCCCACATCCACGTTTATCTCAGCCTCAAAGGGGCTGAGTCCAGCCGTTGATGAAAATTTATGTATGTTAATCTTGCAATTTGAATTTCATTTTGGATCCCAGCAGGTAATTATCAAGGAAGAAGAATTAGCTTTTTTGTCTAAGCTTTGTACTCTGAGCTTGCCTCTTGAGCCCAGAAATGCCGAATGAAGGTGGTTCCTGCACAGGTAGTATTAAAAGGTAGACCTTTTACAGCAACTATCAGATACTTTTATCCTCATTGTCACGAAGCCATTAACTTGTAATTAGATACTTGCATTGTTCTCAGCAGGTAAGTTGCTATATTTCAATCAATTCTAATCAATACCGAAACAACTCCCATCTCGAGAGCGCCTCTATGTTCGAGTAACTGCAGATCAACTTACTTAGTTAGGTTATTGTTCCTGGGTGCTGTGTTTTCTCTACCCAAGACTATCCATCTATTCATCCGTCTCACGATGTATATTGTATAGTTACACAATAAGGCATCGGACTATGAATCTTGTGACCATACAAGGGTCCTTTTCCCAAGAAATTACCCCTCTGTTTCGTGTGGCAAATGTCAACTTCATCTAATAACTTCCATGGTCGCATACCTCAAATGCCTGTGTTGATGCGCCAAAGACAACTCCAGCAATGCTTATAAACTTATACTTTGATTATTCGGAATCCTGAGGTTGGTAGATAGTTACTTAGGTACTTTCTGGGTGTAGCACTTACCAAGTACCCTCAATCACCTAGCAACATGGCAATAGCCTCTGCACTGCAGACCTTGCCCATACACCCACATTCACTTCTCTTTTCTTCGTACCTCTTCTGACTCTTCTCCCCCGCCTCTTTCTCACTTCTGCACAGCTTCTCGTTCGTTCAGTCTCGACATCTCGCCACGCGATTTCATACACCCGAAGCAACGCAGTAGCAACGTTCATCTCTAGTTCTTGACGAATTATCTCAGTCGACATTCTCTCCCTACCTCTTCTCATGTTCACTATGGCGATCGGTCCCAGGAACAAGATGGCGTATCTACGCCTAGCTCTCAAAGCTACCATCACTTTGTAAGAAAGCTTCTCTGCGTGCATCTGAGATTCTGACGGCCCTATTAATCCTGTGTCCTCGTCTCTTAATCACGGCCCCGAAATCTTCATGTAAAGTTAAGCGTTTATCAAATCACTGACAACAATTTTTAGTCTTATGCTCTGGATGTTATATTCAAGCCACACCGCCGTGTTTGCTCTAGGATTCCTGTTCTGCTGCATGTTTGGCAGCGACAATAGCTTCTTTTGGCCCTCCGTTGACCTTTTCCTGTTCCTCGCCATCGCCATGCGCTCAAAATATATAGAGGAGAGCTTCGGACCTGAAGAACCTCTACTCGACCTGTCCATCATCTACCTAGCCACGTTCTACTGGATCATAAATGACATGTTTCGAGTTGCGCTTCTTGGAGCTTGGCTCCCATACCAATACCTGGGCATTGATCGCGACAGATGTTGGGGTTATTTCACTCTAGTTGCGATGGTGCCAATGTTCCCACGCCTTGGTTATGTTCTCTATCGGACTTATCAAACATACTGGCCCAAGGTCTCCGCCATGCTACTTTGTAGCATGGAAGTAGCATTGTCAAGCTCGCATGCATATATTAGAAAGACGATAAAGTCGACCTTTCCGCCCGCACCTCCACCCTCCCATCATTTGCCGACTCTCACCATCTCGCCCATTGTCATCGTGGGGAATGTCGAACCATCCATAAAGCCAAAGAGCGCGATGGTAGACAGCAGCACCCAGACAGACCCTCCAGAAACGACCAACAGCAGCACACAATTGGAGAAGTCGTTATCAATCGGATCTTCTCATTCGCCCGAAGTCGTGATCAGAAATATCACGCCAGCAAGTAGAATTACTATCTTGCCGCTGGACTTTGAAACGACGAGTATTAGGCAACAAGAATCATCTCGCATCCGCAAACAGCGGCTCAGAGATCTGGCACGACGCGGGTCCCCTACAAAAGTCTACTCTCCGGTCAAATCACCCCGTCCTTTGCCGGTTAAGTCAGTCATGTTCACCCCAATCTCTCCTCCCGCTACCCTCGCCGCCGTCCCAGAGCCGCCCGTTTCTCCGCCTACACCTATAGTTGATTCTACCTTGGAGTCACCGCCGCCGCTTATTTCTCCGTCTACACCTATGGCTGATTATATCGTGGAGTGCCCGTCTCCGCCTGTTTCTCTGCTCTCACCTACAGTTGACTCTACCTTGGAGTTGCCGTCGTCGACCGTTTCTGTTCCGGTGGCCACAACTCAGAATATCCCAGCTGTCCCCATCCTAGCTTCAGAGTCAGCTACCTCTCTTCCTGTTGTCGGGTTTGGTACTGCCGTAGCGTCATCTTCTCCTGGCGAACCCACCTCAGTATCTGTTCCTATATCAATGCTTGTAACTCAGGATGGCTCGGCTACCACCACCCTAACCCCAGAGTTGTTTTCTTCTCCTTCTATACCAGAAGTTGATCCTATCCTGGCACTACCTACCTTACCATCCGGACCTGGGCTTGACGAACCTGCTTCGCCTCCTACTCTCACCTCGGTACCTGCAGCTCAGAATGTCTCAGCTGCCACTATCTCGGAGTTACCCGCTCTCTTGCCCTTAACTACGCTTAATACTATTACAGCGGTAATTTCGTGTGGTAATCCTGATCCTGAGCGTATCTGGTTATCCGACCTGCTCTCCGAACACGAATCTCAGAATGTCTCAACTGGCCCATCTCTAGTTCCACTCCAGCAGTGGCCTGAACCGATATCAGAGCTAAAGCTAGAGCCAGAGCTGCTAGAGCCAGAGCGGAAGCTAGAGCTAGAGCTAGATATGGCTCGCGAGGCAATGGAAGTAGATGATATCCCTTTCATCGAGACCTTTCCCACACTCCCCTATTCCACTCTGGATGGGGACGAACTGATGCAGGATACTGGTTTGGTTATGTGTCCCCTTATTACCCCTGTCATAGCTCCCATTACTCCTTACACTATTACTTCCGCTATCACCCCCGCCACTGCCATTATTCCTGTAGTCGAAGACATGATTATCGACGAAGAACCCGTCCTCACCCCTGAAAGCCGCGAAGTTGTTATGGAAGAGAAGGATGAGCAGGATCAGAACGAAAGTGCCGATAACGAGAACGAGGAAGAGATGGAGGACGTACCCGATCTCCCACCATCTATACCGGCCGCAACCGCACCATCTCTGCTCACCCCATCGGTCACACCCATTGTGCTCAACATGGCCCCGAGTTCGAACGCGCCCAAGCTTGACCGGCGTTTCATCATTGACAACGCTCCAGCCCGACCTGCCTGTAACATCCTCACACTCGACCCCAACTACAAATCGCCGCGAGATCTAGATGCTTCGCCCAGAGTTAAGGAAGTTTACGTTGAGGAATTTGAGGATAACGACGGATACCGTCAAAAAGTCAGGTGGGTCCTTCGAGACTTACCAGCGCCGGATGACTGTGCTGTCATTCAGCTGGAACTACTCATGAACGAAGCCGCCGAAGAGTATAGAAGGGATTGGCTGATCCATCAGGCTGGTATTGAGCAACAAGAAGCTATTGATCTTGCTGCTAAGAAGGAGCGAGATAAGGAGAAAGTTGAGGCCAAGAGAAAGGCGCGGGTCGCCGCATTTCTAAAGCGCCAGCAGGAGAAGAGGGAAAAGGAACCGTCTGTGTTTATTCAGAAGAAGAAAACGCGATAAGTGCGTGGTTATTCTATTGCGTAGGAGCACAGTGTTGCTTTATTCAATGATTACATTATCGTTATTCGTATTGAGTTGGTCAGTGCCTTCCTTTACTGGGCTCCGTTCTGGGAAACTTGCCAGGCAGTAAACCGAACTTCGTCCTCTGTCACAAACCGTGTGCTTGCAGTAGGTAGAGATACTTGTTGTTGTGCGAAGATCTTCCCCTCTTTCAGGGAAGCGGGGTTCTTCATCGTAACTGTCGACCTAGATGGCCTTTTTAACCCTGAAGCTGAAAGGTCGATACATGACCAGTCTTCGGCGTGGGAAAGCTTGTTCCACCCCTCTGTGTCTACGTCTTCTCGTCACCAGTGAGGTAGTTGCTGCTGGCGTTATCGGACGGGCCATGATCGAGGATTTTTTGGGCGGCGAGCGCTAAAGAAAGTGTATGGCAGAACGAATACTAGTCTGTCCTGCGTTTCAGATACGCTTTGACGTGCTCTGGCAATTTCGACCGCAATCTTGATGACCATGTATCGAAATTTCCTTCGTGCTCGAAACGATCTCCAAGCTGTCTCGCATCGTACTGATTCGTGATTGATGTATGTGAGGGAAGTAAAGCCGTGATAATGGGGTGGCCGTGGGTGCCGAGATCCGCAGGGCTGATTTTTGGGTCTCTGTATCTACCTTCTTTGCCCATGATAGTCATCCAACCAGCATGTTTTACCTCCTCAGCAAATGGCCAAACGCCGACTCGTCGATGTACGTATATAAACCAGTGTACTGCGGCGCTCATCTTGTGTGCTTGTACGTCCCGGTCCCGTCCACACAGCACAAGAATTCCGCTGCGCCCGCCGTTGCTCAATGGCCACGACTGAAGACCATGCATCTGATGCTTACGCCACTATTAGGTCCGTTCCGGTCAACGTACGACTATATTCGACTTCGTTCAACAGCTTGGACTGCGCGGCCCAATCAAGCAAGACACCCGACGCCAGCCTCATCTCCGCCATCCGTCGTTTCAGCTTCGTCTTTGTTCCATACCCTTTTTGCCGCCCGTCAACTGTTCAATCATTATGCCTCGTCGACAGACCAAGCGCGCAAAGAACCGCGATTTTGGCAAACGGGTTACGCCGTATACCATCTCTGGATCGCTCGCGTGCTGGGGTTGTTATAACTCTATCGCAATCTTGATACCTCTGCTTGGTGCGCTACCTTCTATTGAACGCTTGGTTCTTTACCCGCGTACCCTTGTGGCTTCTTCTGAACCTGAAACCGGAACCTCGCCGACGCCCTCGCCAACCTCATCCGTAGAGATGGGTACTTTAAGGCCGTGATTACCCAGGCCTTCGGCCGGCTCGCCCCCGCCCCCTGCACTAATAAGTGCGGAAACCCCCGCGCCGGTTCCTCTCCCTTCCGGGAGTGTCGCGTCCTTGCGGACGACATCTTTGACGGCGTATGCTCTGCCTGTTAGTACCAAAGTCATGCTGTCCGCTGCTCCCACCACGTCACCAACCGCCCTCCGCTTTCGTCGTCTTCGGGCGACAGTGACAGCGACGACGACGACGACGAGAACGATAACGAGAACGAGGAAGAAGAAGAAGGAGAAGATTCGGATGAGGAGATGGCGGATGCCGACGACTCGGACGAGGAGGAGGACGATGACGATGATGAGTAAGGAGGAGAAGAAGGAAAGGGGTTGTCCGTACGATTAAACAACGATAACACCCCGCAGTGCACCGCTTTCTGCCGAAAACTAGGTAAGGAATGGACGCCAATTTGCTTCGTGGTTTTCGCCCCAATCTATCGCTCTGCCGTGCGGTACTCGACACCCTTGGCGCCGGGTAGTTTATGCTGAATGGGCTCTATGCCCAAAGCATTGAAAGGTGTTGAGTCCCAAATTCTTGAGGCGGCACCAAATGGCGACCTCTTGATTGTGTACAGCCAGTGCTACAGGCACAACATTCACCGTGACAGATAGCACGGACATAACATACCTCATCTACTCCCTATTGTCTATCTCACTAGTGGCCACAGCGGAATCGTCTGGTTCTGGCAAAATCCGTGCTTCCAGCCCCTTTACTGAGTGACCTCAGACAGATTTTTGATCCGCGATCAAGTTCAGACTGTCTTGATTGAGCGTATACGATAGACTCCGTACTTCGGACATCGTCATCTTGGGTAGCGTCTAGCTGGCTGCAAAAGGCAACCCGCGAGGGAGCGGCATAAAAACTATTGCTTGTGGTAACGGCGAAAGACCGACCGGCCGAAGATAGCCCGCGCACGGGCCCTGGCAGCGGGAGTAACCAGAGGCGACGTATGGTGATACTAACTATTGCCGGTGTCACGAGTACGGACAAGATCGATGATCATGATCTATCGTTCGTGTCCTTGCCTACCGTTAACCGTGCGGATGTCAATAAGGTCGTGATTAACCTCGGCAGGCGACAGCCCCTTGATCTTGTCTTCCAACAGCTTTGCCTGGGCTTCGTAAGGGGTAACGATGCCGACGGTAAATCTGTTACCGTTCTCGTCACAAAGCCCTGCGCGGAAGATTAGTACGATAAGGTCTCTGATGAAAGCCGCGTTGCTCCGGTTGATGACACTGTTGCCATCAGTGCTCTCATTGTCGTCTCCTTCAATGTTAAAGAAGATGGATGATCCACCAGTCGCCAAGGTTTATCAGCGACTTCGACTTTAATTGGTCCGGTACTGAATGTAAGATATTCGAACATGTTCCTAACCAAAACAGCTTCAGACTAATGTGAAATCGCGTCATCTAAGGCTACATTCCATCGTCTTGTTCTACGACGGGTCTACCGGCGCTAATGCTTTTTCTAAAGACCGAGATTATCGAAATTTGACATGTTGGGGCTTAGCGCTAAAGATTGAGACACTCTCTAAGTTTCATCAAGATAAGGCAGCACCGCTAGATGGAAAAAGAAATAAAAAGTATGGTGTTTTGGTACCTTTTAGGAAGGGAACTACGTCTCATGACCGCCTTTTTGCTATCAACCAGATTGGAGCGCGCTACATGAAACACTAGGCACTAACATTTCATATTTCAAAGGTGGCGACAAAGACAAAAAGTAAAACACGGGATACGTTGGATTAAAGAAGTCAGAGCAGCTCATATGCCATCAACAAATGTAGTTGAGTTAATACAAGACAAGATGGAACTGTCTTATTTGCAAGTTGTAATACGTGAGTTGGTGGTATCACGTGATCTCGTGTTGGGCTGGTCCGAGCGCTGGACCCGTCTAGCCCGAAGAGCGCGCCGTTGTGCACTTTTTCTTTTTTGCAGCCGCTCCCGCTGATGCAGGCGATCACTTGAACCAGCAAAGGGGGGGTGACAGCCGGACATGGGGGGGTGGATCAGCGCTATTGCCAGGTCCCCTAGCCAGACTAGAAGCTACACGTGGGCGGGGGAGTGAATTAATTGTTTTATCTTGTCTTGTGTTTTGAACAGTTCCAACAAACAACACTTTGTTTTTTTAATCCCTAGACCTCAAAAAAGAAACCTGTGTCGGAGGGCCATGAGCCGGATTTGGGAATAAAAATGGCCCGAAAATTCATGTGGCTAAGAGGTAGAAGACCTGGAACTCTTATTGGGTTGGATGTGCAGCATGCAGAAGGTTAGCTAGGTGGGTGGTTGAGTCTAGCGGGCAAATACGCCAGAAGTCATAGTGGATACCCTTGCTAGGGATGGGGTAAGTCGCGCATCTGACCGCGTAAACTCGCTTGCGGCGTTGCCAACCATCTTAGCGCACCCACACTAAGAAACAGCGGACAAACAGCGAACCACAGCGAACAACAGCGCGTCCGTACGGCACGCCACCTGCATACAGCGGCCACGCAACGGTACGGTACAGATGTACCTCTGGCGGCCACGACGTCTCCTCCCTCCATTTGGTAGTCTCATTGCTCATCGCCGTCTATCTCGAAATCCCTCTTGCTCTGTACATTCTCTACCGGCTTTAACTGCATTCAAAACAAATTACTAGCCCATTGAAGAGCTGTTATGATTGCATATTCAATTGTTACGCAGCTGTCTCACGTCCACACCCACTCCGTGTCTTAGACATCATCTACTTCAAGTAACAACTACTTTGCTTTGGACCGAGCTTGGCTGAGTTGGCGACAACGCGTGTTCGCTTGTCTCACATCCCCCGACAAAGAAGACGATTAAAACGGCCTCGGGCGACACTCTGCTCGTTGCAATCACCCAGACAGTCACTCTTTTGTTCGACGAGCCCGAGTATCGAGGCCGAAGTAGCATCGTGACGCGATCTGTCCGGGGTGGCCGCACAATACGCGACAGTCGCTATCTTCCGACTGACCGACCCGAACCGACCAACTGACTAGCTGACTGACTGACTGATTGACTTGGGCAACTTGGCCCCGTTCCAGCCAACATGCCAGACATGTCGCAGCTTACCGGTAACCCGCCGCCATCGCGTGGGCATGTCACAGACTCCCAGTCGCAAACCCACGACCCGGGCAACGACTCCCAAGCCACCAACTCCACCTCAAATGACACCGACCGCGTCTTCACCCCGCCAGAGAGCGACAACGAGGGCAGTCAGCGACATGGCAACAGCAATTCCTCTAGTCAGGAATCTCAGCTGATGCAGCTGTCCAATCTTGCTGCCCTGCAGCAGAAAATCGTCGTGTCGCGCGACGATGCCGACGTCAATGGGGCGCAGTCGCGGAAGAGGATGGCTGATGGCGTCGTTAAGCACGCACGCCATCACTCCAGTGCCTCGCCAGTCCGCATGGGTCATTCGAGGAATACGAGCACCGTGAGCGTCGCTTCAACGACGAGCAGCCGTATTGGCGAGGTATGTCTACGTATAGAGATAGAGTACATGTTGCGCGCACCGACTGACACGACTTCTAGCTCTCTGCCGAGTTGAAGGCGAAACTCTCGTACGCTCTGGTCAAAGTAAACAACGGCTGGCAAAGCCGCTCTATAGATGAGGTCGAGTCCCTCGCATCCCAGGCTGCCTCGCCAACTTCCAGCACATCGACTTTACACGGGAGGCACGGCTCGTCGTCCAGTCCACGTGTAGCACTCGCCGGCTTCCGCCAAGCGATGTCCAACCCTTCAAGCATGACTACTAGTCCTGTTTTCCAACACCCACAAGCACGCACCTACGAATCTTTCTGGCGGGAGAATGGCTCCAGAATTCCCAGCACAACACCACCTATTTCGCACGTGCCAACTCTGGCGCCACCCGCGCCTATACAACCGCGCCAGGCGTTACCAACCAACCCCAGGCGCAATTCCAACGCCAGACATACACCTGCATATCTATCCCAATCTCATCATTCTTCTCCTCACACTCCATCACAACCGAGCCCGTTGCAGGGCACGCCAAATCAACGCACTCTTCGTAGCCCCAACGTCGACCCTATCCTCTTCTCCCCACCTCAAAATCTCCGGGAGCAAGAGGCCTTAGAGACCTTAATGTTTATGAGCAGTCCAGGAAACTCGGCTAATTTAAAGCACGCTTTCCCTTCATCTCAAACACCACAGTCGCGAAACGGCGTGCGGACCAATCTCCCTACCTCCCGGCTTGGACAGACGAGCGAGATGAACAATCAGGGACGGAGAGCCCTGCCTACGGGCCGACTGCAGACGCAGCAGTCCAAGCGTGTAGAGTTTGAGAAATCGCCCAGCACATTAAGTGGCATGGATATCGACGAGCAGTATGGATCATCGCAGGTACGGGCCATGCCACGACGGAGGACCATTACCGGTTCGGTGCCACGGACTTCGCTCTCGATTCCCGCTGGTTTGGGTGGCCCCACGCGGAGCAAGCCGCCGCTGGGAGACGACGATGTACAACGTATGATTGACCGGGCGGCTGCAGCTGACAGTTCGGATTCGGAAGGCGAGATACAACTGCCCCCAAACAGCCGACGAAACGGGACCGGCGTTGGGGTTTGATGTCCTAGTACCGCTCAGCCGCCACGCTGGTCGGTCTTTTGAAGTGCCACGGCCTTTTTTTAACTGGAGGGGCAAACATGGTATTTCTCAGAAGTAGGTTACAATGCATCGAATCAAGTTGAAGGTTTTTGCATCATGACGGTTACTGCATTCTATCTCATACCTTTTCACGATTAATTTATGAAGCATGCACATGGACCTCGCACGATTTTTTTGGGCATCGGCGATGGTGTTTCTCTGGAGCATTTGGCGCATTTACAGGGGATTTATGAGCATAATGAGGCAACCATCATATGTAAATTGATCTGCATAGTAGGTAGGTAACAGGTTGAAGGCGACTTGCACAGCAAGCAAGCGGAGGCAATCGCACAGCATGAGCATGAGCATGAATGAGGAAATATGAAATCTGGAAGTTGGATGTATTGTTTGCTTCGATGCGAAATCAACTTTTGGATAGGGTACCGCATGCAAGGGGCCGTGTGTCTCCTGGGATCATGCTGGAAGTCTTGCCGTGGTTGATACATGGAAGCTATAAAACGAAGCGTCGCAATTCGTTATATGTTACACTATTACGTGACTGACTTAGATGCACGCGTCTATAAGTGATAATTGACCAGAGGATAATGTTTTCCTACTAGGTATAAGATGTAGTGAAGAGGCGAAGTGTTCGGCACTACGAAGTACATAAAGTGGCACACTCGAGACGCTAACGCACGACGCAACGACGCAGCCTCAGCTGCGCCACAGCTGAAGCCCTATGACCTGTCCGCCTGCCAATCATGCCTCGTTCGTCCCGCGGACCAATCCCATGACTCACTCAACTGCCCCTCTCACACTCAACTATCAAGTACCTACCTACGCTATCTGGCATCTAGCATTAGGTAGTGTGGCAGTTCCATTGTTCTCGGGGCATTGTCATTTCTGCGCCTCGTATTTGCGTAAGAAAGGTAGGATAGGTACATGATGCAGGCTGACAAACTGTCTCCAACACTAGGTAGTAGAGGTTGAACCACGAGTCCTAGATGGCCTATTAAACGTAAGGGTTGTCAGGAAGGATTCGTTGTCCGTGTTTTATAAAACTTACTTTGTGATCTGATCTCACCCTCGACCTACTTACAGCGTTTAACAACTCTGAATATCTCTCACTCCTATTACAGTTCCTGTTTACACAGCGGAACCCTGTGCTTACTTACTTCATATTTCACGCCGCGCCAGACCTACGACTACTTATTGATCTCAACCCTCTGCCCATCGCAGTCTTTAATCTTAGATCGAGAACACGATAAACATGTCCGCCGCAGAATACTACGGCACCGGCGGCGGCAGCGGAGGAGGAGGAGGAGCAGGAGGTTACCCACCACAAAGCCAATCACCATACCCCTCGCAACCACAATACGCGCCCTCACCATCTCACTCGCCCTACCCCCCTCAACAACAACAACAACCATACGGATCGCCGTACCCGAGCTACGCCCCACCGCCGGCGCAATCACAGGGCCACCTATCGCCCTACCCACAGCAGCCGCAGTACGCGCGTCCCGGGTCCGCGCACTCCGACGCCGGACCGCCATATCCCGGGTCCGGCTCCGCGTCGCCCCTGCCGCGCCCGCACTCGGCCGATCCGTACGCCCAGCACGACCGCGACCAAAATCCAAACGGCGGCGCAGAGGACGGCGAGCGCGGGCTCGGCGCCACGCTGCTGGGTGGTGGAGCGGGCGGGTTCCTCGGACACAAGCTCGGCAAGGGGAAGCTGGGGACGCTGCTGGGCAGTGCCGTCGGCGCCGTGGCCGCGAACGTCATCGAGAATAAACTCGAGGGCAGACATGGGAAGAACAACCATGGTCATCATCATGGTCACCAGGGGGGAGGCGGCGGCGGCAGTCCGTATGGATATAGTGGAGGGAGTGGTGGTGGTGGCTTGCTGGGCAGCGCGTCGGGATTTTTAGGTGGACATGATCGACGGAGTTCGCATGATAGTGGTGGCAGTTATTATGGTGGCTCGTCGTCTTCTGAGTATGGTCGGCATGGACACCATCATGGACACCACGGTCATCACGGTCACCATAGTCATCATGGGCATCATGGGCACCATGGACATCATGGACATCATGGATACTAACTAACTGGCTTTAATATGGGCTCAGGAGCGGCGTTTAGGGCAGGGCTTTAAAACGTCGTATGTGAAATGTGAATGCTATGATACACATACTACCTATGAGAAACGTTTGTGGGTGCCGGCCATTGTGGAAACGATGATTCATATCGCGCTTACTGGATAGACCACGAAATAATGACTTTTCTTTCTTGTATTTCAAGTAATTTTAGTATCTACCCGAGACTTTCTGTTACTTAAGTTTTTTTAGTCACACTGTCTGAAATTCTGGCAGTCTGTTACGTGCATTATTATAACCAAAACGTAGTTACGTTCTAAGTATCTAGTCCTAAGCTTATTAACAGTTACCCTACTTATGACTTAGAACTAAAGTATTTTAGAACCACCATCTTAAACAAGGTCTGCAACCTCTGGAACCAGATGTGGAAAAACCGGCTATAGGTACTTTCTGTATGTACCTACCTAGCATTCTGAGCATTCTGTGCTGTTTCGATAAATGAATTAGCAGATATAGGTATTTGAACGAGCTTTCTTCAAAGGTGATGTCGCCATGGACACGCCGTCTAGCTATCATACTTGCTTACGTGGTAAGTGTGCTCCCCCGCAAGGCATATTTTGAATCTTGTTATCTCTAGCTAGTCAAGTTACACCCGTCGCTTCTGGTGGCTGCACCTTTCTACGCTGCCTCTGCATTTTGGATATTACCTCGACGACTCCTACTCGATACCCCACCGCGCTTTCTGTTGTAGTCTTTCATTTGCTCATTTGGTCTGTGTTGTATTGGTCGAGTAATATTGCTCACCGTTTCGCAAGCTCATACCTGCTGCGATGCGTCTTCTATTTTGGGATAACGCGGGCTTGTAAGCCTTGAAGACCAGATTTGTCAACGAAAGAAAAGCTCGGCTGCACTGCTTCAATTATTGGCGTATTTCCCTCGAGATAGATGGCGAGAGCCGCGGAATACCTTAGTCATGATTTTCACATTTAGAAAGTGTTCATTGTAATATAATCGAGCATTGAGCTAAAAATTGTTCTAGGAAAAATGGTTCTCTACGACGTAAAGTGCAATACAAGCTCGCACCGACTTCCGCTGTGCTATCTATAGAATAGACGTCCCTGACATAGAAAATTCCATCTTTAATGCCACATCCGTCTAGACGTAGCTGTGAGTTCCTGGTAAAGCTCAATCGTTATGATGACGCCGTGGCATGATGCTAACATCCAACGGTAGTTTTTCCCAAAGAGTAAAAATCTTCTGCCGCTCTATCCACTGTCTGCTTCCTCGTTCGAGACCTAGGAAATCGAAATTCCAGACCAAGTGTGCCAGAACCAAGCGCATTTGAGCCCAAGCGAGACTGCAGTTCAGGATTAGTACTTGTGCATAGAATCATCGGACTTAGGGCACCAACTTCTTCCCGATGCAGTCTCGAGGCCCAAAGCTAAACGGCTTAAAGACTGTTTTATCATCTTTCAAAAACTCAGGCGGTGTATCTTTCAGCCAACGCTCTGGGATAAATTCGAGGGGTCTGTGGAAGTTCGTGGGATCCCGGAAGGCGGCCCAGAGATTCACTGTTATGCTTGTCTGCGGCGGAACCATTCTGCCTGCCACTATCACGCTCCGGTTCTTTGTCGTGCGGAAGAGTTTATCGGGGGTTGGTGGGTATAAGCGCAGCCCTTCTTTCAGCACGCAATCGAGATATTCGTTTCGTTTCAGTTTCGCGTTCATTAGGCCGTCTTCGTTAGGGAAATTGGAACGAATATTCTCTGTCAATTTGCTTAAAACGGAGGGGTTGGTAATGAGGAGGTAAACAGTGCCCGTAATCATGGTCGCAGCTATGAGGTAGTGTTGGTATATGTAAAGCGGAAACATAGGCCCGTAAAGGGTTCTGCGTGACTTACTGGTTTCACTCCCGGCGAAGATGAGCGTGATAGCCGCCATGTCAATCTCGGCCCTTGACATGCTGGACACTGATTAGTAGCCTGACAAAGTTCCAATTGTATGAAGAGGTCTTATTTACCGTTTCCCTTCGTCGTCATTGTGTCTCAGCATGTATGACATAAAGTCTTGTCTGTCAGTTTTCTGCCTTAACCTATGTGTAGTTGCTGTCACGCCGAACGGAAGCGCACCTTCCTGGTGTTCCTTCATGCTCTTTGGAATACATGCCAATGCGGGTTTGATGAGGAAACTAGGAAGGCGGAGGATTTCACGGGTGAAGGTGTACGTTTTGGTTGTTGTATAAAGTGATTTAAGCCAAAGGTGTAATTGACGTGCCCATAGGCCACCAAAGGATTCGCCGAAGGCTAAACTTCCGATCGTATCAGCAGCCCATATATCGACCCATTTCGTGATATTGACGATACCGTCGCTCCGAGCGGCTTCGTTTCGCAGAGAGGTGATGAATGTTTCGACGTATAGCACTAAATATGGCTCTTGAAGAGAGATTGCTTTCTGTGAAAATGCATGTCCTTGGATTTTGCGAAGCCGTCGGTGGTTCGCGTCGCTGGCTGTAGACTGCATGAGACTTAGAATATGGATTAGTCTACGTAGCGAAAGACAACCTTACTATGTTCTCAATACTACCCGGCGGAGTGATGTAGAACTTGAAATCTTTAGGAAGATTTCCACTTCCATTTGATTTCCCTGAAGCGTATACGTCTGTATAGCATCACGTATCAGCATCGATAGTAGGAGCCTAGATTCTAATTGCTAACCTTTCCACGCCCTCCCTGTAGTATATGAGAGTGAGTCCGGGGCTATCCGAACAACCTGGCCATATTTATCGTGCAGCGACTTGACTCTATGCGTAGCGTCTCCTCGAAATATGGAGATAGTGTATGGTAGACGACTTGCGCTCCAAAGCCACGGGCCGGGGTACGAGCGGAGAGGATGGTAAAAGACATTGTAGATCCCCCGATATAAAATATAGAATGAGGCCTGCGTATTAATTAGTATAGAACCCGTATTATGATGTTCCATAAGTAACCCCGAGACATGGCAGTTCACGTCTTACCGTCCCAATCAGCACTGATAGTGTGGCAAGCCATATACCAGGGCTCGAGAAATCCATGGCTAGTGTGAGAACAGTTCCAAAGAAGATAGAGATTGAGATTTACTCTCCTAGGATCACATCAACTTATATCTGTAACTGAACTCTTATAGAACCGGGCATGGTTAACTGGATCCACAGGATGACATACTACAGTTGTACAGAGTAGCTCATGATCAAGATTTGTGCTGCATCAAGGCCCTCCTTGCATGTGCGCTTCCCTACGACAGATCCCTGCTTTTAAATAACCACTATTGAAATGAATCGAGCAGTCATAAGATAATAGAAGTTCGGTTCAGAGGAGTATTAGAGAATATCAAATACAAATTTTCTATACTCTAGCACACCTGTGGTCGATTGTTATTACGTGCTTACTGACGGAACTTAAAAGTCAAGAAGCTGACTTATCAAGAATTCATAGCATATTTTAGTCCAGCGTTCACACACATATGCAATAGGATCGCTTCAGACTTTTGAGCAATTTATCTCCGAGTCACCGTAACTAGCTCGAATGACTTGAACGGGCCCGAGACTCTCTTACTGATAGGATAAACACAGCCTCTGATGTGCACGGCTGGTTCCGCAAGATGTGTGGGTTACAGACTGCAAACTTCTCGCTGTGCAACATCCGAGTTCCCTAAATGTTTCGCATTAACATGGTGGCGTACAAGTACTCATAGAGGATTGGATAGAACTGATGGCTGAGTTCATTGAATGCGAAGTGGTGTTTTCAGTTCCACCAAGGGATATATCCATTAGACCTGCACGTCTAGAAAAATCAAAAGGCGTCACTATCTAGTCTAGAATGAATCCACAAGAGGCTAATTCGTATCTATAAAAGGACGATGGGCCTCGAGACAGGTAAATTCAGGGGTTGCCAGCATTTAGCTCCCTTGTTTCTCTCTTGGCTTTTATTTAGGTAGTTTTGTCGCTTTCCGTTCAAGCCACAGTGCGCCGCCTATGATCGTGGATTCTTCTGTTTGTTTAAATATTTATTCCTAGCTTTGAGTATGAATTGATAAGTCCATATCCCAAGCTAAGTTGGTGAAAAATCAAGGGTGGATCTTTCGTAAATAAAATCCTAATAGGCTCTGCTCTGAATACTGAAGTAACTAGGGTGGAGTTACATACCCTTGATCTCTAGTCAAGGAGGTATTATTACACACCCGAGACCAGTCAACATCAACAAAATTAAGAGGCAACAACTTGATTCAACGAAATGTAACTCGATTGAGTCGGCAATCTGGAAGAATCAGCGAAAAGTATGATGCAGAATTAATTGTTTAGTAAGAAGCTAGGTTGCCAGTGTCCTTCCTCATCCAGACACCTCATTACCCTCCTAATGGCGTGGAGTGGGTAGGAATGAGGCTGATCGAAGCTTACGAGCGATAAGCGTGGCAGAAACGGTAGCTATGGAGAATGTATCCTAGGCTGACTGGGATATCAATCTTGTGAACGAATGAAAGTCGTGTTTTTTGACATCTGGTATAATGTAAGATGCAGAAACCTGGTCTGGGTGGTCATCTTAGGTAGGTTATCAGGTTACATACTGATTGGGCGCTCTTCTATTTCATGGCGTCATTGGCGTTCTCACAGGGAGATGGTCTGATTCCAACCCAATGGATTAGGATTGCTCTACACCCTCAACACTGTTACATTGCCTCATGAGACCTGTACAGTTCGGAGCTCTCAATTCGTCATACCAATAGAAAGTCGTAACACCTAGCGAGAGTTCGCATCCCGAGCATGTCATTATCTTCATGATTGATTCGTATGAGGGAAATAACTGGGACCACACGTCGGTTTCCCTCTCTCAATTTGACATGTGTGCCTGGCACCCTCAGGAATAGATACTACCAGTCCATGATCTAAAACTATGAAACATGATTTGTTAAGTAGGGCAGAATGATAGCCAATTGATAGCGCCACTCGGTATATCTTTCTGCATCGATATCGCATTGCTCAAACCGTACCAAGACATAAAAGACGTGATTGTAGCACTGGATTATCAGCTCGATGAGTCACTTTACCTTTAGTTATTTTGCCAGGTTTTCGCATAGTTCTCTATGAGCAATAATCACAGTCTCAAAAACGTGATGGATTCAGTCCCTTTCCTTTATCGGCAGCTATCACATGATCGTGAAATAAGGCTCGCAACTCTCCTTCCAGGCGAATTTCATGAGCCAATACGGCTCCATATCTCTCATGTTCATCATACCTTTTTGGCTGAACGGAGCAGTGCCACGATGAATATCGATGAGCTGAAGAGAACACTACCAAACAAGTGGAAGGTCTTTGAAACAACCGAGAGCCAAGTGTTCTTTTACTACGAAGAAGAAGATGGTAGTAATTGGAAGGCAACCTGGGAACACCCTGATCCCACTTTTGACCGTTCACTCTACATAGCATCAGATGATGGCACAGAGCCGAGCTGCCATCCCGTGGTGTATGAAGCCTTATCGTACACTTGGGGCACAGGTCAAGCAAGTAACCCAGTTTTAGTAACCGATGATACATCAATAGCCCCCGCGGTTTTAACAATTGGATCAAATTTGTCGAACGCTTTGATGCACCTCCGTTATAAGAACCGGTCTCGTTCTCTTTGGGTAGACGCCATATGCATTAATCAATCAGATGAAACCGAGAGGACTGCACAAGTCAGACGAATGGCAGCTATATATAAACAAGCCAGCCGAGTGATAGTATGGCTTGGACCCGGCGATCATAGCAGCGCTTTGGCCATTAGAACACTCGATTATCTTGGCCGCCAAGTTGTGACGACCAAAGACAATTGGATGTTTTGTACCCCTGGCTCTGAGGAGCCCTGGTGGTGCGAAGCAAATTGCCAGCTTCCTTATAACGAAGAGACCTGGAAAGCAATCAGTGAACTATTGGCTAGGCCATGGTTCACTCGTGTTTGGGTCATCCAAGAGATTCAGCTTGCAAATCACCATGCTGTCATACAATGCGGCACTGAGGAAATCGGCTGGTCTAATTTCCGCAAGGCGATAGTTACGCTATGGGTGAGTTGAGCTATTGGTCTACAAAGTTTTCAAAACTAATGCAGAAGTTACTCAGAACAAGAACAATATGCCTTCGATACTCCCTCGTGCAAAATTATTCTTCGTCGAACAATTGGCAAGAAATAACATTCAACAAGTTCCCACGTCCCACATACTTCGATTAACTAAGAACAGAAAATGCACTGATCCTCGAGACCTTGTTTTTGCGCTCCTAGGGCTCCTTCCTCAGCCATTTAGGCAGGTCTTACAACCCGATTATAGTGCAGCTGTGAGCGAAGTCTATAAGGATGTTTTCATCAGACACATGGAATACACAAACCGACTGGAATTATTGAGGGATTGCAACTTGAGAAACCAGACACAAAGCAGGCCAACATCCTGGGTGCCTGAATTCTCAACCTCCGGGTCATGGCCGAAGCCAATCGACTGGCAATTTGCGGCAGGATATTCTCCTTGCCGCGCGAGGATAATAAATACAAATATGCTCGAAGTTATGGGAGTTTGCTGTGCTGTGATCAAAGATGTCCTGCCAGTTACCTCTATACCATGTGGGTTAGGCGATGATCAATGCTCAGCCACAGACTCCGACTCCGACCTGAAAGTTGGTAATATTCACCTACCCGATACCAGTAGAGAATGCACATATCGTACTGGAGAACCGATTTGGAGCGCCTGCACCAAGATAACTACGGCAAACTATCTCCGCGAACGGTTTCCGATCCACAATGTTCCAACACTGAATGATTGGGCTTCCCATCTCTCTAACCATAACTCAGCAACGGGCCTAGTGGCACAGGGAAACTCCAACGAGGGTCCCTCCTCATTCCATGAAGACTATTCCCGCGATTTAATGCGTCACAGGTATTTCATAACAACAAACGAGGGTTACCTGGGGCTCGGCCCCACAGGTGCCCAGCAAGGTCAGTCTTCTTGTCGTCTGGGCAACTTTGATAATACTAAACTCATATAAGGCGATGTTATATGCGTTTTCTTTGGATGTGATTCTCCAATAGTATTGCGACCAGAACCTGGGGGCGGACATAGCGTCGTGGGCGAGTGCTACGTGTGCGGATTGGAAGATGCGACGGCGTTACTGGGTCCTCTAGAAGATCACTGGGGAGTGCAAGTGTTCACTGAGACGAGGGACCATAGAAGAAACTATCGATTTCTGAACAAGAAGACGGGAGTTCTTTCAGATGAAGATCCACGGTTGCCGCCGCTTCCAACGGACTGGGAGAGGATAGACACCGAGACAATCAGTGGCCCAACAACCTTCCAATTATACAAAAATAAGGAAACTGGCCAAATCATCAACTACGATCCACGATTAACACCAAAGACATTCGCATCAAAAGGAGTTACTATTGAAAGATTTATTCTCATCTAAACCAACCCCATGATTCTTTAAGATACTCTCTATCGTATGTACAAAGGAGCTGATTGAATGGAGGTTTGGAATTCCACTTGTAGCCCAGACGAACGCCAGTTTCTAGCGCTCATTTCATCTTTTCAGGTCCCTGAAAGGTTACGCCGTGTACCATACAAAACTAGCAACTACATTAGCAAGCAGCCCGAATACGAATAGAAAGGTGTACCCGGGCTCGACCCATGACTACTTGGTAACAGGTACTCATCAACGCCGGGGCCGATGTTATTATCTGCTCAGGGCAATCTGATGCACTTAACAATGTGTCAACTCACAGTTGTGGAGTGATGAACTGTAAAACAGACGGATCTAGGTCTTGCATTTTGTGTGATTCCAAGTTCTAAAACATGGAAGGTGCCTGCTGTTTGATAGACCGAAGCTAGGAGACGGCCACAACACATGCACCAGGTAATTAGATTTATATCGTTGGCGACTTCGATCCTCCTCTTTTCAAAGATATTTTTCCGCATAGAGTGTTTTCCCTCTTCTTCCTCTTCCCTAGTTTAGTGCCTACTTTCACAGTAAGGCATGTTGTCTTGACAGAAAATTACAGCTACTAAAATAGAAGTTCCAGGCTTTGCGTGGCTTTGCATTAGGAGTTCCTTCTGCAGGGCAGTATCAACCAGCATAGTCACAAATATTGCAACTTAACAAAGGGTGGAATCTACCTAAAAGCCGCCATACTACAGTTTTATCTCATCGTCACTGACAGCAAGGACGCTGTGTGTGCCACTAGAATAAAAGGAATTTCTCACTCGGAGCTAGTCAAGCTGGCAGCCTGTAATAGAAAGAGAGACGGTCATTACCAGAGTAAACACGGGGGCGATGGATACAGAAGACTGACAATTCGAGCTCATCTCCCCGGTAACCCCCAGACAAGGTCGCTGGGAGACGTATTCACTGGCCACTGCAAACTTACAGAGGAATACGACCACCTATCCTAGCACTCACAGAAATCGTACTCAGACTCTCACCCTCGTTAATCGAGCTACATGTGATAGCTCTTTCTCCATGCCATTCATTCCTAATGTTTGCGGTCTTCATCCACCGCTCGTCTCCCCTGATATCCCTATACCTAGCATTGAGGTAGACTCTTCTCCTACTTTATCTAGGGATTCACCCTTTCTGCCTACTTTCCTTGCGCAACGAGACGGCGCATATCAAGGCAATCGGTATCGTTCAACCTTTCATCTGCGCCCCTCTCAAAATAGCGAGTCCCACGCCTCCGATTCTTCATACTGTTTCTCTAGACACTCTAGCACCTCTACCCACATTGATATCACCAACCCAGTCAACAGAGTTGAAGTCGCCGACGCAATGGAAGTTTCTACTAGCGCTGGCGGTGGCACTACCCAGGGTGCCACAGCCCCCGGTAGCGACGTTACTTCCGATAAGATGCGAATTGATGATAGTTGCGATCCAGCCACAGTTGATGGCGCTGCTACTCAAGGCAATGGAAACCTTCGCAGCGGTAGCACTGTTCGCGCGGGTGGCCGTGGTCGCGGTCCAATTCCCGCCCAGGGTGGCCGTCACGCCCTCCCAAGTCTACGATGTGGTACTTCGCGTGCAATGAAGCGCTACAGAACTCGAGGTGATGCAGGCGGCCTAATTGATAAAGACGATGACAATGACGGGGCCCCCAAGAACACTAAAAAGCGAAAGCCCAATGCTTCACCTCCCCCTGAGGTCTATCCAGTCGAGATTCATCGGCGCAAGACAAGTCTTCGAGAGCGTCTCATCTCCGGCGTATATGAACCCCAAGCTGTCGGCATGCGTGTCTACAATATGAAGAAAGGTAAGCTACAATATCTAACTACTTTGTGCTTCGTTGTATTATGCTAAAAACAACCCATAGCGGCTGCCGCTGCTACTCGCGCACCGACTAATTCTCGCAACCCCCCTCGGGACTTTCTTATTCCTATTGACCCACGCACGAATGCATCGTAAGTTACAAAGCATTTATATGACTTTACTCTCGCCATAGACAATGGGATTCTCATTGACCTATCTAATAGGAACCATAACCAACTCCCCAACAATGCGAATAACACTACGGACATAGACGATGCAGTCGACATTCCACCCAACCCTCGCATCGCCTACAAGAGTACCCCTATGCATCAACTACATTTCTCCGAGGGTCTCGTCCTCGCTCTCAAGCAGAATATGGTCAAGTGGGAGGACAAGCAGCACTCTGAGGGTCTTGTCTTTGTCGTCGTGCATTTGATCAACAGCGACATCGCGGACATGCATGTGTTCAGCACCCTGCGGGACGCCACGTCCGACGCCATCTGGACAATGATAAACGAGCACCCGGAAGCATTTGCCCTGCCACGCGACATAGACGACGACGGAGTGGAAATCAAGTGCGAGAAATTTGAGCGAGCTACCTCTCTGATTCGACATATCAACACCCGCCCCAACGTTGTGCAAGTCCCCGCCACCAATCAAGGACCCGGCGGCAAGCGCGCCAGCGGCACCCAGTCCACTGGTACCCTCGATATCGGTAGCGGAGTCGGACTAGTGAGAGAAGACACGCTCGTTGTGATCAAAGAAGAGTGCCCGGAGACGCCGCGACCCCAGCGCTTCGCGAGCCCCCGACCCGATCTGAACGATCGCGGTGAGCTTCTTCTCGGAGACGCTCCCGAGCCCGTCTACGTGTTCTCGGGCAAGTTCAGGTTTGTATCTTCCGGACTCAAGATGGAAGCTCGCCGTGCGGATGGCGCCGTCGTGAAGGTCTCTGTTCATCTTAAGAATCTGCGCAGGCCGTCTCGCATTTTGGACTAATCACTATGAGCCTCGGCGACCCGTCCAGCATATGATTCCGATACCTTCTCTAGTTGCGTACGAGTTATGACGGTGTCGAGTTCGGCTATTACTTGAGTAGCATGTGAACGGTTGCTGTTCAGCTCGCGGCGAACGCTGTATTGTACGAGTATTGACGCCGGGGTTGTGCTTGGGCAGGCCACAGGACCATCGGATTGCATTCATAGAGAATTCCATAGTCACTAATAACGGAGAGTGTATGCACATTTTTCCCGAGTTCATATTTTCTATGTACACCTATTTGAACCCACGGTGTGCTTCTCGCACTGCTTATCGCCGTTCATTCCATCACGCCACAGTTAACTTGGCTGTCTGTCGCACATCCCGGCTGCTAGAACCCACGTAGAGGGTAAAATCGCCAGCGGGAACAACCCAATTCTGCTTAGTCGAGTCCCAGACGCTGATATCGCGTCGCAGAAGTGGGAAAGAGACGCTGGCTTTGGCGCCTACATCGAGGAGTGTCTTCTGGAAGCCGCGCAGTTGCTTGGGCGGCGTGTTGGCTGATGCTGGGTATCCCACGTATAACTGCGCTACCTCGGCGCCCTTCACGCTGCCCGAGTTGGCGACTGTCACGGTGACTGTTGCGACAGTATCCCAGAGGTCAGCGCGGCCACCTGGAATGACGCTTCCAGTTGCGGCTCCCGACGTGGGCTTTCCTGAGACGGCAATGCCAGAGTAGGTGAAGTTGGTGTAAGCTGATCACACGTTAGTAAGAGTAGCTCACAATATGCCAGTCAATCAGGTGGAGAGAGGCGAGAGTAACTTACACAGGCCAAAACCAAATTCGTACCGAGGCGTGATGTTAGACTTGTCAAAGTGGCGGTAATCGATGTATAGGCCCTCAGTGAAGCTGTCGTCGCCGCGAGCGATGGTGGTTCCATAGTCATTCGCGGACTTGGCGATGGTGTATGGCAGTTTGCCCGAGGGCGAGGTGCTGCCGTACAGAATGTCGACGAGCGCGTTGCCGTTCTCCTGTGACGGCATGCCCGCCCAGACGATGGCCTTGACGTTGGGCTGCGCGAGGATCGTCTCAAGGATGATAGGGCCGACGGAATGCACGACCACGATGACGTTTTTGTTGATAGCCGCGACAGCCTTGACGAGATCGTTTCCGCTGTGCCACGGGTCGAGGTTGTTCCGGTCTCCCGCAACCCCCTCGACCGTGAGGTAGCCCTCACCCGAGTCGGATGTGATGAAGACGATGGCCGCGTCAGCGCCATTAACAGCACCGCTAACGCTACCCGTGCTATCCGTTGATGATACGGTGACTTGCGTCCCATCTGCCTGGGCGCGCGCCTTGATAGCGTCCGAGGGTGCGCTGAAGTACGGGTATGGTGCTGTACCCGAGCCCCAGCCCATGCCCAGGGCACCACTGTTGCAGGCTTGGTCTTGACATGTGTTTTGGCCATGTTGGCCGATCACAGCGGCCGAGCCGACTAGGCCAAGCTTAGCGGGCTTCTTTAAGGGTAGGAGATTGCCGTCGTTCTTGAGTAGTACGATGCCATCACGTGCGACGGCGCGGATGTTGTCTTTGTGTGTCCCTTGCACATTGGCACTAAGATTGATGCTGGGGTAGCTCTTGTCCTGGCCGACAAGATACCACGCGGCCAGGATGCGGCGGACCATGTCATCGACTCGGGACTGCTGGACCTGGCCGCTGCTGATGGCTTGGCTCAACTTTGAGCCCCAGAGCACATTGTTGCCGTTGAAATCAGAGCCCGGCATCGACATGTCAAGACCCGTGTTGGCCGCCGGTTGTGTGGTATGCTGGGCGTTCCAATCTGTCATCACATAGCCTTGGAAACCTAGCTCCTGTTTGAGGAGCTTGTTCATGACTCCGTCGTTCTCGCACGCCCACGTTCCCTAGGAAAGTTAAATTAGTGTTTGCCATGGACCTTCTACGCAGAGCAAGCATGTAGATTGTCCCCTTACGTTAATCTTATTATACGAGCACATGACCGAAGCCACATCTGCGTGGACGGCATCCGCAAACGGCCACAGATATAATTCGTGCATTGTGCGATCGTCGACAGAGGAGCTCATAGTCTCGCGGTTGAGCTCCTGCTCGTTGAGAATGAAGTGCTTCGCGGTCGCCTGGATTCCGGCGCCTTGCATTCCTTGAATTGTCTCTGCCATGGAAATACCCTGTAGATAGGGGTCGGCTCCGAAGCCTTCCCAGTTCCTGCCACCAAGAGGACTCTTGCCCAATGGCCCGGCGACAGGGCCCAAGAGGACATGGACGCCACAGCCCTTCGTTTCCTCGCCCATGTATTGTCCTCGTTGTCGGATCAATGTCCGATCCCAGGTTGAGGCTGCCTGAATACCTGGAGTGAAGGCATTGACGCTCTTACCATAACGAACACCGAGAGGACTGTCTTGAAGACAGAGTTGTGGATAGCCGATGGAGCCGATGGCTGCTGTGTTACCGACACATGGCCCTTTGTTCCAGCCTACACCGGTCACGATATTGATCTTGTCAGTCGATGATAGCTTAGCGAGCGCAGCGTTGGCTTTCGTGTATGCCGCTGCCCAATCCAGACCGTCAGCAGATGACGCGCTCTCCCTCGCAACGGTATCAGCAGGGGCTGCTATGGCTGTCGAAGCCGCGGACAGAGCCGCAGCAATATGTTGGAATCTCATTGCTCAACGGTAAAGGGGGGAATATCGATCTGGAGAAGCACTGTCCTCTGGCCGTCTTCCTTTCTGGATCCACGCCATTCGACCACACTCACGACCAGGAAATACCTGGCCTCGCCCATTTTATACTTCACATAATTACGCTTTTGCTTTTCCGTTCCGAGGTCCCAAGCCTTGGAGAATGCTTGGAAAGGCCCACAGCCAATATGCTGCCGCCATGGAGAGCCTGCCTTGGTCACGGTAGCGCGTGGCAGCGTGCCTCCGCGAATCAGCCGGATCTGGCTAACTGCGGAGAAGCAAATCACGGAGAGGGCATGGCCCTTGCCGCATTCCCCGTGATGTGGATAGGTCGGTTCTTCTCGTCCGCAGATTGATTTCTTGTCTTCTCGCCTCTCGGCAAATGCTCGGGCAGCTGGTCTGGATGGCTTGTGTTCTCGCGACACCAAATGCATCCTTGGCGCATCTATTCCCTACTACTTGGTGTGCGGAGACTGCTTCCGGGCCGTGTTTCCCCCAGATTAAACTCTATGGGTACGCTGTTGTAGATCAAGGGCACTTTAGTCCTCATCCGGATTTTCAGTGGTCCCGCCTAAATTGAGAAATCCTAGTTGTCCCAATCCACATTAATGGTGAACACTGAAGCCTATTACCACCAGCAGGTTAACAAACGGTGCGTACTCGTCAATTTACCTTCTATCATCAAGCTTATGAATACTCCGGTTGAGGCGTTCTGATACTCATTGTCACCTACCTATTTCTACAATTCATTCAGCTGCTAGATCACGAGAACGAGCCACCTTCTCAAGCAGGTTAATCAAAACTTTTGGTGAGAGAAAGCTTCGCATCGGATCGCACTACTGCCGTTAGTATTAGAGGCCACGGCACTCTCATTGCGAGATTTTCTAGCACGTTGAAATTGTAATTTGTTGATATTCCTTCGTGATGATGTCGACGTGTTCTATAGTTAGACAATCAGCCTCTTGAGCAGACTAATAACGAAGAGTATACCATTGATGGTTGGGTGATGTTGTACTTTGAACATTGCACGCGCATTAAGCAGCTAATGCATTTAAGCACGGGAATATTTCTTGGCGTGGGATGCGCACCTTTAAGGCAGTTGAACTACAAGTAATGACGGCGAATCATCATCCGATCTACTAGTATATGTTCCTCGGTTCATCACATGAATTTGACGGACAGAAGAATGGGAATTTCGACATCGGACAGGACGCTCTACCATTCTACGCCCTTTAGTTTACATCACACGAAGCCTAGCCCTGAATGCAGACCGATATGTACCTGCTAAGAACCCTAATAGGAAAGGTTTGCACCTAGTTCGCGCTGTCCCGAAACCCTAAAGGTACATGACTCAAAGTCCGCTCGTGAACGGTAATATGGTAATATGGTAATATGAACAGCGCCACGAGTATGGGATTGCGTGAGTTGACGATCTCGGCGCCCGAGAACCGGACGTCGTGAGACTCTGTCCTGACCTATGCCGGCGCTCCGTGTTGAAATGCAGACAGCGGATTCCCCTCTTATTGCATCACAAGCACGCAAGTTATTGTTTGTCTACCGAATTTAAAACTCATTTAATATCTGCGTCGCGGACGGACTGGGAAAATGGATGACCGGAAGTCTCCTCTATTCGGGAGACGAATGCTTCAGTACTTTGAATTCCACCCGGAACATCGATACCTCAACCATGGTAAGACAGATGAAGGCAAAATTTGACGAACAGTGTTGATGTTTTCAGGATCATTCGGCGCTGCACCACGCGACATCAGGAATCACATGAAGCATCACCAGGACCTCTGTGAGGCGGCACCCGACAGTTACATCCGATATGAGTATCCCATTATTCTAGACGAGTCCAGAGCGGCGATGGCGAAGTTCATCAACGCGCCTACTGATACAGTCGTCTTCGTTTCGAATGCCACTACAGGGGTCAACGCCGTTCTTCGTAGTATCGTGTGGGATGATGATGGCAAAGATGAAATTCTTTACTTCAGCACAGTTTACGGTGGATGCGCCAAAGTGATTGATTACGTTGTGGATAGTAGTCTTGGGAAAGTGTCATCACGACCTATCAACATCACATACCCGTGTGAGGACGAGGACATCGTGCAAGCCTTCCATGCCGCGGTGGATAGCGCGACAAGCGCCGGGAATCGTGTCAAAATATGCCTGTTTGATGTGGTATCAAGCCTGCCAGGTGTTTGCTTCCCCTTTGAGGCGATCACCGAAGCATGCCGCTCTGCCGGGATTCTGAGTCTCGTGGATGGCGCACAAGGTGTGGGTATGGTTAACATCGACCTCGGAAATCTTGATCCGGACTTCTTTGTCTCCAATTGTCACAAGTGGCTCTTCGTCCCGAGAAGCTGTGCCGTCTTTTACGTGCCGCTACGTAATCAACACATGATTACATCTTCTATTCCGACTTCGCACGGTTATGTTCCTAAGTTTGGGACCAGGTTCAATCCCCTCCCGCCATCAAGCAAGCCCGCATTCGTCAACAACTTCGAATTTGTCGGCACAGTCGACTCGAGCCCGTTCGTCTGCGTGCAAGAGGCGATCAATTGGCGCGAACGTGTTCTCGGAGGCGAGGCGAAGATCATGCAGTACACTCACGCCTTGGCCCAGGAAGGCGGCAGAGTAGTCTCTAGCATATTAGGGACTGAAGTGCTGGATAATGAGTCGCGAACGATGTCGAGGTGTGCGATGACCAATGTCGCTCTGCCTATCACCGTCGAACTCGCGACAATTAGCACACAGGCCTGGATGATGAGGACCATGGTTAAGGAATACAAGACTTTCGTAGCTCTGATCATCCATGCAGGTCGATTATGGGCGAGATTAAGTGCACAGGTATATTTAGATATGGAGGACTTTGAATGGGCTGGCCATATGCTTCTTGAGCTTTGCGAACGAGTTAATCAGGGGGAAGGGCGGTAGCACGTAATGGGTTTATACACAATAGGCCAGATGATACTGTATTGAATATGAATTATTAGCAATACCATCATTCCTTATATCTTTCATCTTGATTAATACCTTTACAGCCAGGTCTCGCCCAGATGACGAGATAAAGTTCTGCGGCCAGTCACATCAAGCAAGATCCAGGTCAGAGCCTGCCTCAACTAAATTAACAAATCATTCTTAAAGTTTTTATTTCCAACGTAAAATCATCTAGAGCTGATAACATTGCATTATAATCTTGAGAGGTCTAGCGCAGAGCGACAACAACTGTGCCTTTTTTTTTGGCTTTACGAAGTATTCAATGCAAGATTCTATCACCAGTACAAAGCTGGCCACCAATTTTCTTCAACTGAGAACTGCGCTTCATAACAATCTCGCACCCAACCATGCATCTCTTTGTCTCGACCAAGGTCCTCGATACCCTGTTGCAGAAGATACTGTTCGATCTTCGAATGCTTTAATTCTCTCGCAATGTCGAGTGCGTTCTTACAGAATGTCGATCCTCTTCCTTCACACCAGGTATGCACACAACCAGGACACGCTTCCGCTATGTGCCCGGCCCATCTGTTGTTGATCCCAACACCAGCCCCCAAGATCAGCTTCACGACGTCAAGACGATTTACTGCCACAGCGAGATGAAGAGGGGGATCCCAGCACGCAAGGTTTGTTTCGAGAAGGGAAACTCCGCCCGCGACGTACCCCGCGACAATTCTTTCAATTTCAGCTAGTGGACGCCCTCGTTTTAACGCAACGTATAGCGTACTTGGACTTTTTCTCTTAAGATATGAGTGGCGGATATCAGCCTCAGCCCTGGCGCGTGCGAACGTAAGGAGCGAATGTAGAGACTTGTTGACCGAGGAGAGACGAACTAGGTCTCTCTTCGAGTGGAGGTGTTCCTCGACCTCTGGAACACTAAGAGTCAGTAATCATCATTTAGGTCGTGTTTTAAAGGATTTGGAAGATCTTAGATATTCTTTTACTCCGAAAAGAAAATCATATGCCATGAAAGTTACCAAAAGAAGAGAAGAATAGTAATATGAATACGTACCAAGCCAAAGTTCGCCAGGGAATGGACCAAACATTCCTGGAGTAGTCTGATAGCCCGGTACATGGTCTACCGTTATGATTTGAGTGTTGACGGGGATGATTCCGGTATCTACTGAGAATGATACCTGACTGTCCATGTTTGTAGCAACTCGAAGGTCTAGCAGAGAAGAGCGAAATCAAAACTTATGTAACTAGAATGAATAGCAAGCTGTAAATATAGCCAGAATTGCCTGTTCGTGTGAAGAATCTTGGAAATAGATGAGAAATTCTCACGGGGTCAGACAACCTGCTTTATATGCAGAGAAGCATCGTACAATGCCGAGTCAAAAGCTCGAAGAATATTATATGGTTGTGCTACAACAATGGCCCCATTGTTTGCCGCAACTACAAAAAGTCCTCATTGACTCGTTTCATTTGCTAACGAAATAAAGCACGTGGCAAGGGTACCTATTTCGTTTATTTGAAGGGATATCGACTGGGACGCAAACAATTCTCCTCCATTGGGTGTGTTACAAGTACAATGAATTCATCTAGCACCTGATACCAAACACAAGGATGTGACAAACTTTCCTTCGCGATCGGGCGCTTGCGCCGCCAATAGACTTGCGGTCATATTCGTAGTTGTCGTTTTAAGTATGTGTTGCGGCTTTGGCGTGAAAACTGATTGTCTTCGGCACGAAAATTAGAATTTTGCGGAGTCTTGTGATATTCCTCGCATTAACATAGTATTGTACATACAACTCTGGGAAATTTATTGGGGCCATCCATAAGCCCGAAACAGCGATACACCTTTGTTCCACCCCTACAAAGCAGCTAGCTCCTCACAATGAAGCCCACGAGGCTTGAAAACTAGCATGGGGCCGTCATGTCCTGAAGCGAAGATATCATACATCTGGAACTCGCCCGGTCTATGTCTACCAGTCTCGTCACCGACCTTTCCACCACCGACCTGGCCCGCTTCCCCGGGCGCTGCTTCAAAATCAAAATACCACAAAATTTTCGCGATGACCAGGCTGGTTTCCAAGTATGCCATTGGCTTACCCGCACATCCACGATAACCAATTTGAAACGGAGCAAACGCATCCCTCATCTTACGCTGCTCTGTCTCGCCCCCATTAAGCCATCGTTCAGGTTTGAAAGCATATGGTTCCGGGAAATACTCCGGGTTGTGATGTAGCGTGTATATGTTGACGCCTACTTGGACTCCTTTAGGGATGAAATGACCGTCTACGACGAAGGGTTTGCTCCCATCGTCGTCGGCTGCCAGCTCACGCCAGAGTGTACCGTTGACTGGCGAGGACATCCGGAGCGCCTCGTCGATACAGGCGCGAAGGTACTGACAGTTAGATAGTTGCGGGCCGCCATGAATCTCACTGCTGTTCATGAACGTGGTGCAAATCTCCTGCACTAACTTGTGGTAACACTCGGGATTGCGAGTTAGATAGAAGAGCAGGGCGCTGATACCAGCAGCCGTTGTATCGCCTCCTATAATTTCGTTAGCTAACTACCCCTTTATTTCCGCTTAATCGATTTCTACATACCAGCGGGAATCAGGAAGAGTGCTTCGGACCATATGTCGCTTTGTCGGAATTCCGGGTTGGTCTCTAGCTGATCGGCAACTTGCGCGTAGAGGTCACGCCGAGCGTCCTTGCCTTCGGCTGTTCGTGTTTTGATCATATTCTCGATTAATTGGAACGCCTGCTTCTGTATAGACAAGGTCATGTAATGCAAGGGATAAGCTATCACCTTCGACTGGAGTCTCGGCCACTGCATAAGGACATTGTTGTGCGCATTGCTAGCCTCGATGCCACCGTGGAGAGTACGGTACCGATCCTCGGTTTGGGTATTCATGGGATACCCAAAGGCTAGTAAGCCTATAACATCCATCGTCAAGCGTTTGCAGCGAGTTGACATATTCACGGCTTCGGATTTCTGACTGGACTCCAATATCTGCTTCAGGAATATGTCAATCTGGCCGGCCATGGTGGGTTCGAACTCCCGCATGGCTCGCTCTGATACACCCGCTCCGATCAATTTTCGTTTTGAACGATGAGCTATTCTATCAATGACACTGAATACGTTAATGGTCCCGGTAAAGCCCAGCGTGACCAGGTAAACGTGTGACTTGACAACTCTGTCATTGTTATAGATATCTATGCTCTGTTAGAGATCTATGGGTATAAGCGTTACGAGCCAGGGGTTTATTACCATGAAGTGCCTTTACACTATTAAACACGAGACGGTTAGGGGCGATTCGAACGACATTGCCTTTAATATCAGATCAGTGACTGGATGAGCGACTCACTGGTGGTTGTGTGATTACATACCATACTTTTGGTGACTTTGTTGGGTGACTAAGTGTAGTCGTTGCAGACCAGCATAAAACCCAGCATAGCCTTCAGTTAATTTAGCTACGAACGGCCCTGGATAATCCTTTAGGGGATGGAGCAATATTCTATAGGCGAAGACCACAAGCCACTATCCGTCTTCATTGTCAGTCGGTTTGTTCCGTAGTTGTGGCCAAGTAAGAACTAACGTAAGTAGCGGTAGCACCGGTAAGATATTTCGCAGCTAGCGATAAGCTTTCAAGCACGGGCATGATGAGATATGGTGGTTTATGAATAGTCGAAATAGTACCTAGTTATCACATTTAAATCGATGGGTACACGTGACCAAGTGATCTTATTTATGTGGTTACGCATTCGAGGATTAAACGAAGAGTTTGCATCTTATTAATAAGAGTGAAACGAAATCAACCTATCATCAAATAACCTAAGGTCCTGAACTCATTTGCTTTGATACTACACTACTGTGCTGCAAATCGGAGAGGTAAAGGGGGCACATTTTCTTATGCAATAAAAGCTTGGTCAGCCGGTAACCTGGTATCATACAACATAAGGTAGTAATCGAAAAGGACCAGCACACTCGCTCTATCCTGTGGAATTGGAGTAGTCTTGGCTAGCGGCACAGGGCTTGGAGCGTCGCAAGTGTCATCCTCGAGCGAAACAACGAGCCTGAGAAGGCCCTGGATCATCTTAGGCAATTTTCTTTTGGAATAAGCTAGCTCGGTCTAAGACTCTGCAGAACAGAACCTGTGTAGAACAGGATCTGTGTTATATGGTAGGGTTACGTTCTAGTACATGACGCGGGACGATAGTACGGCTCACTTCCTCGGCACATTTCCCCTCACGACCCTACTTGGGGCAGTGTTGGAGCTGGGGTTGTAGAGCAATAAATCATTGGCTGTTTCCGCGTGCCGCTGCTGTAGCTTTCTCATATCTTATGAATCTTCATACAGCGGTATACGATGGATCACACGCTTAAGAAGGTCTGATCGCGACTAGTCAACTGCCAAGTGCAGCAATGCTGCATACAATCTCGGTCCGGCTTAAATTATTTTCTATTCATTCGCTTCCCAAACGTACCCATGTCAGTCTATCCAGAACGATGTCCTATTCTAAGTAAGCATTTCGGTTTACTGAGTAGGCATCTCTACACCCGTGAAATAGCGGCGTGCACGCGGACATAACGTATCTATAGTGGAGCTGATCGAGCTCCTCTACTATAAACATATAGTGCAGCTTGTGCTATATCTCACTCATGTGCGGCAAGATTGAGCTGTCTGTCTGCACTAGGTACTCCATAACCCTGGCTTGCTTTCATGCAGTCTAAAGTGTGATCAAGGGGTAGCGGGTTGCAGGACTTGGCGCAGACAGGGAATGCGGACGGAGGCGGAATGACGGGTCCTTCAAACGGTGCCGGATGGCGCAAAATGGGGTAGCAGATCTGCATGGAACGGTATACTTGTATATACATCGGATGAACTGAGCAGGGTTATTATGGAGCATCATGAGGAGGATTACGCGCGTCAGTGTGGTGCCACAGATTCGGGTTCGATGGGATCTAGAATAGAGCTTGGTGATGGTTTTTCTTCCTTGTGACGTTTAAGAGGGGGAGGGAAATAAAGGCGTGTTTTCCATATGCTCCGCTCTGATTGAGTCGCGAGTAGTCTTGTGCTCTCAAAAGTTTAAATTGGTAAATATAGGAATATAATATACAAATATCGACGAAGACTAGAGATCACCGTGTTGTGAAAATAGTACCCATTTTCTTCACATGGAATTACCGCCTGTTCCTCTCACCAAAACATTAATTCTTAACATAAAAACCATATTCGTAATACATTTATCCGTAAAATTATTATGTGCAACATCAAACATAATGACTATGCCTACTAGTGAGTTTTTATTATTTCGTACGCCATGGGTGTTGTCGTTGAAGCTGTTCATGCTGGACTCGATTTCCATAATCGTAATCCTCTGTCGTACTCAGCTGCGTCGTACGAATGATGGAGTTCGCTGGTCTTGTTTTGAAGTTACGAAGGTGTTCTGTTGATTCTGAGTCTAGATTCTTTATTTCTTGAAGTGGGATCTCCTTATCATCAATCTTCTGGTACGACTTTGTAGTACTCGATGCCTTTGACGTTTGGGACAAACTCAGATTTTTCGAGTCGGATTGATTGGTCCCAGTCCAGGATCTAAGCGATGACTTTATTCTGCTCACTAGCCGTGTCTCGAGCAGGACCTTCGGCGCTGTGGGCATTCCGAGAACGATGAAACCGCATGTCATTTCCGCAAGAGCCCATAGAATCACGGCGGATACAGCATAGGTGACATCGGATGATGTTGAGTATTCGATCGTAGATATCAGCCGTAAAATTGCAGACAAGCATGCCCTAGCAAGAAGGTTAATGTGTATTCGCAGGCGAGCGTCGTGCTAGCTGATATGTACTTACAGAACACCTAGGGAGAAGATCACCGAAACGCCCAGCTTCTTCTTTAGAGACATTTGCAGAGACCAAATGACTTTTTGCGGTAGAATTAGAATCACAATGTCCGAGGCAAAGTGGATGGCGGCTGACGTAATTTCGAGCTCGGATTTCTTGATACATTTCCCTGGTATCGTGAAGTCCCAGATCCTCTGATACGGGATGCATGCCAAACTGAGGGCGAAGACAGATGCGACGAGGAAGGAGAGCTGGATTCCTGCAAGGGTAACGCAAAGCCACCAAAAGACATTACGTGTACCCTGAGGAACAAAGAGGCGTGTCCATTCAAGCAAGATAGAGGCTTTCAGTAGTGGGAGGGTGACCGAGTATAAAACACCGCCTATTTGAAGGATCTGTAGCTGTTCAGTTGCTGTTGGCAAGGCCCTGTACGATTTCAACGGAACTCACATAAGTGATTTCAATCAGATCGCCGAGATGCAGATCCCACTGATGTATGAAGTAGCCATATTCCAGCAGTAATCGGTAGCAGCAGTATATATACCCAATGTATGTTGCCTAAGATATACGTATTAATGTATGCTGGGCAGTGTTGGGTTTTGCTACATACGTAGGCAATTAATGTAAGACCTAGGTTCAAGTTAGCCTCTAAATCTTTCGATAGTGAAGCATTCAGTCGAAGTTAGGCATTACCATCTTCTAGCTTGACGGACCTTAAGCCCGCCAATCTGGCGTACATTCGTACTATGAAACTAAAAGTGGCGAAGAACAGGCATATGACGAAAGTAGCCTGGGCGATGTCATTTCCATTTGGCGGGTTGTCGAAGTTGGCGACAATTCCAGGTGGCGTTGCGAGGGCAGGACCAGCAAGAAGTGCTTCTTGCTGTTCTTTAGGCAGGTATGGTATCAAGTCCATTGTAATGTTAGCTTCGATATAGAGGTTGACGATAAAGAGTCAAATGGAAACGGAACAAAGCTTTTCTAATAGGTAGATATAATTTCATTAATCGAAGATCTTCGATGCATGTTGGTTGATATGCTAGTTAGGCAAAAAATGGGTGCTACCCCTGGTCGTGGCCAAGACGTTGGGGTGCCTGGGTGAAGCAAAATGCCGAAATATGAACAAAGTGACAATCACTGCATAAAACATCTCTCGCTTGTTTTCATCTACGCTGGGAAACCAATCGGGGAATCTGTGAAAAATCTACAGTCTGCAGATAATGCAGATAATGGTCTCACACAAGGGGCTGCACAGACTCGAGTCAACTCTAGAGCCGAACCAATGGAAGCATTTTATCCGAATGCGACGACATTATACACATTTTGTAGTACAAGCCGCGCGGGTGAGCAACAGTCAGCTAGATGGCTCGGATCAGCGAACCGAGGTGGTTGCATATGCTAGTCGTCGGTCAACTCATGAGAATTGACCATCTATACTATAATACTACTTATATAATGAATCGTATGTACTTAAAACTGCCTGGGTGTGCAAACAGTACAGGTTCTGGGGATGGGCTCGAACATCTTTCACAGGTCGTCGTATACTATTATATCTACGATATTATATACGTAGACGAATCGGAGTCTGTGCCCACCGAAAGCCCAAGGGCTCGAGCACCTGTTAATATTTGATGGCCAGACCACCGGTGGTACGGGATAGTATTTACTTATACTCTATCACACAGTCCGAAAATTTTTCAGTGAAGCTCGGTTCCCTGACTACAAGTAGTTTTGGCAAAATGTCTGTGCTCATGTAAGGTCCCATTGCGCATGATACCTGTTTGGGATGGCACCTATTCTAGCGCTTGAACTACGGGTAGCAGATGGAGAGATGGAGAAATTCGTATGCAGGTACAGGTCACAATAGATTTCACTTCTTTTGTCGGAGATCTAGCTAAGTTTTAATGAGTATGGGCTCACTCATGCCTTTGATGTAGCTGCATTGCCTAATGAAGCCGTGTCAAGCTACTGCCGGATAACCAGTTTTGTGATATTTATCCAAATGTCAATTAGTGGCTGTCACAGCGGAAAACTCGTCGTCACGCGAAAATGCGAGCCGTGAGTATAGAGAAGACGTTACCGCAGCCCTAGCAAATCTACCCCGGACAGAACCCCGGAATCCCATCCGATGTTCTGTCTAGCACCCCTGCTTGGCTCATCGTCGTCTGTGCCGCTTGGATACTAGTGTTCTACCCCAACGCACATTAAACGCAGGTATAGACGAGAAGGTCAATTTGTCACACTTAATCAGTCTTGGAGCCTTATTACTATGCGCGGGTTGTAGTCTACTTGTCGCAACCACAAGCTCAGTTGGAATGGAAGTATTACCTATCATCTACGTCTGATATGCGCCTCATACAGACCAACCTTAAGCCACTGCAATACGTTAGACTAGCACTTATGATGACGAATGACTCCTCTTTCATGGATCAGCCTATGCTATATACGTTGCATGTCTAGTCTACACATCTGAAAAGGTAGCGCGAGATAATGCTTATGAGACATGATCTCTGGCGCGTTCAACTGTCCGCTCGATAATTCGAAGCGTCCCGGCAAGAGCTTCCGAATCAGACTTTGACCCAGGAACATTGTGGCCTAAAGAATGCAAAAACGTCTCTCGAAGGTTTGCATCACACAAACTCGCGAGCGACTTGGCAGCCCTAGCATTGATATCGTTTTCCTTAGACCAGATATGGGCCGTCGGGACTTTGATCATCTCACCCTCTATAGCCGGATCGACAAGTTTGACAATTCCGGTCCGAACGACGTCCGGATCAAAGGGCACAGCAGCGCTGAAAAATATAGCGCATTTCAAGTGCCCAAAGGTAAGGGGATACTTTGAATTTTCAATCAGCATCCAAGCTGCAACGGCTCCACCTTCGGAAAAACCCATCAAACCGTCGAAAGGCCCTTGATCGTCGATGATGTCAAGTAAATCGTGGTATAGGTTCTCATACTCCGTGATAGTGTTACCAACGTAGCCGAAGTATTCATCCGAAAGAGCGGCAGCACCTGTTCAAAATCAGCCATGACCAAGTTACTCTACGCTAGTCTTGCAGGGGGTCCGAACCGGCATCGGGTTCAGTGGGCACATTCCCATTAGCGAAAACAAATTGATGATCCCGTCCTAAAGCCTGACGAATTCTCGCTAGAAACAGTAAGACCCTCTGCGTAAACTTTGTTGGGGTCTCCATCAAATACCAGTCTGCATCTCGAAAATCTGACGAGTTAGAAACGGCTTATTAGTCGACAGGTTTCTCGCGAACACGGTGCATAGTGCTGATTTAACACACCTTAGCAGTAGTGCCTCTTCCTATATAGCCAGCTTCAATTAGCGAATAATCATCTTGGCACACTTCAGAGGCAAACGTGGTATATGCAATTTTGGCAGGGGGGGCGTAGTGATCCCGGATCTGGGTGATAGTCAAACCGAACTTGTGACCGGGGGATGATTACGTTCTTTAGAAGAATGCCACTCACCATGCAAGCAAAGAAAACGCATCTCGATAGACTCTCAAATTCGCTATGACGATGAAGACAGCATGAATTGGGAGGAACAACAGCCCAATCTAATATCAGGCACCGATGTATGGGCCATACCATCTTTCAAATACTTCTCAGCCGCTATGCTTTGACGGTCGGTACCACCAGCCTAAAGATTTTGGATAGAGCTACTCCTTGCATAGATGGTATTCGAGTCCGTGTACAATGAGACTTCCGACTTTGACGGCTATCAAACACAGCGTATTCCGTTATGCCTATAGCCCTATTCTGCGCACGCGTTACTAATTTCATGCGGCCTAATGCATCCGCATCCAGTCAGAACAGACCTTGACTGAGCTGTCATCTGCTCTTATTATCTGACTTATGCAGCATACTAACGTTCTTCCGGTGGCATGTCCTTGGGTCTTCCTGAGAACCAGGGTCTGTATGTACAGCTCCAGACAATGCACGGGCGCGAGCTCCATCACGCCCCACGATTCAGCCGTTGATCTACTTCCACATGAACTCCGAATTTGGTCAAATCACCTCTGTGCCGAGACCCTACAGGTCCATTCCTACCTAGAAAAGTACTGTCGAGACCGGAAGAGCTTGGGCAGCATCAAGTCAATGTATCAAGTACTATACATGGGGTAAGGTGACACGGCTAGGAGTATCGATCATTGTTTTTTACTACTTCCAAACTAACCTTCTCTATCGAGCTGTGTGTATGATGGATCTGTTGACTATCAGAGTCCAAAGGTCTAGCCTGCGGATCTCAAATGATCGCCAAGGTCTTGTAAAGGATAGCCGGTCGTAGAATATGTGTCAAGGTCTCCCCCCTCATCAGAGTTTTGCTTCAGAACATCGGAGTACATACTAAAATCGGGTATAGGATTCAAGAAGCTGCTGCCTTAAGTCCACAGGTCTACTTGTACGATAGTGGCGCTTTGAATACAAAAGGTCCGAGGATGACCGAGTCATAATTTTTTCATTTTACTTTTAATTCCAACAGCGAAGATATTCAAGACATTCTTATTACTACCCTCATCTAGTGATGGCATCTTTATAAATGGAAGTTAGTCTTAGATCCATTTCCCTCTTTATAGTTCCAGCCCTAGTTCCCGTCGCAACACCATATCAGCTTCATAATTTCCAGCCATGGGAGACGTCGCTATCATAGGCTTTTCTTTCAAACTCCCTGAAGGAATAGAAACTGTCTCTAGCTTCTGGGAAGCCCTTGAGAATGGGAGGAATTTGATGACAGACTGGCCAACATCGCGTATCGACGGCAATGCTTTTCACAATGCAGAGGCAGCAAAACGCAATAAGGCAAGAGGGCCATACCAGAACTCATGAATACCAAAGCTAACGTGGCATTAGCTGAATGCAAAGGGAGGCTACTTCATCAAAGACGATCCGGGCGCATTCGATGCCCCTTTCTTTTCGATAACAGCGGCGGAAGCAGCCTCGATGGATCCCATGCAGAGGTGGACGCTCGAGGTATCTTATAGAGCCTTTGAGAACGGTAATTATATGCCGTCAAGGAGCTGCTGAAGAACGTGTAATGACTCAAATTCTACAGCTGGACTACCAATGAAGGGATTGAGAAAATCACGAACAGCCGTTTTCAGCGCCTCAATGACAGATGACTATTCTAGAATTGTGTCCAAAGACCCTGAGATGGCATCACGAATGGCAATTACCGGCACTTTCCCATCGATCATACCTAACCGCGTGAGCTGGTTTTTCGACCTGCAGTAAGTCTGTTGGAGGCATTCATTCCCCCTTTAGCATGTCTCGGAAATATATCTCCTCAATGGACATATTTTGAACTTGCCTCTCCTGCAAGCGCCCCAACCCCTAAATGATTCTTACATAAGTGGAAATTATTGACTCGGTGTTATAATAGGGGTCCCAGTGCTCACATAGACACGGCATGTTCTAGCAGCCTAGTGGCAATAGACCTCGCTTGTCAGTCACTAGCCAGCGGCGACGCTTCCATGGTAGGTCTTGTACCATATTTCTGACTTTCGTTAGCTTAACGTACAATAATGCTTATTAAAGTTTTAGGCGTTGGTGACTGGATCAAACCTCATTCTAGGACCTGATGGGTTCTTGCTGCTGTCTAATCTTAGTTTTCTTTCCCCTGATAGCAAATCATATAGTTTTGACCATCGTGCAAATGGATACGCTCGAGGTGAGGGTGTTATCGCACTCGTGTTAAAGCCTCTAAGGGGAGCCGTCGAGGATGGTGACATGATCAGAGCTGTCATTCGCTCAACCGGCACCAATCAAGAGTAAGTGTCTTTAAAGTCTTATATTTCTCTCAAGATAGGAGTTTTGGTCATTCTACTGCCCGCTATCATTACCACTCGAAATCGAAAAGCTCTAACTAATTCCTACGAGCTACAACGACTAACTTCCAATTTACTACAGTGGCCGTACGCCTTCCCTGACACAGCCATCTCCCGAGGCGCAAGAAGAACTTATTCGACACGTATACAAGAAAGCGAACCTCTCATTCGAACCCACTCGCTATGTGGAAGCGCATGGTAGGTATTTGTGGGCACATTTAAGTACAGATATTTAACAGAATACAGGAACTGGCACACCAATAGGCGACCCCATAGAAATGAAAGCTATAGGAAGGGTTTTTAGACCATACAGGAGCCCCGATAACCCACTCTATGTGTCAGTATATCATTTTCTAAACAAACTTCAGACACTCTTGCTGACGATCGTAGGGGCTCTGTGAAGGCCAACATCGGTCATCTTGAGGGTTGTAGTGGACTTGCTGGTATTATTAAATCCATCAGTATGTGTACTGCTCTTATCATTCTGGGAACGTATTCTAACATCCACTGACACATGCTTTTTGTTATAGTGATCCTAGAAAAGGGCATCATTGTTCCAAACGCCATTTTTCAGCGGCATAACGACAACATCGACGTTGGGTTCTACAATACGGTGGTATGTAAAGCTATTGTCCCAAAAGTAATGGTACTAATACATTTCAAGGTTCCCACCAAACTTATGTCTTGGCCGGGCAGCGGCCTTCGACGTGTCTCGGTGAACTCATTCGGCTTCGGAGGAACCAATACGCACGTTATTTTGGATGATGCATATCACTATCTTCGAGAACATAAGCTCACAGCTAACCACAATATCATTAACTCTCAACTATCAAACGGCTTCCACTATAATACCGTCTACAGGACTCGTCCCATATACGACATAACAACCGTCAATGGCATGAACGGGGCGAAGAAGAATGGTAGCAATGGCTTTAACGGCCACTACGCTGGAGATAACCTTGACCGCATTTCCGATGCCCAAGGTTCACGGAGCATTAACGATAGTTATGAACCCAACTATAAACAGCAGCAAGAAGTTAGTCATCCCACAATCATGCCTGCATTGCTAGTATGGAGTGCATCTGATGAGAAAGCTTGTGAGTTATATGAATTCCATTTATTTCCTACACTAAGTACTGAGAGCGATCTTCTCACCCTTGCCCAATTGTTTGAAGCATCTTGGTTACTCTTATGAACCCCCACCGATCTCGCGGTGAAATTAGACTACTAACTATATTGAAGTACATCGGATGTTGCAGCAATACGAATCTTATATTAAGGCCCATGATGCCGGCGAGACCGTCAAACGACTTGCATACACTCTGGCATCTCGAAGAAGTCATATGCTCTGGCGAGCATTTTCGGTCGTTTCTGATGATTCTATTGCAATGAGCCCTAGACTCCCTATTTCGAGGCCTGCTCGCGCTTCCACCGATGTGGGCATCGCGTTTATCTTCACAGGTCAGGGTGCCCAATACGTCAATATGGGCCTAGGACTCCTGCAATACCCTATTTACGAAGCGACTTTAAAACGTATCGATCACATATATCGCGATCTCGGATGCGAATGGTCTATTTTTAGTGAGCTAGTATTGACTTAAAATAAAGATCACATTACTAATTCTTTCTAGATCAAGTTCTCAATCCTGACAATATCGACAGACCGGAGTACAGTCAACCACTGTCAACAGCTTTGCAGATTGCCTTAGTTGAACTACTAAAGTCGTTTGGGATTTCTCCCAAAGCCGTGATAGGGCACTCTTCCGGCGAAATTGCCGCAGCGTAAGCCTCCGAGATTTTATACTACCCGCGAAGCCTGCTAATCACCGCCATACAGTTATACGATAGGCGCACTGAGTTTAAGATCAGCTTGCAAGATTTCATACTTTAGAGGCCAGCTTGCTAGCAGGCTCAAGGCAAAGGCAGGCTCTATAGGTGCTATGATGTCTGTGAATATCGCACATGATCAGGTGAAAGACTACTTGAAGAGCCTGGGCAACCCAGATATTGAAGATTCAGTTCATGTCGCATGTGTTAACAGCCCCATAAACTGCACTCTCTCTGGCCCAGAGCGTTCTATTGACGCTGTGAAACAGTACCTCGATGAAGCAGGAATATTTGCACAAAAGCTAAGGACAGGGGTAGCATATCATTCGTCATTCATGCTGATAATCGCCAAAGACTATTTATCGCGGATGGAAACTCTCGAGGCAGGCAATAAGACGCCATCGATACCCATGATCTCAACGGTGACTGGGAAACTCGTTCGGCCATCTATTTTAGCGACCGCTCAATATTGGGTTGACAATCTTGTATCACCAGTGCGATTCTTTGACGCTATTCAAGTTGTTACGCAGAAAGCACCAACCTTGAAGGTCGGCATTGGAAACATCACGGACCTAGTCGAAATAGGACCCCATCCAGCATTGAAACGACCAATTCAAGACTCGATCGCTCAAATTAAAAACCAAAAACAAATTCGGTATTCGAATGTTCTGCATCGGTCAAACGACGCCGTTGAAAGCCTTCTTGAACTTCTGGGTCGTCTTTTCTGTCATGGTCACGAGTTGAACATCTCCAAAGCGAATAGACTACTTTCTAGTCCGACCCCGTCATTTCTAGTCGACTGTCCGCAGTACCCTTTTGATCGTTCCCGCACCTATTGGACCGAATCGCGCTTAAGTCGCGATTTCAGGCTTCGCAAGCCTGCCCTAGGTGATTTTCTCGGGTGGCGATTCCACGACTGGAACCCGTTAGAACCAAGATGGAGGAACCTATGGAGCGTTGAGACCACCCCGTGGCTTGGCGATCACGTTGTAAGTGTCAGATACTCGACCCTCGCTATTAATGTCTCAGGGCTCATCACATAACAGGTAAGCAACACTACCATTTATCCAGCAGCCGGAATGCTTGTCATGGCAATGGAAGCTGCGCGAGAAGTTGCCCTTAGAAATCGAGTTGTTTCATGCTATCACATCAAAGAGGCTTACTTCCTAAACCCTATTGTCATCAAGGAAGCCTGGGAATTTAAGACAGAAACGATGCTCCACCTACGCCCTAATCAACGCTCATATGAGAAACAATCGACTTGGTCGGAAATCAAACTATTCGCTCACTATAACGATAGATGGAATGAATGCTTTAGAGCTACTATACAGATTCGATATCAAGAGCAGAAAATCGAGGTAGATAACGGGATAGAGGAACAACTTGCCAAAGATCAAGCCGTGCGCCAGTACAAGCATGCCTTGAATAAGTGCACCGTTGGAATCAATTCACAACGGTTTTACAAGGATTCTGAAGACAATGGTATCAAGTACGGCGAGTGTTTTCGAATCCTGAAGAATATCCATTCGGATGGGGCAGAAACATCAATTGCTCGCGTAAACGTAACATCCAAACATCAGGCCGGCCTTGTCCATCCTGCTGTCTTGGACGCTGCGTTCCAAGTACTGCGAGTCAGCATCACAAAGGGGCTCACCACAGGATCGGGGACCCATATACCTGTGAGTCTACATGACGGGTGGTTTTCTGCCTCTGGCTGGCAGGCTTCCCACACATCTTCTATTCGGTACATGGCTACCGCAGGTGGAAACGCCGGCGGACAAACGAAAGAAGGAAATATTTATGCGTTTGCAGAAGACAACTCTGTTCTCTGTAGAATTGGAAGATTAGTCACAGCACAGGTGTCTAAGGAAGACAAGTCCGTTCCAGCCGACAAGAAGCTCTTGTATGGTTTGGACTGGCAACCGCAATTGAGTCTATTAGATACCGAGCAACTTCGACGAACATGCGGCGACGATACAACTTCGAAAAATGAGGGAATTATAGCTTCATGGCATAAAAAGCTCGCGTTTGTCCTCAACACATCTCTGTGTAGAGTGCTCGAGCAATTGACTGCAAGTGACCGTCTACAGATCCCTGCCGCTTTGACTAGACATATTAGGTGGATGGAATCACAGGCTCGACAGATATCACCAGCTCAGGCGAATGCCGATATAAATGATGGAGACTTAGAGATTCTACTTAAGGAGATAGAGGCTCTAAACCCGCCCTGGAAACTGTTCACTTCAATCGCCCGTCAATTAAAACGAATCTTAGTCGGGGAAATCGATCCACTTTCTGTTATATTCGACTCGAATCTCGCCGAAATATTCTACACCGATATGTTCAACAGTATCTGCGATCACAGATTGCAGCGTCTGATAACATTGGCCTCGCATGAAAACCCACGGCTCCGCATATTAGAGGTAGGAGCGGGGACAGGCGGTATGACTTCGCACATCTTGTCAACTTTAATTAGCCTCGAGGAACAAACTGGAGGTCTTTCTTTCTCCAATTATACGTACACTGATGTGTCGTCAACTTTCTTCGAGAATGCCAGGGAACGGTGGCATGATATCCGCGAGAGAATCACGTTTAAGACATTCGATTTGGAGCGAGCAGTTGAAGACCAAGGTTTTGAACTAGGTTCATTCGACTTGGTCATTGCCGGAAGTGTGCTGCACGCCACAACAGTTCTCGGGGATACGCTCCGAAATGTGCACAAGGCTCTCAAGCCCGGAGGTCGCATGATTCTGCTGGAGCCCGTCGCGCCCGAAAATGTCATCACCAATTTCGCATTTGGTCTGGCCCCTGGTTGGTGGAACTGCAAGGAAGAATGGCGTGCGACGTCGCCTGCTATTGTTGAAGACAAGTGGCATGAATGCCTCCAGGCCAACGGATTCTCTGGTAATGACCTATGCCTGAGAGACTTCAGGGATGAGTCATGCCATGTTTTCAGCATCATATTGACGACGGCGCTAACAGCACAACGATCCGAAAGTCAGCCTCTGTTCGACAAAATCTTTGTGATAATTGATCCTCAATCTAGTAACCAAGTTTCTCTAGCTTCGTCACTTTGTGAGATGCTCGAATTCCGATCGTCGCATCAGCAGTTGAACATCACCACGCTCTCAGACATTAAAAATGCAGATGTAGCAGAGTCCTACGTCGTGATATATCTACTAGAGATAGACAAACCGTTCCTTGCTACCATTACTGAGGGCGATTTCCGGGCTTTCCAATCTTTACTGAAAGCAGCCAGAAACTTACTATGGGTTACTGCGGCACGGGCGGATGACTCACAATTCGCTCTCTATGGAATTGCTCCGGGCTTCTTGCGCAGCATCCGGACGGAGGCAATAGACAAACATATTGTGATGCTCTCCATAGAGCGCAGGGAAGAGTCAGTAGGTGCCCTCGCAGGCTATGTCAACAAGGTGCTGAAGTCGGCCTTCGAGGGCTCGTCAGACGAAATTGAATACGTCGTTCGTCATGGTGAGATAGTCACCAGCCGAGTAGTTGAAGAGTCGTCCCTAAACAAAGTTGTACGATCACTTGTTTCCCCGCAGTTACAACACAAGCCTTGGTTTTCAAGTCCAGCATTGCAACTGACCGTTGGGACGCCGGGTGATTTGGAGAGCCTAAAGTTCGTCGAGGATTCTAGCCATGGAGCACCGTTGGGTCCACGAGATGTTGAGATTGAAGCTAAATCATGGGGCCTCAACTTTCGCGACGTATATGTCGCCCTTGGCCGTCTGAATGACGGTGATTTGGGCGGAGACTGTGCCGGCATCGTGACTAGAGTGGGATCTGACTGCAATTCAAGCCTTCAACCCGGAGACAGAGTTTGCATGATCTCCCCAGGTTGTATGAGGGCGTATCCCCGCGCTCTAGAGTCGTCTGTGTTGAAGATTCCAGATGATCTGTCATTAGAGGCAGCGGCTTCGATGGTTGCGCCGGGCATCACCGCCTATTATTCGCTACTACATGTCGCTAGACTACGGAAAGGAGAGAAGATCCTTATTCATTCCGCGTCGGGTAGCACGGGTCAGATGGCGATATGGATTGCTAAGCTCAGAGGGGCCGAGATTTTCGCAACTGTTGGCTTCGACGAGAAGAAGAAATTCTTGATGGAAAAGTTCAACATCCCCAGCGATCACATTTTCTACAGCCGTAATACTTCCTTTGCACAGGGTGTAATGCGTATGACGAAAGGCTACGGGGTCGACGTTGTGCTCAACTCTCTCTCCGGAGATGGCCTTCGCGCCTCATGGGAGTGTATTGCGCCTTATGGTCGGTTCATCGAAATTGGCAAAGCGGACATTATGGCGAACTCAGCATTACCCATGGCCTGCTTCGCAAAGAATGTTACATTCTCTGCTGTAGACCTAGTTCACTTATCACAGTCTGATGAAGAACTTACTTCAAGGCTCCTTCAAAACACCATAGGGCTAATTCAGCAAGGTGCTCAGCCTCCGGATCCATTACATGTCTATCCCGTCTCGAAAGTGGAGGATGCTTTCAGGTTCCTTCAAAGTGGAAAAAATATTGGTCGTGTTGTTATCGGGATCGATTCCGCTGATGTAGTTCCTGTGAGTGCAATTTCAAATCATACGCGTGTTGGCTAATTAATTAACAATGACACAAGCGATACGTTTCGGAAAAGAAGATATGGCAATTCAGCCCAGGTGCCTCATATATTATTGCAGGCGGCTTTGGTGGCTTGGGTCGCGCTATCATCAAGTGGATGGTCGATCGGGGCGCAAGACATTTAATCATCCTGTCAAGGTCCGGCCCGGTTAGTGAGTCTGCTGCGGAGCTCGTTTCAAGACTCACATGTCAGGGGGTGATGGTATTCGCACCAAAATGTGATGCATCTTCTGCCACTTCCTTGGCAGAGATTCTCCAAAGGTGCAAGGCCCAAGGCATGCCCCCTATTAAAGGATGTATCAATGCCGCCATGGTTCTTCAAGACGCCGTGTTTGAGAATATGACTCATGCTCAATGGCAGCTAACTGTCGATTCGAAGATTCAGTCTTCTTGGAACTTGCATGATATGCTTCCAGGAGGCCTCGACTTCTTCGTTCTCTTGTCATCTCTCGCTGGAACTTGCGGAACAATCGCACAATCGAACTACGCCGGAGGCTGCTCGGCCCAGGATGCACTCGCACGGCACCGTACTGCCAGTGGCCAAAAAGCAATATCGTTTGATGTGGGTTGGATGCGCAACATCGGCATCATCGCGGAGAAGGAATCATATCAACGCAACAGACAGCAGGCAGCTGATATGCAGCAGATCGATGACACAGAGCTACTGGCATTGTTGGATGTTTACTGCGATCCTGACTTGCCGCTGTTGTCTGTCGCCAAAAGTCAGGTTCTCATTGGCTTACTCACGCCCGCTGACTTTCTTCTGCAGTGCCAGGCTGTTCCACAGATGCATGATCGCCCCCTTTTTGGCCACTTCTCCCATATAGTAGGACAGACAATACCTGAAGCATCTGTTTTGGTGGCAGAAAATCTAGGAACACTTTTTCGACTCGAGAAGGACACAAATGAGCGTATCCAAATTGTTATTCGGGCACTGGCTGCCAAGCTGGCACGCGCCATGTCTATCTCACCCAACGACGTAGAACCGAACAAGTCACTATCCAGTTATGGCGTGGATTCCCTAATGGCGGTCGAGTTGCGCAATTACATTGGTAGAGAATTCCAGGCTACGGTCGCAGTGTTTGACATTATGGGAGGGGTACCCATCTCCTCGATTGGTGATTTAGTGGTTGAAAGGAGCACAATTGGAAAAGGGGATAAAAAGGAAGACTAGGCTGAGGTAAACGTGTGGCACTTATTCAAGTTATTTTGAATGATAGAATACTATAAAGAACAAAAACAGTATAGATTGATCCTCAAAACGCATCATACTTTGCATTCCATCCTAAGCTAAACAACTCCATGTTTGACGGAACGGTATATTTCGTTGGCAGCGCACATCAGACGTACCGCACTCAGCTGTCTCGTTACTAATGCACTAGTCATCGAGATACATATAATATCAAGCTAGTTGTAGGTTTCGTTGTGTTACCCTCTTCCGAATGGACGCTATTTTGAGCTTCAGCCGCAAATATAAATATATCTATATAGAATGATATTAACAACGCGAACCTGCAGGCCTACTAGCTGACCATCTATTAGTCATGAAGATCAGCTCAAAATCCAAATCACTATTTCTTGATAGCCTTCATAGAAATTGTAATCTTGACAATGAAATAGTCAAAATTGAAATTGAAGATTCAAGGTTTTTCTCTTGGAGCACCGAAACGATTATAAAATGGTTATTGGATTCTATCAAGAGGGTGGGGTTTCGCATATGAAGAACTTGAAACCTTTGACTAAGATAATTAATCAATTAGGTAGAAACCATTGTAAAATGAAGCATAAATGGAAAGGGCGTGGATTACATGAGAGAAAGATACCGACTCAATAACATGTATCCGATTTTCGGACCTTAGAGGTGGGCTCGCTAACGATACGTATACGATGCTAAGTCAGAGCAAAACGAGCTAGCTACGAAATTTTGTTGTTTGACCATATTTGGTGAAATAGGACTTCAATTGCTAGCAGAATACTAGCAATTAGAGACCGGAAGCTCGTCCAGAGCCAACGGCTAGTAATCTTATTCTTTCATCGTCTACCATGACTGTCTCTCGTCACGATGACAGAGTTGTGGTCTACCGCGGCGCCGTTGTTGAGAATACACACCGGGTGCACGCCGCGGTGACCGACGCAACCGGCAACCTGCTATTTGCGGTAGGCAACCCGCACCGGATAACGCTAGCACGGTCGGCAGCCAAGCCAGTGCAGGTACTATCACTGCTCGAAGTCGACGGCTTCGACCAATATGGCTTCGACGAGACAGACATTGCACTGATGTGTGCGTCTCACAGTAGTGAGGAGGCGCACCTAGAGAGGGCACGCTCAATGCTTGATAAGATCCCGGCGAATGAACAGGTGCTGCGCTGCGGTGGACACGAGGCGATCTCGATGGAAGTGAATCGGCGCTGGATCCGGGAGGGTTTCACACCGGGAGCAATCTGCAATAACTGTTCTGCTAAGCATATTGGTATGTATGCTGCTGCACGACTCTTAGACGAAAACCGGGCTGCAGAGTACCATTTACCTACGCACGAAATACAAGTGAAGGTCGCTCGAACTTTCCAGGAGCTCAGCGGGCTTTCACCTAGCGAAATTCAATGGGCTGTTGATGGATGCAATCTCCCGGCGCCAGCTCTCCCGCTGCGAGACATTGGGTATCTCTTTGCCAAGGTGGCTGCTGGGGCAGATGCCATGGAACAGGGCGCGGTCCCAGCACGAACAAGACATTTAGCGCAAATATTCAACGCCATGTGGAGGCACCCCGATATGGTGGGTGGAAAGGGCCGCTTTTGCACAGAATTAATGTCGCAATTCCACGGCGGCCTGATCGGGAAGCTGGGCGCCGAGGGGTGTTACGGAGTGGCAATCCGGGAATCGGAGCAGACTCGGCGGTTGGGTGCACAAGGAGCTGTCGGAATCGCAGTGAAAATCGAAGACGGTAATATCGAAATCCTCTACGCTGCGGTGATGGAGATTCTCCAACAACTGCATATTGGCACTCATGAACAGCGACAGAGCCTCTGCAATTTTCATTACCCCGCGCGCACCAACACCGTCGGTAAGACAACAGGAAGAATTACGTTTGATCTTAAAGTCCGGCCTGAGGGTATGATCCTTCCGAATTGATGAAATATATAATATATCGTAATACGGACAACAATGCTTATCACAACATTACCGAATCGCGGTGGTCAGCTTATGCATAATGGTAAACCAGAAGATGCCTTAGGAGCGGCTATATCTGTGTATTGCTCTTCTGCAAAGTGGAAATAAACAATCAGCTAGCAGAAGGAGTAAGTCAAACTAGATTACATGACTGCATTAGCAAGGAAATGGACCGGGAACTTTGATATTATCTCGGCTTTACGAAGGCATAAAATCCGCCGGCTCTCACTCTAAGGTCCATGCTGCCATGCCCCCAGAAGCGAACCAATTGTCAATAATATCTCCAGACTCATAGCGCAATTTCTATGACTACTAGAAAAAGTGGCTGACTTATAAGCTTTTTTAATCGATAAGGTCAGATGCCTGTCAATTCTAACGGCTGAAAAGCATATGGTAAACTAGAACTCACGGTGTCTGTAAGAGCGCAGATTTCGAGGCTGACCGAGTCTTATCGTCATAGTTAAGACGAGAAATAAACCAGTCGATTCGTAAGCCGTGTTTGTCATGCTGAACAAGAATCTTCTACGATCATGGTTCAGAATAGACGACTGTAGAGTTTTTCTACTAGTCTGGTGTTTTTCTTCTTGTTTTAATAACTCTCCGTGAAAGTAAAGCTCTGGGTAGATCAAAGCTCGTACAAGTTTGTATACCCGTCTTCTTTTAAACACGTTCTCTTTCTGAGTGTCTCCGATATCATTTCATATAAGTGCTTCAAGCCCACGACATCGCAGGTCATGGCTTTATGTCGGCCATGCTGATGCTGAGCTAGTTGTGTAATCTCTATTAGCCGCTGTTGGGTTGGAAATAGGACTCTCATCAAAACCTGCGCATTTTCGTCAGCTTCATTCCGAATCAAAAAGCAAAAACCAACCCGCCCGCATGAGAATTAAAGGCGAGCACATATACCTACGTGGGCATATTTCAAGGTCATAGGCCTAACAAGGACTCTTTTTGGGGGTGGGGAAATGATCGCATCTACCAATCAGCAAGGTTACCGTCAGCGACGTGCGTAGCGTGACTCCGCCACGGTCAAAATAGAACAGTAGGTTAGTATTGCGCTGCTCACCAATAGGCGGGCAGCATGTCGGACTCCGCCATTGTTCAAAGAATATGGAAACAGAAGTTTCCGGTCGGTAACAGAAGTCCGGCGCTATAGCGCTGACAACTTTCAGTCAAATTTAGATGCCGGCGCATAGAGACCGTACCAACATGCCGGACCCGTCGTCATCCGCTAGGCAGAGATCCATGTGGTATGGTAAAGGCTGTTCATCAAGCCTCTTCGCTGCCACGGTCACCAACGGCCTCAATGGTCAGCAAACAAGAGTCAAATAGGATATAAGACCATAAGTGCTACCATCGTCACTTCATGTCTTAGCTATCAATCTACATCAGGATACTCGATTCCGAATCCCCCTTTATTTAAGATAAACACAACAACATCACTTCGCTATGTTTTCACAACGCCTTATTTCTTCTGCAGCGTTGCTTGCATTGCCTGTAGCATACGCTGCACCATATGTTACCGACGACGGTTTCCCAAATCCTAATGCACAGCAATTACTAGGCATTGAACAGCAGGCCGATGGTCTACTTTCAAACTTGCCGCCGCCCCCAACTCTCAGCCAGGCCGGCATTACCAACTTCCAGCTTATCGCTTTTAATGAAAACCTGGAGGTCAGTTTTTTCGAAGAGGTCATAAGCAATATCACCAATCATGTCCCTGGGTTCGAATCAAAGTCGTCAACATGGTCCGAGACCGAACTGCTTGAAATTCTGAAAACAGTCAAAGCTGTAAGTACCGTGCTAAATTGGCGGTGCATCGATTACTGACACGGAAACCAGCAAGAGGAATTACATGCCATAACGGCGATTACTACCTTAGAGCACTTCAATGCACCGTTGGTCCCTGAACCATGCACATATGACTTTCCGTCCACCACTCTCGAGGAAGCGATCACTTTAGCCAAGACCCTGACAGAAGTGGTGCTGGGCACGCTACAAGACGCCGAGCAATCGTTCGCACAGAACGGCGACGACGGCCCCGTACGCGCCGTCTCGTCCGTCATCGGACAAGAAGGCGAGCAGAACGGATTTTACAGATTTATTCTCAACGAGAAACCATCCAAAAAGCCCTTCTTGACTACAAATGTAGCAGCCTTTGCCTTCTCGGCACTGCAGCAGTTCATCGTCTCATGCCCCTTCGATATCAATCAGATTCCCATCCCAATCTTCCCGGCATTGAACGTGCTCACGACGGCCGAGCCGCGCGACATGTACCTGTCATTCTCGGCAGACTTGAGTAAAAATCCTCAAGTTAACGAAGGATCCGACTTCAGCAGCCTCTTCGTCACGTACCTCGTTGGCCAGCAACTACCTATTTCGGAACCCATTATGAACCCTAAATTCAATGGTGGCGTGCTTACTTTCGATGCGCTGTTTCCTTTCACGGAAAACATCATGTCTGGGCTGAGCATCGCCGCGCTAACGAACTCCTCTAATTTCCCTAATGCGGATGCTCTCGTCGCCAATACACTCGCTGCCCCCGGGCTAATACAGGTCAACGACCTATTATCGACGAAGTAACGAGGTCGAGATTCCAGCGGTTCCCGCTACATTGTATTGTTCTCTGTTTACTAGTTGGTTTTGCCGGAGTTATTACTAGACTGAATGATGGCTTTAGAGTTATTGATGGACCAGTATAGATGGAGTCAGCTTTCGACATCCATGTTGGCGTATGGATGGATTAATTGCGATGTTAGTAATAATAATGATTTTCATACACTTCCCAATGATATCACATCGCATATCGCACATCTTAGGTTACACGGCGTCACGACCGGGGGTAAGTCTTGAATACTTGTTGTCGCACAAGGAGCTCCAACTACTACGAGATCTAAATACAAAATGCCTTCTTTGTTCTGTCACTCTAGGAAAGCCGTATGCAGCTGTCGGTATTGCGAGGTATCGCGAGAGTCTGACACACGGTGATGGTGCATGTTTAGCACCAACTAAGGCACGCTGATGAGTAGGTTTGTCATTCTTGTTCAGCTTACCAATTGATTTAGCCATTTGAAATAATCACTTAGCATGCTGTCCGCTGAATCCAATAACTTGCTGACCGATCCAGTCCCCAGCAATGATGTCCTTCTCCTCCTCAGGTCCATCTGGTATACCCGGGCCTCTTAGCTGCTTCATAATGCACTTATCCTCCGGTCTCACGAAATAGACAACGCTATAGCGCGGGTACTTCCCCTGCGCACCTGGTGCAGGGATAACGCGATGGCGGCCGGCACATAATACACCATTGCTGAACTTGACGGCTGCATCCCCGAGGTTGATGACTACAACACTTAAGTTAGTGATTGTTGCAAATTTTAATGATAAAGTTTCTTTTTTTTTTCGTGTCTCTTGGCTTCTGATCTTGACTGTATCGAATAAGAGAAACTCTGTATGGCACTTACTTGCACACCCCTTCTTCGGCTTCACCCACAGCCACTCGCCTGGCACATCGGGCTCATGGTTCCAGAGCTGAGCCGTGCGAGAAGATTCCGACCAGACTTGTAGGCCACCAAGCCAATTCATTAGAAGCGTGATACTTCAACATGAAACAGATCAGTCATCATGCTAATCCACCTTGAGGAGTGAAATTTTGACCTACGTGCCAAAATCGGTGTGACTTGGTGTCTGAATTTCAGGCAGCTCTTCCTTTTCCCTCGGCGGGCCGCGTGTAAGTCGGACATGATCGCCCGATTGTTCTTCGATGCGATGACGACTATTGAACTCGTCTGGATCGACGCCCAGCTTCTTCGCGATGATACCTATGATGGACATGCCAATAGTATGGGCAGTCACTATATAGTCTTTGAACTTTGGTTTCGCAGCCATGATCGGCTCTGGCCATTTCATCTTCATTTGATCAACAGGCACGATCACTGCAGTGAATTTCGGAAGTCAGTGCCTGGCCAAATTGTGAATGACATCAATGTGACCTCAACCGAGAACACTCATACCCTCTGCCATGCGACCCCAAATTGGATCAACAGCATTTGGATCCGCCATGATATTCAAGGGCAGTTAACTCACTTTCATTCTTCCCCACGTTAAAGAACTCGGCAGTGTCCCTGGTGCCGGCTTTGTCCGTAACTGTTGCGCCAACGGTCTTGTACCCGTTGAGCGACCCACTCCCTCCCGCGATCTTGAATTCATATGTCATCTTCTCCTCAAGCGGCAGCTTGAACACGGCCTCGGCGACACGGACCATCTCGTCAGCGCCCTGCGCGATAGTTTCCCCAGGTTCGCAACCAGAAAGGTCGAGATAGAAGAAGCCGCGGCCTTTGCATATTTCAAAGACGCGGTCCTGCTCCGCAGCATCCCGGTCGAGGATCAGCTTGGCGAGCGAGATCGTTTCTAGCTCTACGGTGGGGAAGCCATCTGGGAAGTCCGGATATTGATCCGGGGTAAACTCCTGGCTACCGACAGGTTCTTCTTTGTGAGGCATCTTGGTTTGGAATTTAGAGAAGACGAGAGGCGAAGAGAGGTGACGTTGGCTTAATCTGCGGGGTGAAGTAGTTCAAATGCGTTAGACTACGTTGTTGGAGAAGGTGAGTAGATAGTTGGGCCTTGATCTGGTTAACAGAGAAACATATATAGTTCGAACTGAAACAGGCAAGTGCACTGCCGATTTGGATCTTGGGGTCGTCATCTTTATGCAAATGATTATTGGACACATAATCTCGGTGGACACTTAAATAAATGATGCGCGCGTGCTATGATCGCTAGATACTATGCAACTCCATATCTACATACAAATCACCGCCTTTCGCAATCTCGGAGTTCCTCATCACAACGATATTGCATGGGTGTGGTGCCTGCTATTCTTGGTTGTGTTTTGGAATTTCGCATTTATGACGCTGAAATGAGCACGAAGGGATCGATTCCACCGACAGTATCACAGTTCCCTATCTGCGAAAGGCGCATATTGAACGCTCTGATGCTATGAATGGAAAAGACTAAGCAAGCCATGTCGCGCGACGAAATCGCAGCGAAAGTTATGCTCGCGCAAATCATCGGCTCGCGATGTATCCTCGGCACGCGAAGAATGAGGGGAAATTTTAGACAAGGGATAATGCGACCATCTCTCCAACGCAACCCTTAGCGTCATCTGGGTCTTCACCTCGGTGGTCATAGCATGCAACGACATCTAATTTCATGAAAAAAGCTTCTAGGAGATAAGGAAGCGCAGGGAAGGGTTTGCATCACAGTAGCGTCAGCCAAAAACCGGACTTTATATTTGGACCCGAGCAACCTGGATATTATGCTCGAAGGGAAAGTTCAAGCTGACCATTATGGCAACCCATACAGAACAATGATTGAGATCGAAAGCGATGGAGTAAACAAGGTTTGCGATGTTACACGGACGTAGCTAGTTTGTACGCCAATAAACGCCACCTCGTAGTAGAATGTTGTACAAGATGAGACGATCGTTAATCGTCAGAGGGTATACGGGCAGAGTGTCATATAAAGCATCTAGCCCTCTTCGCTAGAAAGGCATAGAAGGGGACATGAAGTCGAAACTGCTATTCATGCCAAGAAAGCAGTCTACGCTCGACACCTCGTAAAAGGGTCCCATTAATCGCTTCCAAGATTTAGCAAAACCAACTCAGACTTGAACAAAAACAAGGGAACTTACCGCATCACCCTCCCAATCTTCGTCCCCGGCCATGAGTGCGTCCCAATTGAACTGGCTATCCTCGCCTCCGCCTGTAGATTCCATCGATTCGAGTTGTTGTTTCAGGAGTTCGAAGCATACCTTCTCCGTCTTGATGGCGGCACTTAGCACTGGCTCGAGGATCTGCGGCCCGTTCAAGCCATCTGTCAATGCTTGCACGTGTCCCGCCAGCGCGGTTGTGAAGAGATAACCTTTGACGTTAGTCTCGCCAGCTTTGATACGAGAGAGATAGTAGGGAAGAGAGTGCCGTAAAATGTTGAGCAGGTCTGGACGGAGCGTGGGTGGTCCTACACTTTCGTCTTCTTGGATGTTTGTCTGAAGCTCGAGAGTGGCGATCATTGCCGGCTGACTAGCAAGAAGCCTCCAGAAGCCCGCGGCACATATAGCGAATCGTGCCATGTCGTCTCCTTCTGTTGTTAGTGTCTCAAGATCATCTTCGCTCGTAACCAGAGGACGTGTGGAGTTAAGTCTAGCGTCGGGGAAGAGTAGGTGGTACATCTTGACAGCCGATTCCGTCACTTGTTTCCGAGAGAATGAAAAGGCCGGGTCTTTGAGCCCAGGGCCGAGATAGGGGAGATGCAGGCTCAGGATACAACGCCGAGTCATGGCCTCGACCAGCCGACATTGAAAAGAAGTCGGTTGTCGTTCGCAGGATGCAAAGCCCTTGAGCTTACTTGTCAGCGTTTTGAGCACCGCCATGAATCGACGATGTAACTGAATCGTATCGTCGTACGTTCCTCGGAAGGGTGTAGCATTCAGCATCTGGTAGATCGAAAGCCGTTCGCGGAAACTGTCGCGTAGCGCGAGAGCCATGCTCATGTCTGTAAATCTCTCACCTACTTCGGTAAATGTTGGTTCATCGTCACCCGTTAGATCCATGTCGTCCAAGTCAGCCGGAGCCTTGGTGTCTGAAGTATCAGGAGAAATAGACGGAAAGCCACCTGAGTCAATGGAGGACTTTAATTCCAACTCTAGGATAGTATTCCACAGTCGACGGCGGACTTCTGCATCTAACCGTGACATTTTTGGAAGCCTACTAGGATCGCGATGGAGTCCCATGTAGAATGCGCTGCGCAGTAATGATCCGACATGAATCCAGACCAGGTCACCCCCAACGGAAGCAGTCTCACGAGCCAGCGTAAGGAGAACCATAATTTGTAGGCCCATAATTGTCAGCTTGCCCTTTGCCGGAGGGCCGAGGAGCCAATATTGAGCCTCGGTCACCCATTGCACGGCTAACATACGCATAGAGAAAGATTCATCATGAATGGTAGCACCGATAGCCATGACCAGTTGTAACTGGATAACGAAAGGCATCCCGGCTGCCTCGGGCGCTGCCCAGTATTGTTCGTATTCACGCCTGAACGACGGCACATGTAGGACCCTGAAAACGGTCTCCATGGTCCGTAAATAGGCATCGACAAGTTTATCGGCGACATCCCGAGTGGGAATATTGGTGCCAAGCTTGTTGATGATGCCAGGGTTGCGTTTCGCCTTGATCGTCCGTGCCAGAGCCTTGCATCTATTCAAGACCGCCATGGCCTCTGATTTGGCATCTTTGGACTGATTCTCAAATAATTCGAGCATTGATTTAAACTATCAGGACGTTAGTGAGCACATGAGCGTTAGCATAACATACAGTAACGAACATGTATTATGCCGTTCATCCAATGACTCTGACCAAAGTAGCGTGTCTTCGAGACAATTCCCCTACTCATAGCATGGATGTCTGCAGCCAAATAACTCTCGATGAGTTGACTTTCACCACGAGGATTTCGCTGGTCCTGTCTCTTTTCTGGTGGCTCCCTAGCCGCTATAGTCTCACCTAAACGACGCTCTAGCTCGAAGACTCGGCGCAGCAGCCCTTCCGCATCAGGAATCCGTGACGCTGAATCGGCGGAGCCCTGCTCATGCAATGAAGATGTATGGGTCCCTTCAATATCATGGCCATGACCGTGCGCCGAGGGTGTACTAGATGCCGGTGTTACTTGGCCCAAGTCATAGTCACTAAGGTGCCCAGGCTCGGCGGCCCCAGATCGGTCGGTCGTGGCAGAGGCTATCCCCGATCTCCGTGAGGCCGGGCCGCGCGATATCTCAAAGACGCAAGTCTTGTGCCGAGATCGAGCACATGCGCCACAAGGTTGCTGGCGGTCGCAGCGTATCTTAGATTTCCGACAACTCACACAAGCGAGTGTAGGTCGTTGGCGCCGTTTCTGGTCACTCTTGGTTCGTAGGGTTACATCCATGATGTTTTGCGCATACTTCTTGTCAATCTAATAAGTCCCTCCAATGGCCGTTTTCAATATACATGACATCTATCTTCTTCGGGGTTGCTAGATTATCACCATTCGTTGCGATCATGTCTTTTCGGGCAAAAGTGAAAGTTCGGCCGACTTTTGCTTATCCCCGACCGAGTTCTGGTGTTTTTCTCCGAACGGTCTGTTGAAAGGTCCGAATCCGAGATTAGCTTGAGTCAAAGCCGACTTGGCGCTATTCTACATAGGAGCCAGCACGCTGCAGCGTGGATAAGAAACCCGGCAATTCGATCATCGATTACCGCCCATTGAAGGCACCAGTTTTATCAACATCGAACACTTCACACCTATCGTCTTGATGACAGAGTTGCCGTCACTTGAAGACGCTACTTTTGGAGTCAGTGTACCACCGATATGGCGCTATAAGTAGTAACAACTTACGTCACGGTTCCGCTAGATTCTTAGTTGAAGTTAAATATTATTGTGTACTTAATGAGTTTAAAGGTTACAAGACCCAACAAGTATCTTCAAAGTATAGCATCAATTCGGGTTTAGGCCATCTCACACCCGCGCCATTTGCTGGAACATACTAGTTTCGACGGCCGACGACAACAAATCTTTAATACGAGATCTAAAAGCCAACAGGTCCGGATCAGATTTCCGTTCCCGTCACATTGATAGTAGACGTCTTTGGCTCGCTACCGTCCCCGTGACTTGACTGAGATTCAACATGATCCACCTGAGGCTTCTCGTCAAGTGTAACACTATTATAACACTAGAGTCAATGATGTCCACGTGCCAAAGGGGAAAGAAAGACTTCAGCGGACTTACTGATGCCCAGTACATTGGTATTTTCGAAATTTTCGAGCAGGAACACGGGCCTCGAACTATTGGAGAGAATTAGCGCAACCAAACTAGCGTAGCTTAATTCAGGATAGCCCACCATTTCGTCGATCTGCTCCAAAGTGCGACCTTTGACCTCAGGCAAATACATCCAAATCCAAGCTCCAGCAATGGCACAGCTACCGGTCCAGATATAGCCATACTTCGGCCCCCATCCTAGCTTCATAGGATTGATGAAGTATGGTGCCGTGAATGTTGTCAGCCAGGCGCCAAAGAACCCGAGAGCCGTAGCCAACCCGAAAGTATGGCTACGCAAGCGCTGAGACGCGAGCTCGCCACCCGAGAGCCACGCGTAGGTGGATATCAGAGCGTTGTAGGCAACGATATAGATGACACTCAGACCAACAATCACTTTTCCTGTCTTTTGGGTCCCAGGCTCGACTGTGTACACAATGGCCATGATTAGCTGCGAGATCCCGCAGACCGTGAACCCCGACAACATCATGGCACGTCGGCGGCCATACTTGGTAATGATCAACGCGTTGAACAGCAATGCGGCGACACCAGTTCCAGTCAGAATACAAGAGTTTTCGAACGCATTTCCCACGTTAGCCATCTCGAAAAAATATGTACCGTAAGCTTGCGATTTGTTAGGCTAATAACTATGTGGAACGTACGCGGTGGGAGACTTACAGATCACAAACATAGCCCCAGAGGCGGCTTGTGTCGTCAATCCGAGGACGGAGAGAATCGTTCGACGGCGGTCGATCGGATTTTCGAACAGTGTACGATACCCTACGCTTGATTGTAATTTGGCTTCAGCGGCTAGCGTTGTCTTCATCTCATCCATTTCATCTGCTACAGACCACCCTGCCGGCCTCAGTCGCCGAAGCGCCTTCTCAGCAGCATCCATTCTCCCTTCTATGAAATTTATCAGTGTCTTGTCTTAATGGCAACAGCGGGTCTCGGAATACTATTCACTCACTATCAAGAAGTCAGCCTTGTACTCGTTTACGCTGATGACGAGAAAAAGGGGTGTAGAGTAGGTTATTGTTCCGATACGTACCTCGTTGCTAACCATCTTGGACTTTCAGGTATGAAAAACAGACCAATAGTTAGAATCAAAGGAATGACATGAACAATGCCCAAAGGAATAATATAGGCATTTCTGCTGTGGATCTTGGCAGCGAAGTTATCAATAACAGTACCAACAAGAGACCCTAAGGTTCACGATTAGCATCGGCAGAGTTTAAAGGATGCGGCGACTTCACTCACCAACCGAGACCCAATACGTGAAAATTGAAATTCCGAAACCTCTGTACCGACCAGGCGAACACTCCTGCTCAAAAGTTAACATCAGGCCAACGAAAAACAACACGCGCCATACCTGGATATAAAGCTGCGCATGCGTCATCAAAAGCCCATTTGACAGGCCTATGATCAGCCTCCCGGCATACAAGCCGCCAATTTGTGTAGTAGCCTGCATAACAGCAGTAGAAACGAAGACGCCTACGCAAGCGATCCAGAGTGACATTTTACGGCCAAAGTACTTGGCCGTAAACCCGGCGGTAGACGACGAGATGAAGGCACCCAGGATCATGAGCGAGGAGATGAGCTGTTGTCGCTCGGCATCGATGTTCCACCCCAAGGGAGTCTCAGGAGCCTTCTCGCCGAAGACCTACAAACCAAAAGTACCGGTCAGTCAATGTTTCGAAGCTATAAGACGATGGCGACAAGATCCTCACCTGGAGAAAGCCGATCATGGCTTGCAGGCCGCCGATGATGCCGAAATCGAGGCCATACTGGAATGAGCTCAGCGAGACAAGGCAGATGATGAGTAGGGCCTTCCAATGCTCTCTCATGCCCATTTTCTGATCCTGATCCGCCAACGCCATGATGTTCGCTCCTGTTGGCAGTACCTATCGTCGAGGTGAGGTTATTTGCTTCGCAGGTAAGCGTGCAGTTGAAGACACGAGTAAGGTGTTTAGTTCATTATTCCGAAAGCCTAGCAACGTAAATCCCGTTTATCAGCATCCAGAAAATGGCCCACACTAATCCAACCCAGTGTAGCGACGGACGCATGAAACTGCCGAAATATAGTACAAGCCTATGCAAACAGTATGCGGGAGCGAATGAAGATCTCCCAAAACGGCATGTCAGGTTCTTTTCCGACAGGTCTGTGGTCAGCCATGTATCCCGAGCTTGGGATTCCCCTCATCTCCAATCCAGCTGTCTGTTGCCCAGTCTGCGTTGGGTCACGTCACTCTTCCCATTCGACCGGCTAATCGATGTTTTGCCACCACGGTAACCCAACATTACCCTGCATTGGCAGTGGGACGGGTATTCCACGGCCCAGATTCTACCATATATGACAAACGCGGCGCCAGCATGTGGTACTATTTCAATCTATTTCCTATATAGTATAATGATGAGAATTTCCGAGATTGTTACCTTATTTTGAAAATTTAATAGCAGTAGTCAATATTATTGGGGTAGGGTAGGGATTTGAATTTATGCCAAGACTTCACGTACCAGTACGTCCGTAGTCAAGTTGAATCTGGATAGTGATTCTCAACTATCTGTTCGAGGAGCCAGGGCCGGAGAGGCTATTCGGATGTATCTCATGTAGAGGCCGAAGTTATTTTTGGACCTCAGCGCTGCACCACCTGTCTTGTGAAATTTATGAGAGCACAATCTATGACAACCGATTCCCGTGGAAGATAAGATCCAATTCTATCATAGGATGCCACTAAGATTATTGCATAAGCTACGTGTATCGATCAAAAGAAAACCCTGATGTGATGATTATTGACAGAGGGTATTGTATGGCTCATCGAAATACAAAACAAATTAGCTAACCCGGAGTTTGGCGCTCTGATATTTATTATAACTACCAACTATTGGGGATATAAACCGAGTAAAAGGTTGAAAATGCGATAATGACTGTAAGCTCGATATAACCAACTAAATATCAGCTTTTGAATTGAGCAGACGCGTCTACACCACGTATTCCTATATGCGGAGCCCTAACTAGTTATCTTAGAACATACCTAGTTTAAACGTCGCTGATCATTTAGTGTAAGTACCGCCCTTTTAAGATGATTTGAAAATTTTGTATAAGTAATGGATGAGGTATTGTTCTCGATACCACGCAGAGTCGTGTGACACACGGCTCTTAGATAATGTATTAGAGGATCCTGTATGGCCTTCATGTGTCACAGCTAGGCTTGCCTTAGGTGACCTGTTTGTTCGCACCGGCTGCGTTTGGGAGTATCTCACACCTTTGAGAACGTCGTCCAGAGGGACATCGCCCGCGATAGGGCCCACTGCGACTCCGCTTTCAAGATCAGCAAGGCGCTGCTGGCGTAGTTGGTATAACTGAAACCCCATCAAGGCCCAGGCAATGAGAAGGAGAAGCACGAATACGATCGTGCTGACTATGATGGCGAGGTGACCGGACCCAGCAGGGCTGGAAGTATCCCGTCTGTAACCCATGCTTTGTGGTGTACAAGTATTTATCTAATCGCAAATATAATATTGGAGCTAGGAGGCTGCCCATTCGATGATATTTTTAATAGAGAGAAATAGTCTGGGAAGATGCCGAAGGTACGATATGAAGATATATTTGAGAGCCCACAAAGCAACGCGCGTCACTTGCATCCACATTCAAACAATAGTATTCATAGGAACGCTTTGTTAGATAGCTAACAATGCCATCGACCAACCTAAACAAGGACTAAAGCTCAGGAGGACATCGAGACTTTGTGGAAGGGAGTTGGCATCTTTACACATGATTATGTATCCCTGTGATCAATGTACTTAACTGAGGAGGCGACTCAAGGCAACACATATTAACCGCTATCACTCGAGACCTCATACAGTACCCTCAGCAAATTTCTATCTATAAATATGATTGAATCACTTGGAGATATAGTCTCTTATTTTGCTTGGTATGGGGTGCTTGCTTGACTTGCATCTCCCGCTGAGCTTCTTGTTATGGTTTAGTGCCTTTACTTGAAAATAAGAGCATCTCTTTTTGGAATATATCTTTGTATATTATTATTGTCCCAAATTGCATGAGAAATCTTAAGTTGATGTAATTTTAAAATCTCTATCTCTGAATGGGGAAGGGGAACTTGAAATATGAATAGGCAAGAAGCGTACAAACTCTATTCTCAAGAGCTTATTAACATTGGAATAATGGAGGATGCAGAGGTTTTCCCAATGCCAGGCGGTTCTAACACACGTCATAGCCCTGAAATCAAAAGAGGATAATTAGGGGCCAACATCTCATATTTGATACGAAATGTTTATCTTTATTTATGAATTGTCTTAGACATTTCATACTAAAACTGTGACATATACGGTTCGAGCCCACCTATGGTTTGAACCGACATATTCCGAATCCCGACGAATCTCAGTTAGCACCCGGATCAAGAAGTGTCAGAATTGTAGATAATACACGAAACGCAATTGGTAGCGGATGAAATTCGTTACTTCAACTTAAACCAATCGTGTACCTAATTCAAATGATTTACTAATCCCATAGAAAATATGGGCCAACCACCTTTCATGAGTTCCAGTCATTAACGAAACCACACCCCTTCCCACTTTGGGAATAACAAATCGGAACAGTGACTTGTTCTCCATCTATTGTTTCCTCCTCATGGCTTCTGTCGCCAGATCGAATGCTGATTGTACTTGTAGACTCAATATAAACTCAACTACTGTTTTCAGTGCCAACCTAGTAATCTCTTTGTCACTCCCTCGCTACATTCCGAGAACAGGCACGGTTTTTAACAAGACAGCGTCAATCCTTTGTATTACCCGTCTTTAATCCAGCTCTATCAAGGCCCATCAAGTATAGTCTACTTAGTCTCTTTTGGCAGCATGCTTAGTAGTAATATAGAGTAAATAGGTAGGTAGCCTTAAAATTCGGATCTAGACACGACAGCAAAAGCGAGTTCTATCAGTGATTCATCAAGTGCTTTATGAAATAAGAAAGAAGTACGCCATCATTAGCAATGGCATCTCAGGGTCCGGGCCCAGGGGCCGTACTTGTACCCACAGCAGACGCCACAGCAGAAGCCGTGGAAGCGATAGAGGAATACAACCAGGATATCGATGACGACGTCGACAGATGGATTAATAAGGCCGATTACATCCCTAAGGATATCAATTACGACTGGCGACCGTTCTGCCGTGCGCTGATCGAGAACCACCAGTCCGCCAAGAGCCTCTTCCCTGACCCACCTAGCGAACCAACATCGCCCTTGAACAATAAAAAGAAACCCAAAGATGTTATACCGGGAATCCAGCCGCCGGATGGGCTGGGGCTGGCACCAAAGCTGGGAAAGGATTGGACTTTTGTGCGGTACATCCCTGCGTGGATGGACCCGGAGTATACAGATGACAAGTTCGTTACGCCGGGAGGGCGGAAGACGCTCAACACGGTGCGGGACGCCGTGTATAACTTACGGCCGGCGCTCCGACTAAGCGATCAGATACGCCGCCCGACAGACTACGCGCTACGGTTCGGAATAGCGGCGGACCGGCTAGACGGACGCAGCCGGTTCAGCCCAACATGGTCCGGGACGCGTAATCCGCTCGAGCACGACTTTTCCAAGCAAATCGAACAACTGAGTGAGAAAAATCGGCAGCTCGCTCTGGAATTAAGCCTTAAGAAGTGGAAGGAGATGGGTGCGACACCGACGCCCGGGCATGAGATCCTGCCCGATGTAATAGAGCAGATGCTGGGACAGCACGGCCTCACGTCAAACATGGGCCTGGCTGCTAATCTTCAGAAGGACCTATCGATGGGCCACAGCCTTGACGAGATGGTGGATCATATTAGGTCTGTAAAGCCTGACGATTTCAAAGCGCACCAGGGCTTCCTGGAGATGTTGCAAGACGACCAGGACTATCAGCGTGTGCTGTTGCTAGGTTTGACGACGGACGAGCTGGTTCAAAACAATATACATACCATGTCAAACGACGTATTAATGGATTTAGATAACGAGATTCACCCGTAAGTTCTCATTGTCTTATGGTGTCTATGCCTTTTCTTCCTTTGACACGCTGTATCGGTAGTTTTTTCGATAGAGATCGTTGGGATGATGGTTGGTGGAGAGGAAGAGACAAAAGAAGTCCTAGGAATGCATACAATATCAACGGAACGAGAGAGGAATATAATGCTGTAAGTTGCATTCCTGCCTCGTTGCCTATGGGGACGGTGGCACTGAGATCGTTGAACACGGGTTAATAGCCCCCAAGGTTACAAATGACGCGCTCTGGGAAGCACTACAGCCAGCCCTGCGCCTCGTCTCGATGGTACTGGCCAAGAACCATCCGCATTTAGAAGCCATCATCAACCTGAACACCCGACAGCCCATCCCGGCAAAGGAAGGAGAGCAGGGCAAGAAGTTCCCACCGACCGACACCAAATATGTATTAGAGGACGACATCGATATGAGCCAAACATATTCGGCGATACGCCAGCTCCACGAGGTCTATAACTACGATTGGAAGGCGAACGTGCACCGCGTTCTCGACCGTGCGTTAAGACTGGACATAGATTCAGGTTATACCGTGGCGAAGTCCCGTATAATATCAGAGCCGATCGCCGACGATGCACATGGAAGTTTTACCTTTGCCGCGACTTCGACGCATCGAACTTTTCAGGTTCCAGGCCAAGAGCCTGACCCGCACGAGTGTATCAAGATCAAGATAGCGGCTGACCTCTTGTGGCCTTTACTGGTACCTCAGTACAGCAAGAGCGAGAAGATGACCTTTTCCTGGGTTGTCGCCTCTACGCTGTTACACGAATTTGCGGTAAGTGGGTTTTTTTCTGCTCCAGGGGCTCGCGTGAGGACTCGCGAGTCACAATATCGAAGCTCTCGGCTTTTCTTCTACCCCTTTCTCTCCCGGATCGCACCGTACGATAGTCCGATGAGCTGACTATAACCGCTGTTGTCTAGCATGCTGTCAATCAGGCACAGGAGTTGCTCACGGCTGAGCATTGGCAACCGCCGGTATGTACTTCAGAATCGTTTGCCTCCCTTACGCTACATACTCCTGCGCAGCTGCCGCTCTCATTATGCCGCGCTGCATCTTCCAAGTACAATGGACGGAATAATTGCTATACAAGCGGGTGGTCGCTAATTTTGTCCTCTTGTCCAGGGCCAAGATCCCCAAATTGGGCGGTTGCTCCGCAGCTTGAACGGCGTAGTGTGGGATGTCGATTTTGGCTCACATCAGGAGCCAGTATTCTTCGAAGAGGGGACCGATGAGCTTGGCTTCGACTTCGAGCACGCGCTTTGGGGGCGCGCTGTGAGCTTAACGGCGGAAACCGACGCCATACCCAGGTTCCATAAGAGTCTCATGTTTGCGATGGGGGAGGAGACACATCCCGCGTCCGACAGAGCAAAAGAAGATGAGCTGGAACCGATGATGCGGTACATGAGGCCCATACCTATAGATTACATGGCCAAGTTTTTCAGCAAAAAATTCTGGAACGAAGAGTTTGGAGCTTATGGCTTTGATGCCTTGAAGATGATGCCGGACAATTATCTTCAGAAAAACTTGCTATATATGCCCACTGTACCCGACCTTGACATGGATGACCAGATTTATGGCAAAAAGAAGGCCAAGTTCCTGGAAGCTGTGCCTGCGATACTATTGAGGTCACGACACCACGTGCTGGGGACATACCTCAATGCGCTCAGGATGGAGGTAGCGGATCAGATGCAGTACGAGCACTGGTGGCAGTTCGAGACACAGAACTGGAACGAAGAGCTCCTGCATCCCCTGGATGGGAGCATCGGGCTCCTGGACGAAGAGTTCCAAAAGACCCGAGACCTCACCGCATGCTATATGGCCTCGCCACGGGACAAAATGTCTCAGTATAGAGCATACTGTAACACGAGGAATCCTGGCGAGCCTATAATGTCCTACCTCGACTGGCAAGATGAAGTGACCAAACAATGGAACGAAATGGTTCAGTATGGCGGATGGCTTATGCAGAGGCTCCTGGTGGTCCATAATCACATGCAGAATGATATCGGCAATCTGCAGCGCATGACATTCTGGCACCTAGCAATCAAGCCCCAGAATGTAGAGCTAGTCTTCAAGAACTACAATGATGACTGGACCGTGGCCGGCGTCCTCCAAGATCGTTTGGACTACTTCGGATCCGAGGCGAAACGAATCGCAGGGATGCTCACCTTTTACGCCAACTTGGCACAGCTCCGCGACATCAAGGACAAGTGGGAGCAATGGGTGGCCCGTTTCAGGTCTAACGGAGCGCAGTACGACACGCTGATGCAGATGCTCCGAGATGGGAGCAAACAAGACAGCGAGCCTTTCGACGTATCCTGGAAAATACGGTTTGACAGGCTGCCGACCGGAAGTTGGAAGCAGGTCTCGGAAATCCACAAGAAGATGGCTCTTCGCGAGTACAACCGCGCCGACCCGGCGATTCGCGACACCATTGACCGCTACCTCCGTAATTATAAAAATATGAATATCATCGATACCACCAAGATTAAAACGACGGTCAAGAAGATAGGAAGCACGTTGAAGTCCTTGAAGAGCATAGGGAAAAAAACAACAGCGTCGGGCAAATCTACCATATTCAGTTTCCTTCCTTCACCCCAGACCGCAACCGGCCCCGCGGCTCCCCCTGCCTCCCAGCCGCCTCAGCTATTCCAGCCGCAACCAAGCCCGACTCCTTCTTCCAGCGGCTTCGTCTTCGGAGTTCCTGGGGCAATGAAGACTACCGGTGGTAGCATCGCTCCGCGGCGAATCACATCGGGGGTGCGGAAGCTGAAGATCAACGTGCCAAAGAGCACGGCGTATCAGAACTACGCGACCAACCTGCTGACGACGCCAGATCCAAAGTTCACCTCGGGGACAGCATCCGAGCTCTTCAAGTTAGGGCTACCACAGCCCGTCGTCAACCTGCTCCCATCACAGAAACAGGCGCTGGGTACGAGCCAGCGGACCCCGATCAGCCCGTTTCAGAATCCCTGGGCGAGCCGCGGCGTGATGACGTCTGTAGACGCAACGTTCCAGCAGCAAAAGGGCCTCGCCGGTAAGAACCAGGAGACGGTAACGAAGGCCGGGGGTAAGTACATAGCCCCATCGTTGTGGCGTGAGAACAAGGTGGCTTCGGACTCGGAGTCGGATGTGGAGATGAAGGACGCTCCTGAAGACAAAGCCAAAGACGGATCCGACGACGAATGAGAGTGGTATACTGATATCGTAGAGGAAGTGAACTAATTACATGAGGCTGTACATTCCTAGAATTATACTTACTTTATTTTAGTATAGAGAAATGGTTGACCGTATGCACAATATAACCTCATCTGTTAGAACTGTGCTGATGTCTTTGTCGGGGACTGTTACACGGAATAGCCCCAGGTAGGAAAATGCAAATACCCGCCTACCAGGGCTTGGTCGGCAATATCGTGACACCAATCTGCAAGTCAGTATTTAAGCTGCGGTTCGGGGTTTGAACAATTCAGCTACCCGTGTTTGCTGAATGTGGCGAAACGGACCTGAGTTATCTAGGCAAGTAAATGCGAAGCTATTCGTGTATATATATAGACCTAGATTCGCCGCGAAGGGCAAAAGGAAAGCAGACTTGTATTTGTATGCCTCCTTGATGCCCAAGAAGATTATCGCAATATTTGAATACCTTTTCCAAGCCATAGGTACTGGCCCTTTTGACAGGGATATGGAGAGTGAGGTGTAAGGAGTATATTGCACCAACCACACCGGATGCCCATCCTGATGAATTACTGCCTACTGACGGGACCACTAGAGCTGTGATTTTGTTTTCATCACACATTATAACGCCCACCACAAGAGAATCCATGGTTTTCGAAGCGCCGGCGTCGCTTGTAGGGGACCAGGTGAATCAGGGGCAACTACGTTCTTGCCATTTTAGCCAACCCGCACATCACGAAAATGAACAACATGGTCGCCACCATCACCCTAGAACATAGACACGAGAGACCCGCGATTCTCTTCGTCTGGGACTCTCGTCCCTTGCAACGGATTTAATAGTTTGCTATGCCTATCGAGGTGATTTCTATACGTTATTCGAAGTCATCTAGTAGTCAGGGGCGACTACATTTACAAATCAATCAGTCCAGACTGAAACAGGATGCCAACTCTACCGCCCACTATTGAACAAATATAATAATGATAACGCTGGGTATCTTAAATTATAAAAGCGCCGTATACATGTTGTGTACCCCTTGATCATCATAATCTACGTTCTCCCCCGTAACTGCCAAAGCTGATTAGCAGCTTCCATGCGCAGTTGATCCGAGGGGCTAGGCGTCTTCTCGTCGTTCGAGTCCACGTGCCATTGGGACTTGTGGTTTGGAGTCGAGCGTTGTATTCCCACGAGCGGGTCGTTGTATATAGGATGCGTAGCGTGATGCCAAGAATACGAAAAATGCGACGCGTTTAAATTTGATGGCTTCTCGGCCAGAGGACTCGTAGGTTCAACCAAGGGAGCAATTTCTAGTGGTTTTAGTTTGGGCGACGACGGCTGCTTCCAGTTCTTGTCGAGAGGTGGAAGCATAGGTCCTTGCAAGAACTCGTGCCTTATTGTCGACGCAGATAGCCGATGATGCATAGCACCGCCATATCGTTGACTTGGGGGATCCGGCAGTGGAGGTAACAACCGGGGCTGAAATGAATATGAGGTATATAAAGGGGTGGAGTGTCTTCTACTGCCGTCGTCTATACTTGCCTGTCCGACGGAGTGGCTGGGTTCGAGGGTCGGACGCAGAGTTGGGTCAGGCGACTCAGAAGCCAGAAGTGGGCGCCCAGGCGTGAATAGTAATCTATTCGATATGGCTGAGGACGCCGCAGCTGGGGCTTTCCCCGATCTCGCGAGTTCTCTAGCGGCTTTGACGAACCGATCCTTGCCGGTGTATCTTTCGGGGTGCTTGTTCGCACTCACTGGCCTAATCTGATGATCTGTGGGTCTATGAACGACGAGAGTTGCAGGAGCAGATTTCCTTGCTTTCCTTTTCTTAGACGGCGGCTTATTGGCGAGCGTAGAGATGGTCGACTGCTCGCCGGATTTAGAGTCTTTAGGAATCGTATCGGCACTGGCACCGACCAAGGGGCTGGGACTCAAGGACTGGTTCGAAATATGTTTCAAATCGTAGAGACTATGTCGGCCACGAGCACGTTGCCCCTGGCTAGGTGCTCTTTCAGGAAGCGGTCTTCTATTTCTCTTCTGAAGCTGGTGCCGGGGCTGCTCCTGAACACCTGTCTCACACTGGACCTCAACATTTGTATTGGAACCTGACCCCAGCACGAGAGTGGACGTGCTGGGAGAAGAGGCCGGCGACGTGTATCCAAGCTTGTCGAAAGGTCGTCCACCTATCTTCGCAAGCGTCTGAAATATATCCCAGACAACATACGCACCACAGTGGTAATCATTCCGCATGGCCACGGGATATTTGGGTGGTGCTTTCGGTTTGGTTAACTCCGGCAAGGATTCTCTCTTATCCACCAAACTGTCTCGTGCCTTTTCGACGATGCTTTCCCGCTTTCGCAAAGCTTCTCTCTTCTTCTCTGCCAATGTCTCACGCCTCTGTCGGTCCAGCTCCAGTCGCTCGTCAGACGAGAGCCAGAGAAGAGGCTTACGTGTTTTCAAGTCTTCGACCCAAGCATCACAATCCCACTCGATCCAGTAGTCGAGGACATCCCCCCAGGCGCTTTCCGAGGGCTTTGTGAAATTGATGAAGACGACTTTACCGCCTTTTTTGTGTACCGCCTTGGCGAACTCCTTGACCATGACCTTCAGACCATGCACGCGTAAGCTCGTGCCAAGCACAAGCAACAGATCCGGTCCAGCAGCTAGATCATGCTGGACGATAGGCGATATCAGATCCGATTGGGGATGTTCCTCTCCATACAGGACAATGTCCGGGCGGAGCTTTCCGATGCCGAGGGCTCGCTTCCCTTTCTCCTGCCGTGCCGCTGTCGCACCCGCACAATGAGGGCATTCCGGCTGCTCTCCTAACAATGTACATGATTCGCGGCCGTCCTCATCCCAGTCACAAAGCTTGCCGCATACAAAACAGCGGAGAGAATGCAAAGATCCGTGAAGGAACACACATTCTACACCTTTATCGGTGCTGAGCTGAGGACGAAGTTTAGGCTGCGTTAATGCTTCCAGATCCTCCGATTTTGTCGACGGCAGTACTGTGTCAACGATTCTAGAAGTAGCTGCATTATCAAGCAATTCTGTGGCCTCTTCTTTTTCCGAGAGCTCTGAGGCTTGGTTCTTCAGCGATTTCCTCTTCTTAGCGCCGCTCCCATGTTTTAAATCAGTTGAGAGCCCTATTTTCTTCTCAATCTCGTCAATATTTTGGGTGTAAACGCGAGCGAGCTTCCCAACGTCTCGCATCTGTGCAATGAAGCGATGCGTTACCGTCGGCTCAACCTCCTTGACCCGCTGTCTCAGGGATGTGGCGAATCTGTAGAAAACTGACGTCTTCAGCGGGTCAGCCCAGATGTTGCTGTCAAATAGATCTCTACCCTTCATGTTCCGGAGATTTGAACTTGAGGCTTGTGACGAGAAGAAGTCTGACGACTGTTGCGTGTCATCAGATTCAGACATGTCAGAGCAATCGGAATCGTCATGAGAACTAGTGTCAGTGGAGGAGTTGGCATTTTCATAGGGGTCGAAGAGGTCTGGCGGTGGTGAGGAAAGTGGCGACGAGCTAGCGAGATGGGCTCGAGCTGAGGACATCCTCGGTGTAATAGACCGCGTATGGGAGCTAGCATGCCCAGGTGTGTCCGCAGTTGTGGAAGCGTCCGTCTGCGAGGATTCGATAGACGGTGACTGAGCTGAGAAGACGGAGTCGTGGCTTGTCGATGAGTCGACGGAATGTTGCGTCAGATGACGGGGTACCGTTGGCCGCTGGATCATTGCACGAGAACGCGTCATCCGTCTGGAAGACTCTAACGAAACCACCGAGTCCAGCTGGTCCTGTGTTGGATCCAATTGCCTTGAGCCAGTGACAGGCTCCGTGTGTGTTAAAGAAGCGGTTTGGTTTCGGAATGAGGGCCGGCTCAAGGATGGTGAGGACTCGCGAGGTAACGAAACTGGAGGCGTATGATTATCTGATCTACAGGTCCTCCTACGCTTCGTGGGTCGTTCGCTAATATCGAAGGACGTCGCAGTGGTAATAGTAGCGGGAGTGGCAGTGGCAGGGGTGATATCCTGGTCCTCGAAGACATCCTTTTTCGGATCAGAATTACCATTGGCTTCTGTTGCGCGTTCAAATTGTTCCTGGATGAGGGAGTAAAGACCATTTTCAGACCGGAAGTCGGGTATACCAGAGTTGGTGCTTATGCCGGCGCCGGTGATGATAACCATCTTCCGCGACTTAGCGAGGACATCAGCAACATCCTGGAGGAGGTCGAGGGCATCGGGCGTGATCTGGAGGGTAGGCATGTTTTGCGAGGCGGAGGCGGAGGCGGCGGAGGCCGATGTGTTGTTAGTGGTCCTCGGCGCCGGGGGTCTGCGAGCCGAAGGAGCATGTAGATGACGGGTTCAGCAGGTACTGTAGCTCATGGTGTTTGTTGCACGCAATTGGACCAGCTGTAGATGACGTGCAGGAGCCAATCATGCCCAAATTCAAGCCAGTAGCGCGTGATTTGTGGCTCGCCGGTCGGATAGTCGGGTCATTTAATATCTCGGGTTCATGGACGCGCTTGGTTGGTAATTGTAGCTGTGGCAGGACCGGACACGATACAGACATATATATACAGATGAAGACGGAAGGTGGAAGCTGATTCGATAAACAAAGAGCGTCAAGTTTGTCAAAATACAATACAAGCCGCCAGGGTGGAGGGAGCGAGGGAGTGGAGGAACGGAGGAACGCGGTACGGGCTCACGTCTCGACGGGGTTGGTGGTGTTGGTGGTTATGATGAATAAGAGAAAAGAGAAGGTAGCCTGCGAGCAACCACGTCAATTCAAAGCACAGGTAGCGAGTGCGAGTGCGTGTGCACAATAGTCCGGTGCTGTGCCGCGGTATGTGTGTGTTGGATGTGCGTGTATGACCGGCGTCGTCTAAGTGAGTACATGTGGTTCGGATGACATGAGCGACGTGAATTACATGTACAAATAATAATATCGATAGAATGCGGCGACAGGCGCGTGAGAGAGGAGGGCCCCACCGTAGAAGCTCCAAGTCACCGAAGCTTGTGTGGAGCGGGTAAACAGCCCAGGACTGGGGTCAGGTCCAATAAGAACACACAGCGTACACTAGTAAACCTACCGCAGAGGGGCCATTAGTGCCAACTTCCGCCATATCTCCGTATATTATAATGATTTTATAACTACTAACGTCCGTACGACCACGGGATTGTAGTAGCATACATGGAGGCGGTTATATACGTTCAAATCCTGGGTATCCTATTCTAGGATATCGTTGGATATGTGATTTTTTCCCAAGTGTTATCTCCTACCTGGGGAGGTCTAGCTCACCATCAAGGTGTGCTAGTTAGGTCGGTTTGGCACTGACCATCTCCATCCCCGATGCACCCCTCATCACATCACATCGACACCTACCATAATATCTACTTAGCCTAGGCAAGCTAGCTGGCATGTAAGTACTTAAAGTAGTAGGCCCATTAGTCGAGACAAGTCGGTATGTCGTGACGTATCTACATCAATGCGTGCTGCTGCACAGATCTAAATACTATGTCAGATCCAGTTGAAATTTCATTTTGCAACATACACACTCATCGTCATATAGCACCAGCTAGAAATATATCGTAACTATTTTACAATAGCAGTTCAACGCTGCTCCTCTTGTCCTTTCATTAAAATCTAAAATCGGGAAGAAAAAGGCTCATACATATATATATATATATATACAATGAGTAACCTTATAAGTCTCATTGGGCTCGTACTGGCCAGTGTAAGATGCTCACCGAATAATCTTAAGTACACTCATCCTAATCAACTACTAACCTCCCCTTGAATCATATCCATTACAGACACTGCTATATGTCGTCTATCGTGTCGTCTACAACCTTTACTTCCATCCGCTGGCCTCATTCCCGGGGCCGCTTTTCCGCCGCGTAAGCCGAATCCCCTGGTCGCTCGCCGTGTTACGAGGCACCGCAGTCTTCGATGCGGCCAAGCTGCACGAAAAGTATGGCCCCGTAGTCCGTCTCGCCCCCAATGAACTCGCCTTTCAGGACCCGAACGCCTGGCGAGATGTCATGGGTGGTGGGACGTCCGAGATCCCCAAGTGTAAGCTACGCTCCCCCCTATCATCGCTCATGTCTTCGTCTGCCATCTAATCACCTCTTCTTCTGTTCTCAGGGATTGGCATGTACGGGGTACCGTCTTTTCTTCCACCTCATATACAGAACACGATTAGTAAGACATATCACCGCGCCTTGCGCAAGGCCCTCTCGCCCGGTTTTTCCGATGCGTCCCTACGCGCCCAGGAGCCTATGATCGCCAAGTATATCGATTTGATGATGCAACGGCTGAGGCTGAAAAGCCAGCAAGGCCCGGTGAACATGGAGCTGTGGTACCGCTATGTCGTCTTCGATATTATATGCGACCTAGCCGTCGGCGAGTCATTCCGATGTCTCGAAAGCGACGGTTTGCACCCGTGGATAGTAGCCAGTGCGTAACTCTCGTAACCATTTTGTTCTTACTTTGGCGACTTAGAGCACGAGGTCTCCTATCTATGATAAGAGAGTGTCTAGAAGCTTCTGAGGCCTTCACAGATCACGCCCCAAATAGTTGTAACTAACTTCTAGTTTTACAGTGATCGAGGGAGCCAGGCCCATGGGCTTTCTCACCGCCTTGAACATGGTCAGTAGTTCTCGGGACAATTTTCTTCTGATCTTGGCGATTTCTAGAGCATGATTTCCTTTAGGACAGGGGAGTGTCTGGATGGCTACAACTGACCCCGAGTGGTGTAGTATCCTACTCTAGCCACAGTTATCAATCCGCTACTTGGTCTAGTCGCTCAAGGAAACATACGATTGCACAATGAAATGGTCAAGCCCATGGTGGAGAAACGACTTCAGGTCGGTGATCGGCCGGATTTGATCAACCCCCTAATAAAGCTCTACAGTGGTCAGGTGAGTCTCACTGCTCGTAATCTCTTGTCCTCCTCGCCCTTGTTGTAACGCAAAATCCAGGATGCGAACATGGACGAGCTCATTGCTAATGCTACCACAATAATTGGAGCTGGTGCGGAGACGAGTGCGAGCATATTAACAGCCGTAACATCACTGCTTATCGACAACCCCGACAAGTTGAACCAGCTGACTGATGAGGTTCGTTCCGCATTCTCATCCCAAGATCAGATCACTGCAGACGCCGTCTCTCGGTTGCCCTACTTAGTCGCCTGTATCGACGAGGCTCTAAGGCTATTTCCTCAAACCGGGTCTCCTTCGCTGCGATTAACTGATAGAAAAACCACTATTATTGGTATACCTGTCCCAGAGAATGTAGGTAACACATATAAGAAACATCCCTAGCAGATTAGACTGACAGTTTAGCACAGACCGTCATTGGTATCTGGCCCTGGGCACTCTATCGTGCACCCGCGTTGTGGGCGGTAGGTTGCGATTCTTTTGACTCTTTCTTTCTTTCCCCCTCTCTTTGAATAGCTGGTCATGAAGCTCTACTTGTTATATTCTGATGCCAAACTAGGATCCTAACGAATTTCACCCGGAACGCTTCTTAGTAGACTCAAAATACGTAAATGACGCCCGTGAAGCCTTCAAGCCGTTTTTTACCGGCTCAAGAGATTGTATAGGCCAAAAGTAAGAAGACCTCTTATTTTCACGTACTCTTGTACAACCCTACCATTCTTGGCCGTAGTCATGTAATCATATATTGATTGTTCTCTAGCTTAGCGCTCATCGAGATGCGTCTCGTCCTCGCCTATATGGTTTTTAACTTTGACATGAAGCGAACCACAGACCCAAATAGCAAGGACTGGATTCACAGACAAAAGAATCTATTCATAGTCTGGGACAAAAGTCCTCTCCCTGTCCAGCTCACATCCGCAGTATAATAGCAATCATCACTACTGTGAAAAGCCCCAAAGCGCTTGAGGTATTGCCTTGGAAGGTGAATCTGGATCTTCAGGTGGCCCGACATGCTCCCACCTATCAGATTGTTCGCTCCATGTACTGAACGTTTCGGGATCGTACCGCGGAATCTGAAATGGAAACTCGGGCAGCCAATCCCCCTCGTTAAAGTCCGCTTTTTCCGTTACTTCTGTCATGTAGAAGATGAGCCTCCAGATCGAGTCGAACCACCCCGTTGGTATGTAACAACGGCGCACCCTTCCGACATGGTCTAAATCGAAATTTCGTCAACACGTTAAGATATTCCGGCATAGGTAAAAAAGAGTGGGGGAAAAGTGAGCGAGAGAGAACAAGTCATCACCTACGCATCAGAAGACTAGTATGCTGTACCAATATCGAACGATTAAAGTCTGTCACTACCCCCACGTTCGAGATGCGACTGAAGAATTCATTTCGCTTAACAAGATTGCCAGAGTCATGTACATTATTCACGAAGTTCATTGGAAAAAATCTGGCCAGCATCCCTTTACTCCGTTGGAGCGTGTTGCGGTACTGCCGTTTGGCCACGGGTTCGTCAACTTTTCGCATTGGCAATGCCGCCAACATTAGCGTGCCTGTGTCAAAGACCAATTGTTAGATTTAACACTATTAAAAGCCTTCTCAGAGAAATTGATGTATAGAAATAGTATAACCTAGACAATGGAATAGCCACAACTGAGGCCCATCGCGTGCGCCGTATTTCGGTATATACCTCTCGTCATCGTCTATTATAAACACAGTTAGTGACACGTAGCCACCACTCAATGTCCGCTAATCTTCGGTATGATCATGCTTGCGAGAGCCGAAACAAATGCTTACTCGGGAGATTCCCCACAAAGACCTTTGGGAGCGTTGCCGTCAGAAACCGTGCATGTTCAGCACATTCGAACTCATTCTTCTGCCTGAACGCCGCAATGAACTTTTCTATTCTGATGCGCTGCGCCGTGCAGCCCCAGGCCGTCTACCGCAAACGGTTAGCTCTTCTACTGAGTCGTAGTATTTCCCATCACAGCACCAAACGAAACAGAACGACGACGCGCGGCGAAAGGTCTCAAATAATAGGCTCTCACGCACTTTCTTCCACACGGCATATGCGTCGCGGTACCACGGTCGACGGGCAGCCCAGAACTGCATCTGTTCGTTCCATCTGGCGATCACGTCGGAGTACTTGACATCTCCAGCCGCATCGGGATCAACGACGACATCTTCGTAGTTCCAGTTCGTTGTGCGTAAATCCAGCTGCATGGCGCTGGTGAAGAGGCGGGGGAAAAAGAACGCCGTTTTGCCGTTCACGGGCGCGTCCCAGAAGGCCTTGGACTGCAGCCGCCAGAGTAGGGCGGCGGGCAGGAAGTACGTCGGGATGCGGGCGTCCCAGTCCATCTCCGGGAAATTCCGTTTGTCAAACCCCGTGTTTGTTCCGCTGCCCCCGAATATACTTGGGTACTTGGTTAAGGACAGGACGATCATGAGATGCCGAGACCTCTCGTTGGGCAGGGCAGGGCGCTCGTGCTGTTCTCGCAACCCGGTCAGTGTCGAAAAATTGAAATCTGTTTTCTCTCGTACGATGAAAGAGATAGCCCGACAAACAATGGTAAGGAGATCGACTCAACTGGTGTCCCGCCAAAAACCCACCCTTCCATCGATCGGCCGAGTTCAGCAATTGGTTCGCTATTTATAAACTATACGGGCTTTGCTTAGTATGTATGTTGCGGGTGAAGATGTTTGCGTTATGATATGCTATAAACAAACTTACTGGCTCTCTCAGATTCCTATGCATAGACATTGTTGCGCTATTGATTTCTTTCATCACCTCTTCGCTTAAGTTTTCACGGAGCGCGATCCGGTTCATATATATGGCGTGCATCAACTCGTCTTCAGACGTTCGCTGTTAGTAATTAGGTGGAATCGGATATACGATATATTTCCTCAGTCCAATGCCCTCCTCTTTTTCTTTGGACAATGGGAGAACCGACACAGATACGGAACATCGATAACTCAAGAATCGGACCTACGTAAAACCTGAAAGAGAAACATGAGTAAGACGCTACTTTCGGCGGCAACACCGTACTCACTGTTATAGCAATCCTCGGATATAAAATACATCTCTCGGCTACACTGATAGTCCCACCGCACAATAATATCAGGAATTTCACGTTCAACCGGGCTACAGATATGAAACCCTGGTTCGATGGCACTGGCATTGTTACTCCCCTACTAGAATAGACAGAAGGCATGAAGGACCAGGCGTGATTTTTCAGCAGATTATTGACGAACGCGATCCGCTCCCCCTCAGACCGGGAGTTGTGGATCGGAAGGACCCTGTTCAGGCGCTGAGAATAATGCATATCAAGGACGAATGGCATGATTATCCTGTTGTCCTCTTGGTCCTTCCTGTGTTGTGCCGCGTTATTAACGTCGCCAAACATCTCGTACCATAGTTGGATACGGCCAAATACCACCATCTCTAGCCTATGGGCGGTCAGAAATCTCAGTCCCACTGACGTTTTGAAAGGAAAAGAAGGAAAACAATATCAACGAATACTTACCACTCGTTTTGGTCTCTAATCATCGCCATTAACATTCGGTTTGCGAGCTCCAAAATGAATCGTAGGTGTCTCCAGATCCGCTCATTGTTGACGCTCCATTTGCGGACGGACCATTTCGACCCATCTCCTCTCTCGATCATGTCCTCCTGGTAGTCGTCCGGGATCCGAAAGTCATACCACCGATCCTTCTTAAAGAACGGAAACCATGAATCCTCGTTGACTTCAACCCTTTCCTGGTGGTATTTCTGAAGAAGGTTGGAGTGTTGCCAGGAGTCGTTCGGTCGATGTCCGCCTGGAAAAGGGGAAGACCCGTCCCACGAGAGGGCATGATTAAAGGGCGGGAGGTTCCATGTTGCCAGGCCCCCGTGAAAATTACGTTGATACTCCTCCGTCACTAGGATACTGTCAATCTCACCAAAAGTATTCGCTATATCAAACTCTCTTTTACGGGGCAATTTATTGTAGTGCCGCGGAGGGAGTCTATAGTCAGAATCAGTTTTCTTTGATCGGAGACTGCAATCATGGAAACTGCAAGGGAACGAACGTTGGTAACACTGGTGCAAGCCCAGAGTGTAATACGAGATCTTCTTTTAACAGGTCAAGGGGCCATTCATAAAAGAGACCGTATCGCTCCGCCCATGGTGACGTCAAAATGCCGAAACGGCCGACTTTATTCGATCCATCTAATACCTCCATCACGGAAATCCAGTTAGAGCGAGGGAACTGTAAAGCTGCGGTAGATCCGTAGTCACGATACGACTTTACAGAGCTAGGGCATCCGCTGTGCTAATATATGATGTACAAAGACGAACTGCAAGCGGCCGAGTAAAAACGGCAAGGATAGCTTGACAAAGAAGTTGAATTTCGATCTAGTCAAAACAATCCTAAGTTAGCTAGGTTCCTGAAACATCGTTCTAGAATCAAAAGGGTTTCACATAAAACACGTCGACTAATTTACAAGAATAGCCTCAGGGCTGTTGCCATGAGAATCAAGACACTGCTTATGAGATTAGATTCTGGATGATTATGTCCAGAACCTGCTTGTTTTATTAGTGTTCGACTAAAATTCCGGGGTAAGCCAGTCACTCCGAAGCTAGCTTTACAGGAGTAGTTCAAGCTTAATTTAATTTTATCTCTTGGTGGCATAGAATTCGTTACAATTTTCCCGCTCGAGAAAAGCCACATTTAAGTACAGAAATCTTGTTATACGAAGTGCATCAATAGTATCATAGACTATAACTATGTATATCTATGTAATATATAGAATTTTAATGCGCTAAGAGGTTGAAGAGGCATTGGGTAGCTAGTCTCTATTTGTATTCGCATTACTTCCTCCCAGATATAGGCCTTCGGGTAGCCTGCTACGCAGCAAATCAATAGAGAATAAATTTTTCTCCGGTAAGCTTTTCACTTAATTTCCAGAGACGCTCAGCTGCATCGGGGTCTTTGGCGTGATCAGCACAAGGGAAAAATTGGCAGTCCGACATATACAGCCCACGGCACTCTATGATGAAGAATACGGAATCAGCAAATCCGTCCACTAGCGTCGAGGCATCAGCAACTCACCATCAAGCGACGGGTCCAGAGCAGCAACTAGACTTGTTGAGGCACCCTCATCACTATTCTTCCAATACTTGGAAGTTGCAGCTATCGCCTCGGCGACGTCCTCATCATGCTCTCTTCCAAGATTGCTCACAACACCTACAAAACAATGTCTACTCGTTAGCCAATTACATATTTATATGTCGAGGAGATACACACCGCCTGGATGAAGGGCGTATGACATGACCCCGGAAGCGGCCGCGTGATCCTGCAAGTACAGAGTGAAAAGGATATTGGCAGTCTTGCTTTGCGAATAGGCAATAGTAGACAAATATCCGTCCTCCGAGGCCTTGGCGAAGGCGGGCGGCATGGCGGACCTTGGTCGTTCCTCGGGCGGGATCTCCTTATTCTCCATGTTGTAGTCGTGAAAGCGGACTGGTGACAGCATGTGGCCGTGGCTCGATAAGTTGATGACCCTTGTAGCTCCTGGGGACGGTGACCTCTTCGCTGCGGCTCGTAGTAAGGGGAATAGGAGTTTCGTGAGCAGGAAGGTCCCGATGTGATTTACTCCAAACTGCATCTCTATCCCCTCTGATGTCCATCTTCGAAGCCGGTGCACACACCCAGCGTTATTCACGAGGAGGTCCAGCGTGGGGATGATGCGCGAAACCTCTGCTGCGGCATTTCGTATCGACCCTTGAGACGCTAGGTCCATGATGATTGATTGTACGTTGACGTCGGGATAGGAAGCCCGAATGACATTTGCGATGGCTTCTAGTTTGTCCTTGGTCCTTGACATTAATATCAGGTTCGCTGGTCCCTGAGACGCGAATGCAAGAGCCGTTCCTTCACCGACGCCTTGCGGCGCAACTCCTGTAACGACAACTTCATAACTATGTTAGTAACGAACCCCCAATAAAGCGAGCTGCTGTAACATACTATTTCTACCCTTGATTCTGTCTGCATATTCAGCAGCAACACTCAGGGCAGATGTTTTCAGGCCCCAGTTCGGGTTGGACGTCATGATATTGATAGATATTTGGGCAGTGAATCTTTAGATGTAAATACCGGATCCTCATAAGCTCCCACCGTCAATGTAATAGCTGTGATTATTATATGTTTTCACCTCTTAACCCCAATCAAATGAGGTTACCACGGTACTAGACCAGATAGACAAGATACGTGGGATGATCCAATGCGACATGGGCTGGCATTGTCTATATAGGCTAAGATGGTAGGACCCATCGTGTCGGTTATCAGCTTCCGCCTGACAAACAAGAAGCCGAGGGTATTGTCGAATTCCCACGATTTCTTGGACGTTATCATCAATCCCTGACAAGGATTCAGAGAGACTGCCGTTGCGCGCAATGGCAACCCCGCGTCTCCCCGCATGAGGTAGCTCAGCGTGATCACCATATTTACAACCGTTACTTCATGTTTGCACCAGTGGTCTCCATCAATGCGCTTATAAGGCAACTCAAAGGATATTTACTTATACAATGGCCACTAATGGTAGTAGAACTAACGGCACGGCGTTGCGTCCTCCCACAGGGATCAAGGTGATTGTTGTCGGTGCTGGTACGACTTATGAATAACACCGAGGACAGATGGTCTGATGTGCAAGCTAACGAGCACATCTAGGATTTGGCGGCTTAGGCGCTGCGATAGAATGCCACCGTCAGGGTCACGACGTCGAGATCTACGAGGCATTTCCGGAGTTAAAACAGCTAGGCGACATTATCTCGTTTGGACCTAATGCCGGACGTATCTTCTACAAATGGGCCGGTGGTGAGATCGTTCGTCGTATGCGACCGCTCAGTGTACGCGATTTCGATACTTGATCAGGCATCGTCTTAGCAGGAAATAAATGACTGACAGTTAGTTGTATAGATCGATTTGACAAAATACGGTTTCAACATTCATAAGTATGACACCGGCGAAATCGTCATCAACCAGCCGACGCCAAAGTATTCGGTAGAAGCGCCTAATTTCAACGGACATAGGGGCGAGTTGCACGAAGTGGTGTTTAACTATGCCAGAGATGACCTTGGCATACCGAGTGAGTAGTGCGCTGTATTTTCTCGAAACCCCCTGCTAGGATATGCGTAACTATGTCGAGAAGAAAAAACTCTGACGTAGAACATTTCAGTCCATCTAGGAAATAGAATCAGCACGTATTTCGAAGATGAGAATGAGTCGGGAATCGTACTCGAAACCGGCACAAGGGTAAGAACGCGAGTGGTCATTTATTTGCTCTGGTACAGTAAGATGGACAGTTAGCTGAGAATTCAGGTATCGGCGGACGTGGTTATCGCCGCGGACGGTGTTCGATCTAAAGCCCGGAAAACCGTCTTGGGATATGAAGACAAGCCCAAGAGTAGTGGTTATGCAGTGTGGCGGGCGTGGTAAGTTTTTGTTCCCCTTTTCGACATAGAGATAGGCTTGCGACTGAGATTGATAGGTTTCCAAACAAAGACATGATCGCGGATCCACTGACGGCGCAATTTTGCGAGAATGGCGACACCTTCAACGGCTGGATCGGGCCAGACATGCATTTCCGTGAGTGAGAAAGTTACTCTTATTCTATTGAGGCCACCAAGAGTGCTGACCCTCGACGCTGAAGTCTTCAGCACCATCAAGAACGGCTCAGACTGCTGCTGGGTCCTGACACATCCTGACGAGCATGATATCGACGAATCATGGAGCTTCCCTGGTAAGCTCTCCGAGGTCAAGGAGGCGATCAAGGACTGGGACCCGATGTGCACCCGAATCGTGTCAAAGACGCCCGAAGAGATGTTGGTGGACTGGAAGCTGGTGTACCGGGACCCCCTGCCCACGTGGGTGAGTCCCAAAGCAAGAATCCTTCTCCTCGGCGATTCGGCGCACCCGTTCTTGCCTACCAGTGCGCAGGGGGCGACACAGGCGCTCGAGGACGGCGGTAAGTGAGAGCAGAACAAATTTCTTCGCGGTTTGACTACTCCGAGCCATAACAAGCTTGCATTGAGAGGAAGCCCTTTACCCGGAACACGTATCCCTCGGAACCTAGCGATTCGAACTAGTCGCTAATCTTAGAATACTACAGTCTGCATCGCCGTCTGTCTGCGGCGAGGCGGCAAGGAGAACGTTCCGATATCCGTGCGAGCCCACGAGAAGATTCGGTACGAGCGCGTGCGCGCGACGCAGAAGACTGGGGAGTCCACTCGCGACATGTGGCACAAGACGGACTGGGCGAAGGTCAAGGAGAACCCCGAGATCATCCAGTTTCCCCGTCAGGACTGGATCTTCGATTTCGACACGGAGAAGAACGCCGAGGAGATGTACGATGAGGCTGTCAAGGGGCTTTCCGAGGCATAGAAGGTGAGTTAGAGCAGGAGTAGTTGATTATATCTCGCCTTATATACATACGTATACACCAATACAGCTAGAATACCTACTTAACAATTCCCTTAAAGCCTGGCTAGGTGACAGAAGAACTACCACAATCAACGCTCACCCTGCAAGTAGTAAGGTGACATCAGGTGCTGTATTCAATCGAAGGCAGTGTTATGGTATAACACCCTGAAATCCCACCCAGCTTCATTAGTCAATCAAAAGTCTAGGTTTCAATACATATCATCTTCAACCCTACTCGTTTTGAAGTTCAAGTCGATAGCATGCAAGTTATTGAAGACATAGGATAAAAGATTAGTAGTGATAAGGATAAATAGCTTGGGAGAGACACATTATACCACACCCAAGATATGACGTCAATGATGATATATTGGCACCAAGTGTGAGCTGGGACGCGTGAGGCATTCGCATCCTGTTTGAAAGGCACAGACAAAGTTAGACTTGAAATTGAACTGTAAATCGCACGTTCAATATAGCCTCTTTTGCCACTCGGATTATCTGTGTGGAGTGTGATGGTTGTACTTACGCGCAGTGCCCACATAACACAACCTCAGTGTCCATCAAGGTTCACAAATGCATCATTTCACCGGTACTTACTCGTGGGCGAGGTAATGCCAGACTTATGGGCTGAATCTATATGCCAGAGCTTCGAAAAAAACAAAACAATATCGAGCGCGGCATCTAAGCATACATTCGAAGTCAGAATACGTCTCGTCACTCACAAAACCTGCCTACCAAGAACAATAAAATACAAAGCTCGCCTCGCAATTAAAAATACACATAATAGAATTGAAAAATCTCACAGAGAGCCAAATGGGCCGCACAGAACCTACCATAGTCAAGCCCCCGGCAGCTTTCCGTCGCGATGCGCGGGCAAAGCGCGCCCGGGCGACTCTCAACAAAGTGATTCCGGCGATGCTCTCGGCGCATCCGCGAGCGCGTCGGGGCGTCGAGCGGTCGGAGCTTGTCGTGGATCCCCCGGCCCTGCCCCTCTCTTCGGACGGGAAGAGAAGAGATGCAGCAGCCTCAAATGGCCGTAGCGCGGAGGTCAAAACCGCGGGACGGCAGAAGAAGAAGAAGAGAAATAAGAAGATGGAGGAAGATCATCGCGACAACGACGAGGAAGAAGAGAAGGGCGAAACAAGCCGTAGTACCGCCCATTGTCCTCCTCCTCCCCCTCCTCCTCCTCGCATCACGCTCCACGTAGGCGACGCTTTGACGGCGGCACAGGCACTTCTTCTATCGCACGGGTCCCAAAACCAGAAGAACCAGCACCAGCACCAGCACCAGGGAAGCGTCGGCGCGGAAGCTTTCGGACGCACGTACAAAAAGGTCGGAGTGCTAAACATGGCCTCGCCCCTCGCGCCAGGCGGGGGATTTCTAAACGGCGCGACGGGACCCGAGGCGTCTCTGTGTCTGCGCACGACGCTGCTGCCGGCTCTGCGGGACGAGTTCTACCGTCTGCCCGAGCTCGGCGTCGCGTACACGCCCGACGTGCTTGTCTTTCGGCCCGGCGCCGCCGCTGCCGCTTCCAACAAACGTAGTACCGGGGATGGAAGCGAAGGAGACGAAGACGACGTCCTCCCCAAGAACGACCGGTGGTTCGTCGACGTCGCGAGCGCGGCCATGCTCCGACTTCCCGAGACCACGGACGGAGGAGGAGATGGGTGGTACTACGTCTCGGCATCGGACCGCGCGCTGGCGGAGCGCAAGATGCGCGCCGTGCTGCGCGTCTTCGCTGCGAGGGGGTGCGAGGCCGTCGTCCTGGGGGCCTGGGGCTGCGGCGCGCACGAGGGGAATCCCGTTTCCGAGATCGCGGCCGCGTGGAGGCGGGTGTTGGGTGTTGAGGTCGGCGAGGATCGCCACCACCACCACGGTGAAGATCATGACAACGGCTTGGCTCGTCGACGATTATCGGGTGAAGGGAAAGATAAAGTCGTGGTAGTAGGTAAAGTTAGAGGAGGAGGAGGAGCAGGAGGAGCAGGGGGAGAGGAGAAAAACGACAAGAAACGTAACAACAACAAGGAAAAGGGAAAAGAAAAAAGGGAGCCTTGGGGCGCATACATATCCGACGTAGTCTTCGCCATCAAGGACCGAGGGACAGCGACTGCTTTCGCGCGTGCGTTCGGAGAAGACTATATCGTGGCGTCGTCTGCATCTTCTCCATCTTCTACAGCTGGCGATGACGAGGAAGAAGAAGAAAGAGAAGAAGAAGATCCGGTACAAGTGGCCCGCATGAGTGAACTACGGGAGAAGATCGCGGAGCTCGAGATGCAGGCTGCGCAGGTGCGAAGTCCGCATCTCAAGGCCGGGCTCGAGAGTGTGTTGGCTGGGTTGAGGAGACAGTTGCCTCCTGTGGGTGATAATGACGACGATGAAGATGGTGACGGGGTATCATCCCCGGATCGGGGTCGGGAGTGCTTCAGTGAGACAGAGGAGGATGAAGATGATTGAGATTAGGGAACACGGACAAGATATATAAGATGGCGGATGAGAAATCTGCTGCTACGAGGGACACAGAACATTTAATATCCATTCAACCTATACGGCAAGAAAAACTACTCATCATGTGCGGAGTCTCATGATATTGCCGATACTAAAGCGAAACGTCTGCCTGTCGACTATAAGCATTGCCATGCCCCTCTTCGGCTATAGCTACCTAATATTGTACCTTTTGGCCACGTATTCAAACAGATAGCGATATCGACGAGGAAATAAAAGTATTATTACATGAATTCGTGGCATAGCGCTACAAAAAGCCCCCAATCTTTATCTATTGAACAATCATGCCCAGACGCCCCTTATGGTATTTTCCCAACTTTGACTCGTTATAGGAGCAGCTCGAGAGGGTTCTCGATAACCTTCTTGAACTCCTTGATCCACTCACCACCGACAGCGCCGTCGACGACCCGGTGGTCGAAGCTGGCGGTAACGGTAATCTGGTCATCCCACTCGATCGAGGTGCCCTCCTCAGTCTCGACGGCAACGGGAACCTTCTTTGTGGTGCCGACAGCTAGGATGGCGGCCTGTGGTGGGTTGATGATAGCGGTGAAGTGGTCAACAGCCGAGTTCATGCCCATATTGGAGATAGAGATGGTGCCGCCCTGGTATTCCTGGGGCTTAAGCTTGTTATCGCGCGCCTTCTTGGCTAGCTCCTTCACAGCGGCGGAAATGGACTCGAGACCACGACCCTCGACGTTCGTGACAATAGGGGTAATCAGACCGGTGGGGGTGGCGACGGCAACTGAGACATCGACATTGTCGTATTGGCGAATAGAGTCACCCTGCCAAGACGAATTGACAGCAGGCACCTTCTTGGAAGCAGCAGCGATGGCCTTGATGAGGAAGTCATTGACAGAGAGCTTGTACTTGCCCTCGGCCGAGCTGTTCAAAGCCTGGCGCAGCTTCAGGAGCTTGCTGGCCGAGATCTTGCTGGTAACAAAGAAGTGCGGGTTGTTCTGAGTAGACTCTTGGAGGCGCTTGGCGATTGTCTTGCGCATGTTGGACACGGGGGTATCCGCGTAAGAGGCGGCAGCAGAAACGGCAGAGGGGGCGGCGGTAGCCTTCTTCACGTCCTCCTCAGTAATGCGACCGCCGGGGCCGGTGCCCTTCAAGCTGGCAATCTTAACTCCGTTCTCTCGTGCCAATCGCTTGGCGGCGGCACTAATGTTGGGCTCACGGTCCAGAGCGGTCTCGATTCTGCCTTCCGAGGCGTACTCGGTGGGCTCGGGGGCAGAAGTCGGGGCGGGAGCAGATGCGGCGGACTCGTCTGACTTTTTCTCTTCCTTGGCAGCGGGCGCAGCGGCATCACCGCCAGCATCAGACAGGCTGAAGGACTCGAACGCGGAGACGTCGGTACCCTCCTCAACGAGAACAGCAATAGGCTGGGAATGCAGTTAGCAGAGCCATAGCATGGCGACGGTGACAGCAAGCTCAACAGGCGAGTACACACATTGCCAACAGGGACATCCTTCTCGCCAGCATCCTTGAGAACCTTGGCGATAACACCCTCCTCCTGGAACTCGAAGTCCATCTGCGCCTTGTCGGTCTCAATCTCGACCAAGACATCACCGGGAGCAATGGAGTCACCGGCCTTCTTCTGCCAGGCACCGATGTTTCCAGCGGTCATGGTAGGCGACAGGGCGGGCATCTTGATGACGGTGTGCGGCGGGAAGGAGGCATAGTATCTGGCGAGCCCGGAGCGGAGGGCCGATGCCCGCAGCAGACCTTGCCTTCTTAATACGGCGCCGTACATGGTGGCTATGATGTGATATGCTGTGATATACTACAATATAAGGGAGGGAGAGGAAAAGGTCCGGCGACGAGACCGGACGGGCAAGAGAGAAGAAAAGGACTCAAGTCGGACCGACAGCTACCTGGCCGCAATCGAAGATACGCACGCAAGGTCAACAACGGGGGGGTGAACAACCACGTAGATCCGGACTGTGGCACAGAACACGTCGAGTCGGCACTGGCGAATTGCTGACCGGGTCAATTGCACAGAGGAGGGAGCTTGTCGGCGGTTGTGATGGAGTGGGAAGGGATGTGGTGGTGAGGATTGCTGGGCTCGGTGTTATTATGAGGTGAGCAAAAAAAATGTCGAGGGTCCGTCCGGTCTCTACTCTCTGGCGGCTCAGTCCGGGTTGATACAGTGTGGCTCCGGATCGACTTGTTGAGCTGACGGGGGGAAGGACAGCTCCAAGTGTTCTGATTGGCAGCAATTGATGTTTTATGGAGTTTAAGGCTGCCCCAAAAGATGCCAAAGTCCACTAATGCACTGTGCCGGTACACCATGCTAGCACGGCCGGTTCAGGACGAGTTAGTTGTTTCTTATCAGAGCCTACAAGGTTGTTAAGTGCACTATATCTCTTTTCCCATGCCATTTGTACCTCATGCCTCATTAATAAACCATCATGGTGTTTCCTCATGCAAGCATGTACTTTTTTGCAATTACCAATATATATCTTAATATTCCCACATCTGTTCTATATGATTGCGTGTTTTTTGGACACACCGAATCATTTGTCTTATAAAAGTCAGCTACCCTATTCTCAGCGTTATCGGAAGTCGTGATTAGGAAATGGAGCTCCCCCAACTAAATCCGTTTCGCGATTTACGGCTGATTGGCCCAGCATCCCAAAATCCCAAGACCCTGCATCTCTCGAATTACTGTATCAATTATCAGCCCCATATGATTACTCACCTACCACAAGATGAGAAACCTCTATAGATAGTTTCTGTGGCTGGTTACAGAGATTAAGATGGCTGTGTGGCTGGAACTCTCCGTAATCCCGTAATAGGTAATTTTCGGGAGTGTAACCGCGTACCAAGCAACAGGGGCCAGTAACCTTGGAAGGCTTGGCTTGGCTTACAGGGACCCCATAGTTTAGTGAACATTCCGTCAGCTCGAAAGTGACAGCTAACTACGATTCGTAGTACCAACCAAAAAAAAAGGGACTGTAATATATATACCCAGGCTGCCTCATAACCATTTATTTATTACCTACCTCAAAACACCATCTGATTCTCGTGAACCCGGTCCATCTTCTAGGGTTTGGCTTCTTTATTTTACATCCCCTCTCTCACTCTTTCCAATCCGATACACCGCGCCGGCGCAGACTCTTCATGCTTTGATACGCGCTAGACACGAACGCTGAATTCACATGCTAGACATAGCACACATACGCATAGCTCTCCGCGAGTCTCAGCAACCTCGATCATCCCCGACCTCGCATGGCACGAATCCCTAGTTCTCCTCGCCCGCTGCTGCCATGAGCTCCATCGTCTTCGTCGTCTCCTCGCTCGAGGCCATCGCCGCTTCCAGGGAGGCGCAGCGGAACAAACAGCTCGCCGAGCTCGCCGAGAAGGCCGCAAAAGCCATCAAAGAAGGCGGTTCGCAAACACCCGAGCCCGACGTCGTCTTTGCGCCTCTGCAGCTGGCTACCAAGACCGGCAGCAGCCAATTGATCAACACCGCCCTCGACTCCATCCAGAAGCTCATCTCCTCCTCTTACCTCTCCAGCCATGCCGCCCCCGGCGCAACACACGAGGACGGCTCCGAGCAGGCCCCCATGCTCGACCGCGCCATCGATACCATATGCGACTGTTTCCAGGGCGAGACGACGCCCGTTGATGTCCAGCGCCACATCGTGCAGGCCCTGCTTGCTGCCGTATTAAACGACAAGGTTGTTGTACACGGTGCCGGCCTGCTCAAGGCCGTGCGCCAAGTCTACAACGTCTTCTTGCTGTCGCGGAGCACCGAGAACCAGCAGGCCGCCCAGGGTACCCTAACCCAGATGGTGGGTATGGTGTTTGAGCGTGTCAAGACAAGGTTGCATATGAAGGAGGCCCGCATGAGCCTCGGGAAGTTAAGAAACAGCTCGAGTAATGTCACCTTCGACCCGGCGGATGCCGCCGCTCATGACACTGAACATAGCCCTGGCGACAACGAGGATGAGTCGCCAGAAGATGCAAACGCCGATGATGAGACCGAGGCCGACCCTTCGCGAGGCACGAACGACGGCGGGCCGAGGTTGACGCTAAAGGACCTAGAGCACAGAAAGAGTTTTGATGATTCAAACTTGGGCGAAGTCCCGACCGTAGTGACGCAGGTTAAGACCCCCCGAAAACCGGCAAGGAGTGTTTCCGAACAGACTACACAGAGCGATACGGCGCCGACTGAGGCCGACGATACGGCGGACGCTGCTGACGCCGAAGACGAGGTATACATTCGAGACGCCTATCTAGTCTTCCGATCCTTCTGCAACCTTTCCACCAAGGTTCTACCTCCAGACCAGCTTTACGATCATCGAGGTCAACATATGCGATCCAAGATGATATCGCTTCACTTAACTCGGATTCTCCTAAACAACCACATTGCCGTCTTTACTTCGCCATTATGTACCATCACCAATACGAAAAGCAACGAGCCCACTACATTCCTGCAGGCTATCAAGTTTTACCTTTGTCTTACTATTACGAGGAACGGCGCGAGCTCGGTGGACAGAGTGTTTGAGGTTTGTTGCGAGATCTTCTGGCTCATGTTGAAATTCATGCGTGCCCCTTTTAAGGTCAGTACAGCTACCCGTCACTTGCCGCGTCTACCTTTCCGCTGAACTCTCTTTGCAGAAAGAAATAGAGGTCTTCCTGAATGAGATCTACTTGGCCCTACTTGCTAGGCGAACAGCGCCTCTCACCCAAAAGCTGTATTTTCTGAACATACTGACCCGGTTCTGTGGGGATCCCCGGGGCTTAGTAGAGCTTTACCTGAACTACGATTGTGACTCCCAAGTTGACAACATTTTCCAAACTGTTATCGAAGACCTATCCAAACTGGCTATTGCTCCCGTGACGATAACCACGGCCCAAGAGCAGCAGTACGAAGAGAAGAACGCAATTTCAAATATGAGTTCAGAATGGCAACTTAAGGGTATGCTTCCGCCCCCACTGAATGTTCGTGACATTGTTCCTCCCGCGGAACCCGAATCGGAGATCCCCAAGGAGTATATGATAAAACGAGCAGCGCTGGACTCGCTTGTTGAAGCTTTACGTTCGCTTCTCAATTGGTCTATGGCTGGTCGTCCAACAGTGAACGGGGTGGCTGGAGAGAGCGAGACGCGGGCCTCGACAGACGATATCCGAGAGTCCATTGATCCGTCTATCGCGGAAAGTAACTCTCGCGAGACCCCTATTCCTCCGTCCACTCCGGTCATCGAGGATGATCCAGCACAATTGGAAAAGGAGAAGGCACGGAAAACCGCACTCTCTAACGGTATCCGACAATTCAACTTTAAACCTAAACGAGGTATCAAGTTCTTGATACAGTCCGGGTTCATTGCAAGCGAAAGTCCTCAAGATATTGCCAAGTTCTTGTTGTCAGATGATCGTTTAGACAAGGCTCAAATAGGCGAGTACCTCGGTGAAGGCGAGGCTAAGAATATCGAGATTATGCACGCCTTTGTTGATACCATGGAGTTCACACGCAGACGCTTTGTGGACGCTCTGCGTCAGTTCCTTCAATCGTTCCGTTTACCCGGCGAAGCTCAAAAGATTGATCGGTTTATGTTAAAGTTTGCCGATCGCTACGTGGCTGGAAACCCAAATGCCTTTGCCAATGCCGAAACTGCATACGTGCTAGCTTATTCAGTAATCCTATTGAACACGGATTTGCATAGTAGCAAGATTGCGAAACGTATGACGAAGGAGGATTTTATCAGAAATAACCGGGGCATCAATGACAACGCCGATCTACCACCAGAGTACCTTACTGGCATATATGACGAGATTGCCGGCAACGAGATTGTGCTGAAGAGTGAGCGGGATGCTGCTGCCATTGCAGGCAGCTTGCCTGCTCAATCAATAGGTTTTGCCGCCGGTCTTGGCCAGGCTCTTTCTAATGTCGGTCGAGATCTCCAAAGGGAAGCGTATGTGCAACAGTCCCAAGAGATCTCTCTACGATCTGAGCAACTTTTCAAGAATCTATTTAAGAGTCAACGGAGGAATGCAGCGAGGGCGGGCATCAAATTCATTCCAGCAACATCTTTTAAGCATGTAGAGTCGATGTTCGATGTAACATGGATGTCTTTCTTCTCGGCTTTCTCTAGTCAGATGCAAAAGGCGCAGAATCTGGAGGCAAATAAGCTCTGTCTGGAGGGCATGAAACAAGCGACTAGGATTGCCTGCCTGTTTGATCTCGCGACTCCTCGCGAGGCTTTCATGTCGGCCTTGAAAAACGCTACAAATCTCAACAATCCACAAGAGATCCTGGCCAAGAATGTCGAGGCCTTGAAGGTGATTCTAGATCTTGGCCAAACAGAAGGAAATAATCTAAAAGAGTCATGGAAGGATATCCTGATGTGCATTAGTCAATTGGATAGACTGCAGCTGATCTCCGGTGGTGTTGATGAAGGCGCCATTCCTGATGTCTCTAAAGCACGTTTCGTGCCTCCCGAGAGACCTTCGACAAGCGATTCTCGGAAATCAGTGGCATTAGCACGGCGACGAAACCGCTCCAACCCCGGCTCGAAAGGCTTCTCGACAATCATCGCTCTTGAGAGCAGGTCCGACGAAGTAATCAAGAGTATTGACCGTATTTTCAGCAATACTGCCAACCTTCACGGAGAAGCTATTGTTCATTTTGCCAAGGCGCTTACCGAAGTCAGCTGGGATGAAATCAAGGTATCTGGTTCCAATGACTCCCCTCGTACGTATAGTTTGCAGAAGATTGTCGAGATTAGCTACTACAACATGACGCGAGTACGATTCGAGTGGACGAATATCTGGATCGTCCTAGGCGAGCATTTCAACAAGGTCGGTTGCCATATCAATACGGCTATCGTCTACTTTGCTCTCGATTCTTTACGACAGCTTTCTATGCGCTTTATGGAGATCGAGGAACTACCGGGTTTCAAATTTCAGAAGGACTTCTTGAAACCTTTCGAGCACATCATGGCGAATTCGACCAACTTAACTGTCAAGGATATGGCTCTCAGATGCTTGGCTCAGATGATCCAAGCCAGAGGCGAAAACATCCGCTCTGGTTGGCGGACTATGTTCGGGGCCTTCACAGTTGCGGCTCGTGACCCGAACGAAGCCATTGTCAACCTGGCTTTCGAAAACGTAACACTCGTTTACAAAACCCGGTTTGGCGTAGTTATTTCGCAGGCTGCGTTTACAGATTTGATTGTTTGCCTGACTGAATTCTCCAAAAACATCCGGTTCCAAAAGAAGAGTCTACAGGCTATGGAAACTCTCAAGTCGATAATACCGCGCATGTTAAAGACTCCAGAATGCCCCCTATCTAGTAAGGCCAAATCCGAGACGAAACCCTCAGAGACTCTATCTAGACAACAGAGCGGTACATCATTAGAGGAGGGGTTCTGGTTCCCTATACTCTTCGCATTCCACGACGTCCTAATGACCGGAGAGGATCTCGAGGTCCGTTCGAACGCACTCAACTACTTCTTCGAAGCTCTCCTCCGATATGGCGGTGATTTTCCCCCGGACTTTTGGGATATCCTCTGGAGACAGCAACTCTACCCGATTTTTATGGTGCTTCGATCGAGACCAGAAATGACCAACGCCCTCAATCACGAGGAGTTGTCCGTATGGCTTTCTACCACTATGATACAAGCCCTTCGTAATATGATTGTACTTTTCACGCACTATTTCGATGCATTGGAATACATGCTGGATCGGTTCTTGGAGCTTCTGGCACTCTGCATTTGCCAGGAGAACGACACTATAGCTCGTATCGGCAGCAATTGCCTACAGCAGCTAATTTTGCAGAATGTTGCCAAGTTTAGCGAAGAACACTGGTCCAAGATAGTCGGGGCGTTCTGTGAGTTATTTGAAAGGACAACAGCATACCAGCTCTTTTCGGCTGCAACCATTAACGCTACGGCTTCGCTACAATCACCGGCACCTAATGGGCTTGGATTCGACATCCCTCTTACCCCAACAGCAGAGGTAATGGCCGAGGACAAGTCATTAGAAGTGAACGGTATGGGAGAAGCTGGAGAAGGTGTTGGGTCTGGCTCTGCACTGGTCAGCGCTCCCCAAACACCGAATCCCGACGAGTCAGCACGGCCGCGCAGTGGTTCTGTGGCATCTACGCCTCTAGAGGACTACAAACCCGCATCCTCTTTACAACAGCAGCCTATTGTGGTTACGGCCGCTCGCCGGCGTTTCTTCAACCGCATAATATCGCGCTGCGTCCTACAACTACTCATGATCGAGACAGTTAACGAATTGTTCTCGAATGATGCCGTGTATGCCCAGATCCCATCGGCAGAGTTGCTCCGCCTGATGGCTCTACTGAAGAAGTCGTTCCTGTTCGCCCGGCGATTCAACGAGGATAAGGACCTACGAATGCGACTGTGGCGAGAAGGCTTCATGAAGCAGCCGCCCAACCTGCTGAAGCAGGAAAGCGGTGCGGCGGCGACCTACATCCAGATCCTCTTCCGCATGTTCGGCGACACGTCGCCGTCGCGCGCGGAGAGCCGGCCCGAGGTCGAAAAGGCGCTCGTGCCGCTGTGCAAGGACATCATCAAGGGATACCTCGCCCTCGAGGAGGACTCGCAGCAGCGGAACATCGCCGCGTGGCGTCCGGTCGTCGTCGACGTCCTGGAGGGATACTCGACGTGGCCCGAGGCCGAGTTCGCGAAGCACGTCCGGGCCTTCTATCCCCTGGTCGTGGAGCTTCTGGGCAAGGAAATCAGCACGGAGCTGCGAGCCGCTCTACTGAGCGTCCTGAGACGCGTGGGCGAGGTGGGCCTCGGCATCGAGGGGATGGCTTCTTCCAGTAGTGGACGCAGGGAGAGCGTCGTCAGCGCGGCCACCGAGACACCCACCGTGGACCACGAACATGGCGAGGAAGAGGGCGAGATGGGTACGGCGGTACGGGATTGAGCGAGAGGTGTTTGATTGATGCACGGCAATGCAATGCTGCCGTAATTACTAACAGACAAAATTCTTAAATTTTTTAACTACCATTGTGGCTGGCTATGGTGAATATTCTTGTTGTTGTGTACTCTTATTGGGATGTGCGAATTCTGAAGGAAATGGGAATTCAAATACCTACCTACCTACCTTTTTGCCTGTTTGCCTATCAAAACTATAGACGTGTATGCAACGAACGGTGTTCGGGTGCTTTGCCTCATGTTAACGCGGATGGGAATTCTAAAACAAAAAACAAAGAAAGGCGAGCAGATATTGCTTGCTTGTTTTCTTCTCTTCTTGTTGTTATTGTTGTTGGTTATTCTTGTATAAAATGTACACACGGACACCGAGGTAAAAAAAAAAAAAATCAAGTCAGATGGTGGTCTAACTTAGGTAGCTAGATGGTTTTCAAAATTGGTACCTAGTTGATAGGGATTTGATTGAAGAAGTGTGGTATCCACGAAATCCACTCGCCGGCCTGTCGTCGAATGTCAATTGCGCCGTCGGGTCGGCTGTGCCGATTTTCGTGGCTGTGGCTGTGGTTTTTTGACGATTTTTTCATCCTCTTTTAGAATTTATCAATCTCGTGATTATTGTCCCATGTTGTCCCGTTTTCTTTTCCGCCGCCCCCCTTTTTTTACCTTCCCCTTCCGCTTCTTCGCCCGATTGTAAGCGTACTGGAAACTGGGCACGAGTTAAATAGAATGTGGAGGCACACACACACATTCATCTGATAGGGTACATTCTCACGTTTTATGTTTGGTGACGGGATGTGATGTGATGAGTTCGTTTTCCGTGCTATACTATTTTCTCACCTCACTTTTTTTGCTTCACTCACGTGAGGTAAATAGCAGTAGATTAGGTTCGAGTGTAAATTCTTGTGCCGAGTAAGTCAGTCTGTGTGTGTTAGTCAGTTGGTCTGGAACATTTCGTCTGTCGGGGGAAGGCATTGGTTCGGATCTTCGCATGTTCTCGTCGTCCGATTGCGGAAGGCTGAGCGAGGTTGCAGCGAGGATAGGCCGGGTGGGGGATGTGATGGCGAGGCTTAGCTGAATTAATTAGGCTTCTGCTAGCTCACGACATGCTCTGTTTCCTATCTTATATCCGCGTTTGCCGAGCAGCATCGTGTAGTAGATAGTTGCGTGATATAGCCGTATGCTGTATGAAGATGAGAATCACAATACACGAATCACCATACGTAAGGCTGCTCCTCTTGTTATTTTCTCTTCATCTCCCTCTCCTCAATGTGCTTCGGTATAATGCAGAATGCAGACGAGTGGTGCATCGCACAATGGGTTTATTCTCCACGATGATCGCCGATATTGCGTTGCAACCGGTTCGTTCCGCGCTTGTTGCGGTGATTACACACGTATATATATACATTACACACGTATACATGGGTCGTCGTCACTCTACATTCTCACGAAGCCTTATCTCAAGTAGTGTAACTAAACAAATATGTACAAGTTGTTTGTCTGTGTAACTAACTCTAGGGCGTATAGCTACGTATTCGGCGTATTATAGCGTATTATATTTAATCAAGCGCGCAGAAATCAAGAGGCGGTGTAACGAAGATTGATACTTGGAATACGTTCAATAGTTTCCGGGGCTGTGTTTATTTTTTATTGTTTTTTTTTTTTTTTTTTTTTTTTTTTTTCATTGTTTTATTCCTTCGGTCCATCGGTCGGTCCCGTCTCTCGCGCATTTATTTTCCTCACGCCGGTTCTCTCTGCAGTTGGTGTTACACAAGGTGGAACCCAGGCAGGTTACATGGGTTCATGGCACTGCGCCCGTCAGCCACCCCATGCGAGCTGTGCCGCGGGGTTTGAATCGGGGATGGATCGACGATAGATGGAAGCCTTGTGGAAGGGAACGTGGAACCAACAGAGCTGGGCGAGGAGGGGGGGGGGTCGTCAGATAGGCGGGTAGAAGTGAGTGGGATGTCGTTACACGGCGCTTATCTTTGGCTGAGATGAATTCACCGATGCATGAAGACATAGAGACATGATGACGGCATGTTTATCTCATCGAGTCAATTCGAGACGGTGTTTCTCACATCGAGTTCCCGCCAATTCATCCGTCTGTCCGTCCGTCCGTTCGTCCAGCTTCCGCTGGGTGGCGCAGTTCCTGTCGAAGAAGCCTCGAGAACGGATGCTGCATGTCTCTGTCGTCTGGCTGGATCTAATTGGCCAGTATAGCTGAGGTTTCGTTATATGCAATTGCTTGTTAGATTGTTTGCTTGCTTCCTGCTGATGTCAGCACGGATAGGTAGCAGAACAGAACACCTGCATTCGACCTGCCTTGTCAGCCAGCTAGCCTGCATGCCCAGCCAGCCTGCTCTGATAACACCACATGTAGATCACACGTACACTAGCTCTAATGAGGTGGGTGAGTGGGCACGGTTACGACGCCGTATGCACGCATCCCCCATGCTCGCATGTGCGTGGGACTTTTACTTACAACCATCCCGTAACATCCTACTCCGCCTCCCGGAAGACTGTGAAACCCGGTGCGTGGGTTTTGTGTATGTGTTTCCATACCATATATTATGTAGCCGTCGACATATGCCGAACATGCTCGATATAGCCTCGAGATAGCTCCGTAGTAAGCCGGAGGTAGTAACGCAGCACGTAGTACATTAGATGGAGATACGGGTTGTGAAACGTGCCGTCGACGACAACACGTAAGCACATAGCCTCCTCATCTGCCGCTTGCTTGTTCGTAGGCTATTCGGAAGTTGACACCGCCTGTCTGTTACGTTCAAGAACAGCAGTTCAGCGCTTGAGTAACATCGTCTCGATGGATGGTGATGCAAGTAAAATGTATAATATATGCCCCTTGAACCTGCAAAGACAACTATATCATGGGAATTAATTGTCCCAAAATTGCCGCGATAGCAGAGGATAATCTTCACTTGATAGAGTGTGAATTAATATCTCGTATCGCGGATAACTCTGTAATCTCGTGTAAGAGGGGCAGTTTAAACGCCACATCCACCAATCTTCAAGAAAGGGATCTGTCTTCGTGTAAGTGATCGCGATACACCCCAGACTCGACCAGAAAGAGAAAAATGATGGAACAGGTACCTACCTGCCCAACTGACGTGAGTCGAGATTCCACAAACCGGGTACGAATAGTCAAGGTGGCATCAATCCACTTGAATGATCGGTGAGTAGCAAATCCCGCTATACCAACGACCGATGCTCATTTCCCCATTGAGGTTGATCGTTGGCATCTTTACCCGCCGCCTACTTTACTTACATACTTACTCTAGCCTGTCTCGGGGACCTGCCTACCCGTCGTAGAGGCAGGCTGTAGGGCTGAGATGAGGGACCCGCCTGGCGGAATCGCTACTGTCGCAATCCGTCGAGCTGTCTATGTAAGTGGTTAGGTTACATACATGACACGGAACGGGACGCGATCGACGGATTTCGCATCCTGGGGAATCAGGACATCCCGATCTTCATTTCTGGCTTGTTCAAGTGGCATAGCGCAATTTACATACATAGCACTCGAGGCACTGTATGTATGCATCTCGTATCTGAGATGCGGTGGCGATATGTGCTAAGTTCCGAGGCCGGCTGGGCATGTGTAAGTGGCGGGATGAGTGGGGCTCCCGTCAACTATGTAGGTACCCACGTGCCGGGATGCCGGGACTAACAACTCCCCCGGGTGATTGAGACGGGGCGAACGGGCAGTCGGCTTGATTTAGTACGCCTATATCAGTAGATCTCAAGTAGAAGACGGAATTGTCCCTTGTGCTTGGTCAATTTACGCATTTCCACACATTGCTTAACTGTCTCGTCCATCATTACAAGACTGGCGTCGGTCAATCCGACCACATGCACGAGAAAGGCGATGCGCTTCAGCATTGCGAGGATCCGAGAACGAATCTTTCGTTTACAAGCGTGTGGGAGGACCGTTTTTCTAATCCAGATATCGGATCGGATGACATTCTAGCAAACCGTGAGCAAAATAGTGATCGATGCGTCTTCGATACTGCTTTGTGGCTGAAGGACGGATTACTACTCTGGGTCACGCGATGGAACGTCATGTGGTGAAGCCTATCGCGACAATCTCTCCTCTTGGTTAGAGGATCCTGTGTTAGTAATCTGGAACTTATGTAGCACCGTACGCCCTCGGAGTTAACGAGTTCGTGATCTTAAACGACTGCGGCATGCGTCCAGAACAAATAGCCTCCTCGTGCTACCATCTCGCTTATTTCGGACTAGGTATTCCCCGATGTGCTGCTCAAGCGAGTCGAAGCAAGCGAGTCGAAGACGGTAACATCGGATTTAGCTCGGCAAATAAAGGGCCGAGCTGAACTGGACTCCAAGCGATGAGAGGAGACGAGTCCCCGTATTTAATACGGGAGTATCGAACCCAAGCCCCGACGGCTAGGTTCGCGATAGAGCAGGTTTTTAGGCACCTGTGATGAGAAGGATGAATTTGGAAGTGCGTCGTAAGATAGAGACGGGCGAAGAGTAAAAGCGGTGAGAAGCCGAATCTGTATACGATAAGATATACCCTGCTGATCATATCAATCTCTCGTAAAGGGCGTTATTTTGCAACTCGTGCTTGTGTTCGTCCGCCGTAAACCATTCACCCCGCGCCACAAGTTATAAGATGAGTAAGCCATTCGCTGCTCTCCAAGAGCTAATTAGCCCGCAAAATCAACGCCAAGTCAGCATTGTTCGTAGACAACTGCTGCCGCAAGACGGGAATCGAGAGCAAAGTAAATAAACGCGAACTATTAGATAAGCCAAGCGTGTTCTGTATGTGTTACAATCCATTCCACGTTACACTGCTCACCTGGGCATAAGTACCGTATGTAAGTTGGTCCTGAGCCAATCAGCAAGCAGACACCCCTCGTTTGTGCCCTCGTCCGGGGATCCCCCCGTCGAGTAGGACCCTGGCTTTCTCTGGTGTGAGAGTAAGCCATTGCCGTATTAGGTGTTATGCTGCGATGGCGCTTTTTCTGGGCGCGGCGGGGAGGGAAAGAAACAGAGGTAGCGAGATTTCGAACTGCGGTAAGGCGGAAAACCGGAGAGCTGGTTCTTCTCGTCTCGTTCTCACGGCGGAATGCGCGTCCGCCCGCGCGCCCACCATCGTTCTGTCGGAATCGGACGCGGAATGGGATTGGATTCGTTGGGGGTGGCGGACTCACCTTGCCGCGCGAAGCCTCGAGAAAAAAAGCGGCGGTGATACTGTATAACGTACTGGGTAGTCAGTCTGGCGTTCGTACCGTAGCACAAATGATGACAACCCCTCATTTGTTTTCTAGAACACACGGCTTGCTTGACCCGTTGTCCTTTGCCGTCTTGTCCAACGTACCTGGTTTTCTGAGGTAAGCCGTCGTGCATAGCATAGGGACCCAAGACAAAGGTGGGTTGATTGCCTGCCGGCTAATGCATACACATGCATACACGCTCCCCATCCGGGATTCCAACCCTTCGAGATAATGCGTGGCCTATATTACACACTGCGACGTAATACCCCCCCGGTCCTAACACATGCTTGGTCGTTCTACGAAGCTGATAGCTAAGACTACCCAAGCTATACCGCCACCACCACAACCACCACTTACATACTTGCTTCCTCGGTTTGACTTCGCATATGATTTGTCAGTCTGATCGGAACCGAATAGTTTGCATATCGAGGCACGCCCACGTTGAATGAAGGCTCGCATCGCATTCCCCTTGCTAACTGCATGCTTAGCACATCGGAACTTGACCGCCCTTGGGTAGTCCAGGGACGCACGTTTGCCTAGTTTTTGCCAATTTTTCTATAGCAAGGAGGAGGGAGAAGAGGGAGGGAGAAGAAAACGTAAGCAGAGATGAGACGTTGCGCAGGTTGGCGGATTGGATGTTACTATAATGGCTCAAATGCCAAGCCACAAGTTGTTGTCATCGACATCTGATCGCACCTTTAAAAAGAACTCGGTTACCGGATCCAGCGGCGTACATTACATATTTAGCTTATTTCAACCTCATCTAATAGCGAACGGTTTCTAAGTCAATTAGTCATTCAACACGATTGAAGAAAATACCTATCAGCCCACAACCATCGCATCGTGAGGCCTCCCACCACCACTATGGTCGGCGTTCCCAAGAGCAAGCGTTGCACCTTCTGCAGAACACGGAAAACTAAGGTGAGTATATCATTTATTTCAATGACGGAGATCCGTGGCTCACGAGTCTGAGAACAGTGCGATGAGAATTGGCCAACCTGTGGAACCTGTGCTCGCGCTGGAAAGATCTGTTCGGGCGCCAGAACTACCTTCAAATTTGTCGGTGAGTGGTACCGTTATTCTCCAGACTGGTATCTCGCCCCTGGAGAGTTTTGATGCTTAAAACCGTAGGCGACGGTGCTGACCTCGGTAGTCAATGGCAGCCATAATGAGGTACCAGAGGATGGAAGGATTATAGATACAAACCGTCTCTCATCGGCGAGCACGGGCGTCAACAGAGCAGATAGGAGACGACGCATCGGCGATATCATCGTCCTCGATTCAAACAACATGGCCATAGAGGGATGTGGCTTCAAATACCATTCGCTCATGAATTTGCCACAACCTATACCGTGGAATCCGCCAGACAAGCTCAAGGCGCACTTAGTCGCATGTCTAGATGCCGAGCGCGGTACTGGCCACGACTTGCACATCTTGGGCGCCTTTCTACCCATGGTACCACAACACTTGGGCGACGAAAACACGGCGCTAGGTCATGCAGTTGAGCTCTTGCTCGGTGCTTGGACGAATAGCCGTCGATGCTTGCCGTCGGGCATGTGGCTGGACCTTAGGACATATAACAGGGCCCTGCGCAGTCTTAAGGCCGCACTTAACGACGCAAATATGGAACACCTCAACAACACGCTTGCCGCGTTATGCGTGCTGCAGAAAACCGAGGTGAGTCACGCCCGCCCAGTAGAAACATGACGCATATATCAATATGTCTGACTAGTCTTTGGGACTTTTAGGTTCTATATGACTTTGCCAGAGGCTCGAACCAAGAAAATCATGCAGCTGGTCTCATTGCCGTCATTAGTAAGGCTGGCCCAGCACAACCTATGACGAAGATGGCACTTCATGTGACGTTCGAGAGCATCTTTCACATGGTAAGTTTCGAAGTCGTGCGATGCTCGCACTCTGTCCCTTCCCGTCTAATCAGATCACCAGTTGCAAGAAGATATCCGGCAAGGCCGAGAAAGCGTCTTCCATACACCCGAATGGATGGCAGCACTTAAAGAGTCGATAGATAAAAGTGACGTTGGGCCCGTTCTCGAGCAATTGTACCGTCTCTGGGTCGAAGCGACGGCCTGGCCTGGCCTAGCACGCTTGGTTAGATTATTGCAACGAGACCCAACAAACACAATGGCCGCTGCTGAACTGCGCCTAAGGGCAACGTCCTTGGCGGAAAAGTTACGACATCAAGAAGAAACTATATTGGCCACTCTGGCTGAATCGGGAGCTATCAGCGAGGTCGAAAATCTCACTCGTCCAGATTTGTTTCCGAAGTGCTACGAATTCGCGGACTTTCCGACGGCAAAGTTGTTCTCTTCTCATGCTATGTTCAGCATAGTCACCTACCGGTGCCTACAAGAAGCAGACCGGGTCTTAGCCCATTGTGACCCGTCTGTCGAGAAACAAGCCAAAAAGTTTAGTAGGCGTACCTGGATGGCATACCCCTGGTTACGGAAACAGACACCCCTGGCCGTGGATTTCACAGCGTCTTTGGTATTTTCCTACGAGTCCGGGAACGAAGAAGAGCGCGCGTTCTGCTCTAAAGGTCTTGGGGAGATGGATTCGTCCAGACATCCTCCCCCAATAGGTGAATGGGTGGAAGCGACTATCATGGCCAACGCGAAAGCCTATTCCGGACGCCTCCCTTTTATCAAAACACAAGATGCGAAAGTCGAGTATGAAGGAATAGGCTGTCGAAGCTGATCATGGCTGCTGGGCTGGGTCGTCGCGTGTGACTGCAGGGAACTCTTGAGGTTGACGAAGGGGCGAAAAATACAGAAATATTTAATACTAGATTCGATCACGTCAACGACGGCTGCTTATAAGGCGATGTGGTTATGAAGCCGTAGGTCTACTGCTGGACGTTATTCGTGGACACCTACATCTAACGTATGTATAGATCATAACGTCTATTTCTAATGAAGAGTCTGGAACGGCTCCAAGATCATTTTAACGACGTCCATAAAATGTTGCCCATGTTGGTCAAGGGTATCTAGCACAGCCTCTCGTGGTTCTATCCAGGTATGGATAGAAGAATACCATAGTTCCGCATGATTTGTTGCATCAGTCAGCCGAGATGTCATGAATGAACTGTCTTAGCTCATCAGCCTCCTCAGGTACAGTGCGTTCAGGTAAGCTCAGGATGGCGCTTTTTAGTATATCATCTTGTTTTGATGCTTCTCGGTACAGCGTCCGAAGAGTGTTCATCTTGTAAGTCGAGAAGGGTGTAATTCGCTGGATACTTATCATGGTCTCGAAAAAGTCAATCAGGCTTAAATGCATCAATATATCTTCCTTGTCGATCATGTCAAGGGCTGCGAAGTACAACAGACCACCAACGCCTTCGGAGTTCGCATACTGTTGGTGGAGCTCTGGAAAGTGGGACTTGGTCACTGCGGCGAGATTCAAAGCCGAGAGGCGAGGCAGAATACGCAACAGACGTCCCTGGGCAAGGGATAGCTGCTGAGGTGTTTCGGTGCTCTGATGAGGACCATGGCTGCATAGAGAGAGGATGAGGCCGTAAACGTCACGATCTTGGAAAATCCTTCTCCACATGGCTCCTTGGCCGGGGGCTCTGCGGACAGCGATTTCGACGCCGCTCACAGCCAGACCTTCGGGTGGGCGAGTGTCAGAGTCAATGTCGAGCAGGTCGCCGAGTACCCTGGAACCTTTCTCGCCGACCTCGACCTGAGACGCACTCAACCATCGGGTCAGGAAGCTGGTGATGACACCCTTCATATTCGCAGCGAGTATGGCAGCGTCGCTGGGAGACTTGGCGGCTTTGGCAAGGATAGTCATAGCAAGGAGGTTGGCCGAGGGGGCAGGGGATCGAAGCGCCTGGACTATGGCCTCCTCGGAAGCTAGGCCGACGACTTGAATGAAATTGAGGGGGGCGAGGAGCTTGGTGGCCAGGCTGCAGAGGACGGCGGGATCGCGCTGGTATCGTTTCAATATGTCGGTGATCTTGGGAAGGAGACGGGGGATGAGGGGTGGGGTGTTGGCGTCTGGAGGAGGAGAGAGATGGGAAGTCAGCAGCAAAGTTACCAAGAGATTCGAGATTAAAGAGATCAGAGATTACATACCTGTCATCTGAAGCTCGACATGGTCGAATAGCTTGCTGTCCGGAGGCAGGGCCGGGTCGCTGACCAGTTGATCGAGATGTTTTTCCAGGTCGTCGACACCTGACACGGGGATGGTTTCCATGTCCATCTTGACAGCTATACGGCTCATAAGTGTTTGTTGAGAAAATGAGATATGAGATGGTGTTGTGTTGTCTGCGAAGAATATATGAATAGTATCCGACAGGTTGGTAACAGGCACCTCCGGCATAACGTAATGCCCCGCTGCAACTTAGTACTTAGTTACAGTGGGTCGCAGTACAGGCGCCACTGCCATCTTTCTGCATGGATGTGCCTTGTTGGTGTTCTACAGTACACCCTAACCAAATATGGGTTATATGCCAGAATAGGAAAGTCTGGACGCATGCGGCAACTCTCGTCTCTTTCAACTCGGTTGAGAGAGCTGCTGTGTGTAAAGAACCAATTCAACTCTACACAAGTCCTATGTAGTGGTCACGAAAGGCGTCTTTACGCTCGTATCGTAGCTTGTAGACTCACAACTCATATAAAGGTGCGTTTAGTGATGCAGCACCATCTCGTTACTGACGGGATCGCAAATTATATGAATTAATCGTAGTGGCGTTCGACTACGACCAACATAACTTATATCTATCGTGTATCGTATATGGTACGGATTAGGTATCCGAGGAACATTGTCTCAAACAGATGGAACGTTCGACCACCCCTCCACCTCCGGGACCCTTTTCCCCCCCGTACAACCTCGGCCCAGATGCTTTCAAGCGGCCATCATCGCCATGGGCCGCACGCTACAAGATCACCAAAGATGACTTCCTACACGACCTGGATGAGTTCCACCATTCCAGCTTTGCCCCCGAGTACCCGCGCCTAGACCCTCGCCATTACGGCGATTCTCCCGACAGCAAGGAGAAATTCCACGGCTTCGGTCGTGGGCTCCACGAGGACAGACTGCTCTACTCCGAGTTCCAGCAAAGACACGAACTAAAGATCTACTCATGGCAGGTTGGCGTTCTGAATCGTTACGTCGGTTTTGGCCCGAGATTTCCCAAGCTCCTGGGCGGCCATAATAGAGTCAAAACCGACAAGAACGACCCCGACTCCGTCATCGCTGCCATCCGTAGCTTCACTGGCGTCGATTATGCTACCAGTGACGAAGCTCTTACGGCTGTCTATCATTCCGAGAGGATCAAGGTAGACGATTCCAAGTGGTTTAGGTTCTTCAGGAAGAGTAGATGGTGGGATCCTGACCCGGGCGATGAGCCTGCTTTGGGGTTGCGATGGAGCGTCGACGATCCCAAAGTATGGGCACAGCTTGAAATAGTCCTGGAACTGGCGAACCGAATGCTGAATGCCCTTGTTGATGACAAGCATGAATGGTAGGTTCATTCAAAATCGCCACCCTCTGCTATGTCCCCCGCTGACGAGCGCACTGAAGGTTACGAACCATCTTATTCGGCCGTCTTGACTATTGGGAAAATTTCCGTGATGACGCCCCATCCGAGAATGCTCGAATTCTCCTATCGCGGGAAGTAGACAGGCTCGCGTGCCAGTCACAGGGTATACAAAGCTTTTGGGACACGAATCCGGTGCTACCAGATTGGCGATATCGGCTCGAGCAGTTATGCAGACAAGCAAGATGGACGTTTAAGGATGACCCGGGCTCGTATATCATGGGTCTAACTGACCCGGCGCGGGGGGGGCTAATGTCAGTAGAGTAGGTATGTCCCTACAAGTTGAACGGGCCGAACAGCTCCTGCCTCCAGATTCTCTGAATATTCTTCCCATACCGACTCATATTTTCGTGTAGTGTCACCTTTCTCAGGCTTCTGGTCGGAGACGAAATCACCCTGTCGGAGAGGTGTTTGCTTACTATCATGTCGACCACCACTGTAGGTTGAATTTGCATATGGCAATTTACAGGGGAATTAATCCATTGACTAACTACGCTTTAAGATATTACATGAACTTATGCATCACATCAATATCGTTCGGACGTATAGCGGGGAAAGCGACATCAATAATTATCTAGACCCCTGGCATGACCCCCGGCCAGAATTGGAACCTGTAAGTATTTCATCTCATACACGTACATGCTACAGCATATGAAAAGAAAAATAGCTTACTTAGGAGATCCACAGTTTGTAGACTACGATGGCGAGGCAGAAATGGGATGGGCCTACGAAAAGGCAGTTACTGGTGGCATTATACAAGACGCGCGTAGGTCTACTGTCCGAAAACCGAGCGATGTAGAAAGTGGTTCTAGCAAACATTTCTAAAGTCGTCGCTGCCCATGCACTAGTACTAACTTCTATTATAGCTGGTTTCGTATTACCGATCAATGTCGTCTACATTTCATGGCCGGGCTTTCGGGGTGGTAATGTAATGAATCCAAACCATTATTGTTTCTCTCCCGACCACGAATTCAAAACTTGGCGAATCACGTCTACATGGGCATCTATGATGCTGTCTTCGTCATTTTGGGATGATCCAACAATTCCAAAGAAGAGCGACAACAGATTTCATCTTGCCCCTCTCTTCATATCGCACACCAAAAACATAGAACCAATGCCAAGGACCTGGGGTCCGGTAGTTGTTGACAGAAATGTAACCAATACGAGCAGCTTGGACAAAGAGTTAATCAAGGATTGGGACGAGAGAACCAACCTATGGGCCAACTTGCGCCAGGGGTGGTATGACGTGGCAGTAAAAAGATGGTGGGAGTCACCGGTGAGTGAAAGCGAGGGGCTGGGGTTGACCTTTTCTTGAACTAGACATACTGGACCAGATGGAAGATTTTGCTGACTTTTCATCTGTCCATTACCTAGTGGAGTGAAACGTAAGTATTATCCAGTCTCGTGTTCTTTCCAGTTCAGCCGGTAGATAGAGAGCTGTATGAATCCATGCAGGCTGTTTTCTTTGAACAGAATGCTTCGATCCTCCTGAAAGTATTCACATTTCTTGGATGAATATTCACTGATTTGAAACATTAGTGGTTTGCGCCCAGGTCTGAACGATTTCGCTCAAGGTTTCAAAGATCACGATGAAATAAAGTGCGCCCAGGAGGCAAACGGTCTTGTCAAGGTCCTCCCCTGGGATGATGCGGCTAGCTTTATGGAGAGCCTCCCACCTTATGATAACAAAGGCTGGGTTTATTCCGCTACAGGTATGCATCTTTCAATACACCTACCTCCTCCACTGCATAGCATAAAGACAGTCATTCTAAGGGGTGTTCAAACAGGTCTCCTCATGTTGGCCGCATGTCCCATGCGAAAAACATTTTTAGTAAAACTAGCTTCTGAATCCAACCTCACAAACGGAGGCACTATAAGACCGAGCGTCTTTGCGGAGGACGATGAATTTGAGGTCATTGAAAGGCGACCCATAAAGAACAAAGACGAAGAGCTCGTTATCAGCCCCCCGGTGGTGGGAAATCCCTTTCGAGGTCAACCCCAGGCATATGCGAACACGCAATTCGATTATCTCAACATGGTGTCTGATCTGATACATCACTTCGGGACCACCAAATATGCCGTGAGTGGGCCGTGGCTTTTCGAAATCATGAGGGTTGGCAGGCTCCTCCTAAATGAACGGACACGCATGGCCCTCGATCATCCGGCAGATTGGATGAATAGATGGGTTCCTTCATGGGACTTCCGGGTACCGGAGTACGTCTCGTCTGATATGAAGGGCCAACGTAATGGTGAGTACTAGACGTCTATTGTCCCTTATCTAGATTATACTATTATGGAGACAAGAGTTTCGGGTTTCTAATGCTTATAACGGCGAATCCGATTTTCGAATATACACATGGAATGACTCTCATTATGTATTATAGAGAACAAATGATAGCTAACTCATGTCGTTTACAGATGGACTCTGGGTTGAATGGGATGCAAACGCAAATGCATGGAGGGCTGGAGATCTTTGGGATGTAATCGTTTAATCTTTGAATTATTTAAATATACAGATCAGGAAGATTAGATGCAATATGTATTATATGTATTCTTTAGCCGATAATCTTAGTTGGGCGAACTGGAAACTCGGCTTCGGTGGATGGAAAATTTAGGGTTATTTAGATATTAAAGTCATCAGGGCTACATTTATTTCATTATATATAGACAGCTCGTCGATACCTAGTCGTTTTGTTATTAGAGACACAATGTCTCCTGGGAGTGAGAGAGATACTTATTTTACACGCAATAGAAGATACGCAGTATGAAATCCTCTTAAGCGGGAGGATCTACGTGATCTATTACGTATCGATATCTAGATACTAGTTACCAAAATATTGTTACAGCCCACACAATCTCAACAGTAGTCGTTTGTCGGACGCTAAGAATGAATCGTATAAGTAACGCTACCTAGCCACAGCAAAAGGGGGGGATGTCTAAGTCTAAGTACCAGCAGCAAAGAAGACGTTGGTGCAGTATCATACAGTAATTGAGAACTTAGAAGTAGAGTAGTCAAAACAGTATTCAATCGTCTATCCTGAGACAATAACCCCAAGTTCACAGGAACTGCCAGGTCCCATAACTAAACATCCGCATTGAACACGATCCGCTGTATAACGCCTCGAATAGAGTCATCACTCTCCAACGTGTTGTCGTAATCGACTATTCCAGCATAGCTCTGAGCAGTGTGCGTCGCAACAGCATTTTCGCACGCATTCAAGACATACTGGAGACTCGGTCGATCCCTCGGATTAGCCGCCTGGCATAGCAGAAGCAGATTCCTCAAGGCCGGAAGCACATAAGGACTGTCGCGGAGGGCGGGATCGGTGAATACTACGATCTTGCGGACGTTACCGGCTTCGTCGGGAATTTCAACTTCCATGTTCTCATCTGCTAGTGTCGAATACTTCATAGCGACAACACCAGCTATTATCTGCGTGAGAAGTGTTTGTTAGCTAGTAGATAATTCTGAGTATGAGGTAGGCCTGCTTACCCTAGCTGCCTCTTGTATATTCGTCTGGTCTGCCGTTACCCTGAGTATTTGATGCCCTTTGTTAGTTGCAAGATGGCATGCGGACTTGGGGGGGTTGACAATTCTCACCAGTTTCCAGGCGGTGATTCCATCGCTTTGCCAAAGTCAATCACCTGGACGTTTCTTGTTAGCTTGGTTGAGATACGCGGCCTGTACAGTAGCATATCGATAGCTGTACGCACCTTGAGAATAGGAGCATGTCGATGCTCTACGCTGTCCGGCGTCAACTCGCCAATCAACACGTTTTCATCGTGCAAATCGTTGTGAATAATGGAAGAAGGCTTCTTGGTTCCGTCTGCGGGGATCGTTTCATGTTCTCCGTTGTGCCAAGGGGGGTACGCGAAGCCGATGCAAGCTCGGATAACTGTTATAAAATCAGCTTGACAAGCGTTTACGATATCACTCGCGTTGCCACGGCAATTCATTCCGGCCATTTTCAAATAACGTCAAATACTTACGGCAGAGGAACATGCTCCAGAGAACCCGATTTGGAACAGGTATGTTGCGCGCCTTCACCCTCTTACAGAGGTCTTGAATACTGCCGTACTCAACATATTCCAAAACCAGCGCAGGCCGCGAGACCTTGGACCCATCTAACTCTTGGCCCAGTAACCCAACAATGTGTTCAGCGCCTTGTAATATAGTGAGCCATCTGAGCTCGTTTTTAAGTTCGTCGTCGGCCTGTTGGTTTCTGTTTTCGTACTCGGAAAATGCGAATTTGACGACAACGTTCCGTTTCTGCGTCTCCGGGGCCTCGCGTTCGAATTCTTTAAAGAGAAGCGCTACAGCTCCTGAACCTAAGCCCAATCGTCGCACAAATTCGAAATTGTGATTCTTGGCGAAGTACTCGGAGTACTCTCCTGTGAGGCGCTGTATGTTCTCCTCCCTGAGCTTCTTGCGCTCGCTCGGTCGCAGCATGTTAGCGTTAAGATGCACGAACAATAAAACAGACACTTAGTTTGATAATCTATTAGAGTGTATCCTACGTGAAGAATACAAACGAATTTTGAATATCTATACGCTTTCGGCTTGAAATGAAACAAAGAAGATGCCTTGGTTTACCACAGAGAGGTATGAGGCTTTGACTGCCAATGGCCTGGTATTGACTGCTACACGGACTATTGTTAACTCGTACAGAGTATGTACACTGTACACGTCTACAAACTCTTATTCACAGGTTGTCTTTATTATAGTGTATCTTCTTCTTCGAGTATGTCATCCAGTCAAAGGACCAAGACTACGACCAATGGTTCGAAGACATCAAGCAGTCAAAGGATTACATTGGCGCTTTACCGACAGATATACGCGCTGATCCGAAACATTCCTTTTATTTTGCAATTGTTGGTGCCTATTATGTCTTAGCCCATAAGTTCCCGGCTCTTTTTTGTAAGAGGGAGGGCAAAGTTGAAGGCGCTTTTGCCAGGGGCGTTTCTCTTGAAGATATGATGCGCTGTGCGATCGTCCTCAGACATAATAAAGCAAGTACTGTCTAAAATATGTTGGTTGCAAGCGATACATAATGCATCGTCATTAGTATTTAAAGGTAATAATCATGCCTGAGCTATTTGAAAAGGGGATAAAAGTGGAATGGAAAGATAGATACGCCTAATAATCATATTATCCGAGCATTATTCAATCGTCTTATAAAGTAGCTAAGTAGGTATATCTAGGAGTGCATGCGGCCCCGTTATCCCCTTTTCAGCATCTGAGCCGAAGAGGCATTCGGACAGATCAACAATTGAACTACCTTCATATTAAAATAGCCCGGGCAACTTACCTACCCCTTAGCCCTAGCCAAGGAGGTAATCTGGCTATTACACATCCAAGGCCAGCAGATATTAGCAGATTTGATTGGGAACTGCCTGATCAAATTTAATAAGTTAATGGGGTGGATTTGGAGGGAAAAAAACCAAGAGATTCATTGAAAAACTAAGTTGCCTAGCATTAGGAAGTTTACCATTAGGATGACACGCCCCATTGTCCTGGTACGCCATGAGCTGGTGTTGAAAAGTTGAAACAGGAATCGCAAGATTATTGGAAGGCTTTACCTTTTCCGAGCATATATTAGCAACGATAATTAAGTGTGAGGGAAAGCGAAGCTTGGAAAATTAACACCAGACTTCCTAAAACTCTATAAAAGTGAGATGCGCCTGACCTTGGAGTCGGTAAGGCTTTCCGTTTTGGTGGCGGCTTGCCTAGCGCTACACGTATTATCTCAAATATCTGATTGCAGGAACATGTAATAAGAAGTGAGATACCTAGGCAAGATGAAGTAGTCGAACGTCGGCTCAGAAGATATGAGCTGTGACCTCTGGCTCGTAGCGGATCGATGAATTGGACAAATCCTGTACAGTAAAAGGATCCTTATCGTCAATGGCACCATGAAAAGGTATCTTCAACTGAAATCCGTAACGAAGGCAGTACTTTACAAACGACCAAGACGGACAATCTGAAAACGAGCTCCTCACCATACACGGACATTTCGCTCGCCATCTCGAATGGGTATCTCAACATCAAGACACAGCAGAGACTCAGTACAACAACTTGCGATCTAAATATATGAAAACAAACTTCCAACGACGCATACATATGCACATGCGCTTCCCATGGCTGCTGTCCGTGTCGAATCCCTATTATATTGCCCCCTTCCTCGAGGCCAAGAAAGATCCCGTCGCCCGATTACTAGCCGATCACTGAACTAGATTGCTAACCTTGCGTTCTGAGTTCTCCATATCTGCTGGTCTTGTTCTTGGTCTATTGAATCCTTCACTCTAAGACTTGTGAGACTGTTATTCTTTCGTACCTCTCGGATACAGTCGACGACGACATTGATAATCATTCGCCCGATTAGATGCAGACGAGACAACTGCCTCCGAGATTGTCAACATACCCAGAGGAACAGATGTTACCTTTGCTGCCCCGAACCAATGGGTCCTGGATGATATTGAGGACTTCACTGGTCAAAAACCGCGGCTTGCATAGACAACGTAGGCACCTTAGTGGAAGCAACTAATAAGCTTCCAAGGCCTTTCTACGATTATATGACGGTGTTCTGTTGCCATTTACAGCTTTATGGGGGTCAAGACCATCACCATTACTCACGATCCAGTTCATATCCCTCGTCCTGGCACAACAACCAACCCTCACTCCAGCTCCAATCCGTTTATATGAACACGAAATCTAAACCGATGGGCGCGACTACGAACACATACCAAATCGTTTCTTTCGGCATTGCCGGCAGCTTTTCTTGGCTGAGGACCACACACTTTGTGCCATAGCATGGTGTGCTGTGATGGCACATCCAGTTCTGAATATCCCGGCGAGGAGAAAAGCCCTCTTACGAACGTCTCGCGGATTTCACGCGCTATCATTAAGTCTCACGGCAGCTACCGCCAAATAGTGCTATATTCTCCAGGCATTGGTACCGACGAGCGCGATCCCTTCAATTCAATGAACCAGGGTTTAGATGTTAGTAAGTATTAAACACAGTCCGTTGATGTGACGGAAACTCTATTATTCCTCGAGACGAACTACAGCAAGGCTAACAACGCATTTATCGGCAGACCTCATAAGTCAAATCGGGGAAGCATACACTTTTCTTTGCTATAACTAGAACAACCACGCTGCCTAAAAACGTCGTCTCCAAAGAAAAGACACATGGATCTGCAAGATTCATATTACAGGGCAGTTATCTGACAAACCACTTCAATACAATACCTGCCGGCCTCTCAAGGAAAAGTCACCTGAGCCCGGATCGAACAAGTGAACTAATCGTACCGCAAACTGGCACGCATTAGGATTTCTGGGAGGATGACCTTGGCTAAGCAACTTTGACGAGCAACAAAACTTGGTCATCGAGAAACAAGACACAAGAATAGTGGTATGCCAATTAACAGACTCCAGGTCTAACTTTATGGCCTGTGTAATAAAAGGGACGGCATATGCGACACACTTCAGCTCCACCAATTCTTCCGAGCTTCTTTGCACTGGCACCTCATCTTTCACCTGGACGGCACTGCCCGGGGAACGAAACGGTTCTGAGAGCGGCAAGAGGGCACCACCGAAGATGACCCGGCGTTAGAGGAACAGGTCCATCGTCTCGCCTCGCTCCGCCAGCTCACCACGCAGCAAAACATACGTGCCATGTACAAGAGGAACAACATCCACATGCGGGAGCATCAGGTCAAACCGTTCGAGGCGATCGACGAGGTTGACAAAGTCGTATACATCGCAGGCACCGGAGGTAGAAAGTCAGTGGCCTTCACCCTGCCCGCCTATGTGCAGCCCGATGGAACCAACAGGACAGAATTGTATTTTACCCTGAATGGGTAACCTAGCAGTCCAATGCAGCCAAAGAAAGCCTTTACGCATGGAAGAAGTCTGTTGGCGATTTCGCTTTGCTGTAATGTTATCCCGTAAAAAGGATTAAATAGTTTAACTATTCAACTTTAATATTCAAAATGTTTACGGATTTTTAATAATATTATTTATTATTTGAACTTTGATGCTTAATTAGTGATTAAAACAGTAAGTATACTCTTAGTTAGTATTATTATTCAACTGTTATACCATTTATTAAGACATTGTTGTTCCACTCTTTACTACACCTGCGTTCCATAATTGATTCTTAACCCAAGCTTTAAACAGTACAATGATGGTGGTAATATGGTCTGGATATCTGGTTTTGGATTCTCGAGCAGAGAACTGCCGTGCAAAAAGAGCCGGCTTCCGAATGCTAATAGCAGAGTTCCCAGTCACGCCGATCTTGAGGCAAAGGCTAGTTTTAATACCGCTAGCGACAGCGACTCTGACATTAAGGTAGCTGATGATGATACCGGCGATTCTGACGAGGGCGGCGGTGTAGCAGAGTCATCACGGTCGCAGGAGTTCGATACTGCTTCCAACTCGATTCCTGGTTATCGAGGCCGATCTGCACACCGCGATGCTAAGCCCGAGTATTGGAAGGCTATGTGCGTCATGCTGGGGTGCTCGGAGTCTAGTATTCATATAAAACCCCGCGGATTCGCCAGACCCCTTTTTTGACTATCAGGCCTACGGCGCGTGGTGGATGATAACTCAAACAGCCGTGCGCGAAGTTTGGGCTGGATTGCTAGACGATGCAACGGGAGTAATCGAAGGACCCCAAACAACACCGTTTTTATGGACCACCCGATATCTGTCCCATGTCTTTGATTCTTCGCCGCAAGTTCCTCCTAGACGAATCCTTCACTAAGGGCTTTTTCTTTCATCGTCCTCCTCCGTTGTGAGACTGTTTATTCTATTCTGACATCTGCATTGTTGGCTTAGCACGTAGGGCACTGGGTAACTGACAATGGCGGCCCCGGACTGGGATATCTCCCTGGTTTCCTGCAAGACGATCTTGTGAGTTTCGGCCAGGTCTTTATGCTTGAACACATAGCCAGCGTTGTTCTTGCGATGCAAGACAACCCCTCTCGCCTCGCCCAGCGAGTGTCTAGAATCCAGCTATTTAAATGGAATGGAAAGGATGTGGTCTGTATCTTGTACGAATTGTAATCCTTTTTCGCCTCGGGCGTCCACGCATGATGGCTTCTATCGTTATTTGGCTGCTTCTTGTTCTCGTGGGACAGCTCTTTTCATTATCCATCTTCAGTGTCTGGCACTAAGCTACGAAATCATCACCTTTATATTCGCGATTTAGATTTTCAATGAAAGAATCAATGGACTTGATGGAAGATGCTGAGTCACCTGACTTGGTTGAAGATTCTGAGGCAGCGCGCTTAACTGCTCAAGCTGTGCTCTTTACGTATATCTAACTAAACAAGTAGGGATTTGGCAAAGAATCTTAAAGAGGCTTTGACCAGGAAGGAAGAAATGCACCGATCACTGCTAAAGGAACAAGCCAAAACCGAAAAGCTCAGTTAAGAACACCGGAAGCTACTTGTCCAATCAAAGAATACGAGAAACGTCTCCCACTCTTTACTACACCCTCGCAGGCCATCGCGGCAGCCGGTAATCTCTTGGTGGATGAATTCGGTTTGTATTGGGCTTCCATATTCCTTCTGAAACGCATTGGTACAATTCAGCAAAGTATCAAGGTAAACGATGATGTTACCTACGAGAAGGTTAGCGCTCAATGGTTCACCTACTCAGTCATTTACGAAGTCGTCAAAGCACTATAGGACATCCCGGGTACCCAGAGGTCAATTTATACCCCCCCCTCCCCGCGCGCCTTTTCGATGTCTCAACTTGAATAATAGGACCAACTAAGGGAGCATACTCGCTGTCTTAATCACCGAATGAAGATCGAATAAACTGTTTAATCTTTTTTTTTACCGGATGACTTGGCAGTGGATTCAGTACCAGCCACCCCCACCCCCACTAAGTGTGGAGCCATGTCCGGGGTCTATCTGATAAAAGCCCCGCCAAAATTTTGAACAGCAGCAAGTACAGGTAAAGGCGCATACCTGAGAGTCATCTCGGCAGTCACGCCAACGTTTCTCATCCAGTTCTCAAACCTTTTTCTTCTTTTTCCAACATCACGCTAACACTATACTGCATTCGACACCAAGTCGCGACTATAAACTCCCGAACTACAATCTGCTGCGCGTACATGTGCTGAGATGTCTGGTCGAGGTGGCAGAGGCGGCCGTGGTGGTGGCCGAGGTGGTAGTCGAGGAAAGCCGGCGCCTCCTGGAATGCCCGGCGGCGATGATCCAAGTCTCATTGTCAATGACCAACCCCAGGAAACCTACCCGGTACATTCCCGTCAACCGGCAGTCGATTGCATGCCTTGTTTGTTCGCCTTACTGACATAGCGCCCACCTAGAAATTCTACAAACCTCCCGTCGCTCCCCATCTAACCCCCCTCGAGGAGCGCGCAGTCGCTTGCTTCGTCGAGTTCCGTCGCGCATACCACAATGCACCGCTATACACCCACCGTCACATCAACGGCGAGTTCCTGTCCATGAAGGACCCCGTTCTTCCTCGTCACGGCCGGTCGCAGATTAATGCGCGGTACGGCGTCAAGAACCGCGCCACCGTCGACCCCTTCCTCGCGGTACCCATGTACAGCCATCGCTTCGTCGACGACACACGGACTTTGCCCAAGCTCAGAGACACTCGGCCGTGGGTCAAAGATCTGTTCCCGGAGGAACTATGGGCGACGCTAGACGGCAGAGACACAAGCGGGCCCAAGGGCGGTTTCCAGACAGAAGGGAATGTGGCGAGGAACAGAAAACGGAAGTTTCACGACGACGATGATGACGATGATGAGCACGAACCCTACGGCGAAGGCGATGATGACGAAGAAATCTTTGGTGGGAGCCGGTCGCAGCGGCGTCGGGAGAACGAAACCGAGGAAGAGCGCAAGGCCCGCATCGAAGGCGCTGGGAAGGACGCCGATAATGAGGACGGGGATGTCGGCGACCCTGACGATGAGGAGGAAGAGGAGTTGGAAGTGGAAGATGACGATTACGATAGCGCCGAGGACGAAGACGGCGGTGACTACAATGCCGAGGCGTATTTCGATAACGGCGACGACGATGACTTCGGCGACGACGACGGCGTCGGCGAAAGGTATGTTTCTTCCGCCTCAGGCGGAATTGTAGCCACTCTCACGACTGTGGTTATCAATTTCATGTGTCTGAGTTATGGTTTGCTAACTCTTATTACTATAGTGCTATGGATTTCTAGTGATATGACTATCTCGAACAAGACATTAGAGATTGTATGGCACAGGGCGTTCATTAGGGTTTTTTCCTAGGAGGCGGCGTTTTCGAATTTAGGAATGATGCCAGTAGCTGTCTTTTCATGAAAGAAGCTAACTTGAGACGATACCCCCAATGCAAATCTTCCTAACCGAAGCTTCTAACCATGCTATGGGCGTAATGCTATTCGTGATCACATGTTTATGTCTTGCTAACACCCTAGTATCCCAATGCCCACGCCGTAAGGAACAACAACTTTCAATACTAATGAACTCGCTTTGAAAACACAGGGAGCTAGTTAGCTATCCGTCTCGCGGTAATATATACTGAATAGTCAAAGCGTTCCTATCGATGTAACCCCAAAACTTGTAGTTACCATCTCAGCTTCGCTTGAAGCCCCATGGAGCATCAATTCCAGCCTATCGGGGATTTAGCTTGGAGATTAGCGCTCAACGTTGCGGGTTGGCAGCACCCCTCTCCGCCCTTAATCCCTGCTTCATTGAAAAAGTCATCTTTTAGGAGTGCAAAGACAGCTACATACAAAAGCAGATCACATTTATAAAATAGTATCATTTTATTAGGTCTTACAATATCTCGAGATCAGAGTGTAGAATGCAGTTTGTCTAATGCAATATTTAGTATAAAGAACATACCAAAATTGACCAGGCCACTGTGACCGTTTTACAGATAGGTACCTACCTACCCAAACTAACTGACCGGGGTAGCTGTTCTTGTAAACATGAACAACGTCATGCAGGTCGCCAAGCTTTTTCGCTCTTCCCACTTCCCTATCAAGATTCTCGTCCAAGGCACGAAGCGAGGAATATCCTCCAATCCGCGTCTGTTTTTTGGTTGATTTCAGCTCGTCACATTTCCTATAAACAGGCCTACCTAGAAATTCCTAAATATCCTTTGTCCTTCAATCGCTTCTACCGGCGCTACCAAATGCGCTCACACTTCTCGATTAGCCACGACGATTTAGCTTGATATCGAGACTGAGATTGAGACTGAGACTGAGACCGAGAGCGGGAATTGAGCATTGCGCTTTAAGATGGGAAGCTTCAGCTGGCGTAGGATGCTTGGCTGGGACCGTCACCCAGCCCATAACTATAGTAATCGCGAGCGATCCATTCTCGAGTCTAGAAGACGTCGTAAGTTTCATTCATCTCTCTTGTCACACCATACAACTGAGGGGCTTGATGACTGACGGCTTTCGGCCTCTCTCCTTAGTCTTGCCATTGCATCGGGATCCGTCGATCAAGTCTGCGATTCCCGCTCCTGAGGTGACAAAGATCGCTCTCCGCTTGCGCTATCTTGTTCAGGAATGTGTTCCCTGCGAATTGGAAGAGCACCAGATCACCCAACCTCACAGCAAAGTCATCACCCAGAAAGTCATCAAAGCTGCAAAGGAGGCAGGTGGTGCCGAGAATAGGCAATGCGTTGTCTACTGCCTGTTGGTCGTGAAGCGCTGGTTCAAGCACCAAGCCCTGTGTGAGCTCTGGGATGCCGATCTGCACCAACTCCGCGCTACGGCCTGCGAGGTCATCGCGAAACAGATGTAAGCCTGGAACCTCTTATGTCGCATGATGGTATCTGATTATTGACTGAGATTCAGCATTGAGACTGAAGACGATATGACGTATCTGCTTCATTCGGTTCTACTGAAGCGGTACTCGATCATCATTGATGACGAGCCCACGCCACCCGTCAATGTCATTGAAAAGGCCGTTGATCTTCACGCTTTGCGCGTCATTGGCTCTTCGGGCTATCAAAAATGCCTGAGTTACCTCTGGAAAGGCTGGCTTGTGCAGGATGAAGACGACCCTGCCAGTTTTGTCGACTACAAGGAGCGAGGCAACCCGTCATTCTTTGCTCACCTCGACCCAGACCGCATGCGCGCACCCATCTACCAAAATGCATTCTTGCTCATAATATCTGTTGTATACCTAGCACTCTACACCGCCGCCATCAACACTATCAACCCCACAGGCGACCTCGACTTCGTCGAAATACTGCTCTATATCTTTACCTTTGGCTTCATCTTCGACGAGCTCACCAAATTCTATAAGGCCGGTTATCATATCCTCGGTTTCTGGAACGCATTCAACAATACATTGTACTCGCTTTTGATGGTCTCATTGGTCTTGCGCTTCGTGGCACTGAGTCATGGACAAGATGACGGTGGGAAGCGGGAGAAGTTTAATTCCTTGAGTTACAACTTTCTCGCATTCGCGGCGCCGATGTTCTGGGCTCGCCTTCTCCTATATCTCGACTCGTTCCGCTTCTTCGGGGCCATGTTAGTTGTATTGAAAGTTATGATGAAAGAAAGCATAATTTTCTTTGCACTCCTCATCGTCGTCATCGTTGGTTTCCTCCAGGCCTTCCTCGGTATGGACTACGCGGACGACATGGCCAGGGAAGACACCATCTTCATCCTACAAGCGATGGCCAATGCGGTCTTGCAGAGCCCGGATTTTTCTGGATTCGAGCGGTTCAGTCCACCATTCGGAATCATTCTTTACTATCTGTTCACTTTTGTTGTTATGGTATGTAGATGCCTATCCACCCCAACTCAACTCCACGACATCATGAGCCCATTGACTAATTTGCCATTTAGGTCATTCTGTTGAACGTGCTCATTGCCTTGTATAACAGCGCGTATGAAGACATCTACGACAACTCAGATGACGAGTATCTCGCTCTATTTGCTCAGCGAACGATGCAGTTCGTCCGAGCGCCCGATGAGAATGTCTTCATTGCCCCCTTCAACCTGATCGAGATCTTCTTGCTAGTCATTCCCTTCGAGTGGTGGCTGCCCAAGGCGCAGTACGAACGACTGAACGATATCGTCATGGGCATCATCTACTCGCCACTCCTGTTCTGCGCGGCCCTTTTTGAAGTCCGCATGGCGAAGGAGGTTCGCATGAACAGGAAGAGAGGCGAGGAAGACGATGACACTATCGAGGAGTGGGAACAGATGGCCGACCAGCTTGATTTCGAGGGCGAGGGCTGGGCCAAGAAGGTTGGCGAGAGCAAGGCTAATGTCGAGGATGACGCGGCTGTGCTGGAGATACGACAGTTGAGATCTGAGGTGAATGAGTTGAAGAATCTCCTGCAGAAGCTGGGTAAGGGGCTCGGGGAGAGCGCTGGTGGTGATAGTTTACTGGATACCTAAGGAATAAGTTGGTAGTAATTGTGATTTGAATATGTTGAAAGCCGACGACGAGTAAGGCAGCATCTACGGTAGATTCCAGAGAATTTTTCTTATCTAGTATCATGTTCGCCTTGGTATACTCGCTGAGTATGGAATCGTTGTCGTTATCCTTACCAGCATCCTGATGGATCAAACACGTAAGGATAGTCATCAGGGTCATCTAAGATCGGTTCTTCTATCGATATCTTTGATATTCTCTGTCCATCAGACAACAGAGGATGCGCTCATCCCATGCGAGATTTTAGTCTTAAGAGTGACAACGCGAACAATCGGCTAATCAGCGCCTTTCGGGGTTCCTGGGGAACATTAGTCCGGTGCTGCACCTCAAATTAACTCGCTACATTCTTGCTGGGTCGATGTCCTTCTTCTCGCTCGCAGCCTCTCACGTAGCACTCGTCTGGAAAGAAAAAGTATGGACTTCTGAATTTAGCTATTGTCTCCGTTTATAAAGGAGAGCAGTTCTAATTCAAAGCTACTGAGGCCCTGTTATTGTCACTGATCTGGCTGTCACTGACAAGCACTAAGCCAAACACCTCTCACCTTTTCATATGTGTCAAGAGAGATAACCAGCAACAACCATCTTATGAATCCAATAATGCATGATCGTCAATCTCATTCGTCCAATTGCGCTTCATTCTCAAAATTCTAACATCTCCTATAGATTTTTTCATTGGCAAATTGAATATGTACGTTAGCATGACACAACATGGTCAGCGACGTACATCCCTGAATCCATCTTATAGGAGGGGCGGGCATTGACGTCATCCCGGCGCGGAACCTGTTTCCATCTTCTTAGATTATCGACAGACAGATACTCTGCGATTGTTCGGCTGCTTGGGTGAAAAATGTTGTTGGAATGTTCAATTGATTCGTACAGGATTCTAACTTAGATATCTAGCTAATCAGCTTCTCCTTGAGTTATCACGACATCAGTCCATCCATCTATCTGCCCTCCTCCTCACTCACATCGTGTATAAGCCAAGCATCAATCCCAGCGAACAACCACCTTAAGCAGGACGAGAAAAACAAAACACTCTTGTTCTATGCTCATTCCCTCTCGTCAGTAAATATCATTCATGTAAAAGAAAGAGAGAGAAAAAATGAACATCAACGTACCAAACCTCATCAACGCCGCCTTCCCCGAGCGCGACACGCAAAACCGCAACGCGGTAATCCTCTCAGAGAACAGCGGACCAAACCACAACGAGCAAGGCTTCCTCTCGTCCTCGTTCCCACGCAACCCCCATAAAGTCTTCGTGACGGCCGACAGCGACGACTTCGACGAGGGGTACCTGCGTTCCCTGCGCGACGAGGGGTTCGCGGTGCAATACCTGGCGCTCGGCTCGGGGGTCGGCGACGACGAGTATCGCGCGCAGCTGGCGGACCTGCGGAACGTCGCCGCCCTGGGCCCCTGCGAGACCTTCGCCGTGGTGGCCTTTGGCGAGGCCGCGAGCCTGTGTCTCGAGTTCTGGCACGGCAGGGACAATAACCCCGAGTTCAAGCTCGCCGCCCTCGTCGCGTACTATCCCGCCCGCATACCCGACCCGCGGGGCGCGTTCCCCGGCGGCATCAGGGCGCTTGCCCACCTTGTTGATGACGAGGTGGGCGTCGTCCATCACAGCCAGATCGTCGGCATCCAGGGGAAGAGGCGCGTCGTGAAGCGTGCGGTTAAGGGGACGGGGGTTGGTGGGAGTGCGGTCGTGGGGGGACATGCGACGAATTATCCGTGCTATCGATATCAGGCGCCTGCTGGGTTTGCCGAGGGCGATCTCGATGAGTTCGAGCCTGTTGCTGCCGATCTCGCTTGGAGTCGGAGTCTGGATGTCCTGAGGACTGCGTTTCGGATTGACGTTGAGTTTGAAGGGGTCGTGGAGAAGAATCTGGAGGGTGAGTTTTTTTATTTTCCCCCTTTTCATGTCGGGTTTCTCGAACGGAGGTTGCTGGCCGCATGGGCAATTATAGGGTGTGTGAAATGAGCGGATGGGAGAAAGAGCGAGAAATAAGCAACTGATTTTTTTTGGGGGGGGGCGCATCAGGGAAATTCGTCACCCGGAATCTAGGACAGACCATGACGACCTACACGACGCGCAAGTCGCCTCACGCGACCTACTTCCCGACGCTCTCGGGCGGCATCGGCGCGCAGGAGCTGCGGCGGTTCTACGCGGACTACTTCCTGTCCGCGAATCCGGCGTCCACGAAGCTGACGCTGGTCTCGCGCACGGCGGGCGCGGACCGCGTCGTCGACGAGCTGCACGTCGCCTTCAGGCACACGCAGGAGATGCCGTGGATCCTCCCCGGCGTGCCGCCCACGAACCGCCGCGTCGAGGTCGTCGTGGTCAGCATCGTCACGCTGCGCGGCGGGAAGCTCTATCACGAACACGTATATTGGGATCAGGCGAGCGTGTTGGTGCAGGTTGGTCTCTTGGATCCGAAGTTGATCCCGGAGAAAGCGAGGGCGAAGGGGGTGAGGAAATTACCTGTTGTTGGACGTGAGGCGGCGAGGAGGTTGGTGCGCGGGTTCGAGGATGATGAGGACGTCGATGAGGGGGAGGCGGATAATGAGCTTTTGCCTGGGTGGTATGATGATGATGAGGAGGAGGAGAGGGAAGGCGGGAAGGGTAAGGGTGAGAATGGTGCTGGTGCCAATGATCGAGGTAAGAAGGAAAAGGAGAAAAAGAGTGGAAGTGACGAGGTGCAGAAGACGAATGGTAAGGAGGTCGAAGAACCAGACGAGAAAGAACCGAGTGTAGTGGAGAAGCAAGAGGAACAGGGTGAGCCGAAAGAAGAGAAGGAGTCTCAGCCTTTGACACAAACTCTTAACGACGACGATGACAAGAATGAAGAGGGGAAAGGGCCGTCGAATGATGAGAATGGAGAGACGACGGAGGAAACATCATAGCCGTCGAAGCGGACGGACTTTGCCATTCATTTATATAGTTGAGGGTTATAGCGTTTGTAATATATATAGTCTTACCTAATTAATTAATATTTTTCATCTTTAAACACGGAATCGAAATGTGTTAAACTGACGACTTTGGCTTTTACCATGATTGATCCGATAGTAAAGGATTTCAGCTCATCATTTCAGGACTACACAAGATAGGCACTTAGATGTGATCAACAGACACCATGAGATGACTATCACAGAGATCAGTCAGTAGGAGAAGTAATCAACTATAACTATTTGACATTGATCCGCAAGGTTCAGTTACAGCAGGCCGGCTATATGATTCGTATTCGACGATGCATCGTCATGCAGACAAAATATATCCTAAATTGTATTCAAGTATGCATGGAAGCAGGTACTGGGGGTATGAAACGTCAAAGTCATTTCCAAGCATGAGTTTAGTGCTCCAGATCACGTTCTGGATTGGCACTTGGTCATGGTATCATCATATCGAACCAATCCTAATTCAAATGAACGCCAGATTTCCGGGAGCTACCGACGTCGCCCTTTCTTCTTTTACTGATAGCAACGCATCGGCCTCAATACCGGACGCCCCCCACGGTGGAGAGCCACAACTCTATTGCGTGTGATGCACAGTCCCTTTCTCTACATCGCCGTCTTCGCTAACGGATGCGTCGCGAGCATTTTCTATAGCTTTCTCAGATAGATCATGGCCGGTTGCTTCAGCAGCGTCGGCATCGTAGGCGACATCCATGTTTCGTCCCAAGTGTTCGGGACCCAAGATGGCGAGAACGATGACGTAGGCGTAGACAGCGCCCATGAAGATGCTGATGACAATGCCGTAGTTGTACCTCTTTGTGCCGCTCTCCAGCGGAGGGAGAGGGAAGCGCTCACCGATCGTGGCTTCGATGGTGGAGCTAGCAGATGAGACGAGGTTACCAAGCTGGTAAGCTGTGCCAACGACGAAGGTACGGAAAGCGCCGGGCGAGAGTTCCATCAAGTGAACCGGGATTACTCCCCAGGCACCCTGAACGGCGAATTGCTCGAAGAAGGCGGCGGCGATAATGCGTTCATTCGACACGAATCCGTAGGGGTAGAGCAATGCACCGCCAATAATGCACATGACGATGATGCTGAATCGACGACCAAATATCTGGGAGCAAAATCCAACAACAGTGCCTCCGGTAATGGCACCCACGTTAGCAACTACTTGGGTAACGGTGACCTGATTGGCATTGAATCCGAATTCGTTCTTTAGCAACGTAGGATATAGATCCTGGGAGCCGTGGGACATGAAGTTGAAGCCAGCCATGAGAAGGACCAGGTAGATGAGGATGAGCCAGTGACGTTTAAGCGCGACCTTGCCCTCATTCACGAAGGTCTTGCCAATGCTTCCGTTGGCGCGACGCAATTCCTGGTGAGCGATATAGGTGTTGGTCTCGGGTAGGAATAGTCGCCAAACGATGAAGATGGCAGGAGGCGCTGCTCCGAACCAGTAGAGAGGTCTCCAGCCGTGAGGTGTGGTATTCACGAGAGCGCGCGCAAAGGCCGCAGCCAAAAGATAGCCCAATGCGTAGCCCTGTTGCAACATACCACTAAGCAAACCACGGGCCTCGTCGGGGATGTCTTCCAGGGCGGTTGCGGCAGCATTGCCGTATAGACCGCCCATGGCAATGCCGAAAAGCGCACGAGTAGCAAGGAACTGGCTGTAAGTCTGTGTAAAGCCAGTGCTCTGTAATATTGCCGTGTCAGTCTAATTATACTTTGTTTCAGACAGTTGTTTAAGGTGAGTATAAATTGAGGGAAGGCATGATTGGCTGGCTTGTCTGCCAACCAACTTGCAACAACACGTTTTGGCAGGGATTCAGGAATGCGAAGCTTTTGCTAAGACTTCGCCAAGTATCGCCAAGTGATGGGAAACGTGTTGGTGGACAGGTACACTACCGGTGGCGTGTCTTGGCTACCCATCCCGACCGATCTATGCCGAGAGATGCATCTGTATATGAAGTAAATGAACTCACCAATTCGAGAACGATAAACAACAGATTATTGACAACGAAAGGCCACTTGCGACCGTAGCGATCGGCAGCAAGACCAAAAATGATGGACCCTGCGGTTCGCAGCATGAGCACGAGCGTGATACCCCAAGTGATGTCAGTGACATCTTTCCCAAATGTCTCAGCCAAATCCGACGCTGTCAACGAGACGGTAAAAAAGTCAAAGGCATCCCAGGTCTACGGTACACAAAGCTTATAATTAGCACATATTAAATAGCCATATTAAATCATATAGATATGGAAGATGGTCTCACCCAGGCAATGAAGGCAATGGAGAAGAAAGCCCAGTCTTGCCGATTAAGCATCCGTAACAAACGAATCGGGTTGGGGGCCTTGTTCATGGGCGGCTTCAGCGAGCTGATGCGCGTAGCCAGGTAGGTGCCGGTGGACATGCCATGATGAGGAGGGTAGACGTTGACGTTGGACTCGTGAGCCATGGCGGATAGGAAAATAAACAATACGGCCTCGTAAGTCGTCGTGCTCTTCTGTCCAATCTAGCCACAGACGACTGCGTGACTATGGATATAGTACGCCTAGGTATATAGAGGACAACCAATCTACGTGAGTACCTAGGTGAACAACATCGGCCTGGAAGGAGAAAGGAAGAGGGATGAATAAAAGATATAACGATAAGTTGCTCATAAGCTGGGAGGGGAGGGAAGGTAAGAAAAGCATAGGTATACCCAAGGTAGTAGGCAGAAGGGCCCCTGCTAACGCCAAAACTGGTTTATCGTGTTATCGTCCATCACTTCTGACCAGCCATCGCTATTCACCACCCATCACTCGGGTCCTGTAGTGGTGTGGTCCTAACTCCGATACCCTGGACCGTACTTACGGTACCCTGTCCGAACTAATACGCACCCTGTCTTGGACATTGCATGGGGAACAACAGATACAGTAGCTTTAGTGAGTCTAGCGCAGTGGACTTCGGTATAGCAGTGTGGGGCGTGCGGGGAAACCTAGATGTCATGTTATCGCTTCCGATGATGAAAAATTGGCCAATTGATCGACCTGCCCGGGAACGCCGCCTGTTTCTTCTACTCGCTTACATACGACTTATGTACGACGTGCCTAACAGGTAAGTACTATCTTGCAAGTACAATTTATCAGTATGAACGGCAGTTCATTTATTCCCGATCAAGATATTGCTCATTCCCCGTAAATTTGTCACAGCGGGATATGTGTATGATAGAAACTTGTGAGTTATCATTGAGGACTTATGAGATGTTTCTAGGTATGCGTTAGATATATGTATGTGTATTTCCCCGCACCTATCTTCCTTTCTCCGCACCGCTGCCATGTTTTCTCGTTGTTCGTAGGATTGCTTCTAGATACAATTGGTAGGTAGTACAGCTTAAAATGCGGTGTATCCCGAAAGGACTTTTATGTGCCACAGGGCTCACTTTCTACTCAGCTCAGCAGTACCTACATGTTAGTCGCTCGTCGCATCAACTTGCTCGTATTACCGTGCACCGAATCCTCAGCCTTAAGACAATTGAGCGTAATATGACGTCCGACGTACAAAGCTGCTTGATTTCCAATAATGCATACATACATGCATACCTCCGTATTTTTTTACCAACTTGAGAATATCCCATTTTCCCGTAACTACAGGTAAGTATACCTAGTATCCAACTAATTGCCAGCTATGTCGTGAAGCATGTTGTCGGCTGCCGGCTAGCGACAAGGCGTGCATAAATAAGCAACTATTGCCGTCGACTTCAGAGCCTACCTAACAAGCATGCGCCATCCATGTAGCGCACCCTGGAACTCCAACCACGACCCCCCTCCACTCACACCGACATCCCCCAACAACGCTGACGCAGCCAACCATGGGATCCTTGTCCATCAGCAGCCATCACCAATCCCACTATCTGCTGAACACAAATACCGTAAAAATTTTAAACCGGAGTAGAGTAGCACGTGTCCACGAAGCTATCCGGCCTGCTTCCTCATTATAGAAGCCGGTCCGATTCGAATGGAGAATGGTCCATCTAACGAGAAAACCGCTCGGCAACTTCGAAAATGCAGATACGGGGAAAATAAACTCGTCGAGCTCGTGAAGGGGAGGAGGAGTGGACCGCTGTCGAGGATCCCAGCTGACATCCCGGTTGACCAATGATACCAATGATATGCCGGTCTCAAAAGCTGTGCTACAACCAAGAGATCCGAGCAGCATACCACGAATTCCGGTCTGCGTGTTATTGAAGATTAACATGCATGCAAGACATGTTCCATTCCCATACACTTGCTATTTTGGTATGAATCAATGCGACCAGTACATAGATAGGCCTTCGATTGATGTCATCTAGGTTCAGCCTCATACAATGCTGACCACACCCCCCGCTGCGGCCCCTTCTTTAGTAGGTCTAGACGGCTTCTCGAGCTGGGCTAGGTCGACAGTAATTCGCATACTAATTAGCAGTGTTCCCACTCATACATATGACTAGTTGCGGCATATGGTAGTATTCGCCGACAAGTACCTTATTTGGACGTTTAGGGGACGTGCCTAATCTTAAGTAACATGCATTGCCGTTGTCAAGATAGCTATACAAGATTGCTCAAGTCATGCTGCTGCTGCAGGAGACGATAACTCTTGTGTTAGATCACGAAATGAGTTAACCAGTTGATTGTCTCTGCTTTTGCGAGAAATCGCTTCCATGTGGAATGGCTCGGTGCGAGTTTAATATCGTACTACATAACTTTACCTTCTACGTTCGCAGTCCTCATAATAATCACATCCACACCCAGAGTTTTCGGCGCAGTCTAAACTGCCAGCTTTCTAGACTCGTATCAGAGGACACGCCGGAGTCACAACACTATCCTAGAAGGGTCGCATCTGCGTCCGTTTCGACGTCTATATCATCGCGGCAGGTAGTTGGCTCGGTCTTGACGCTTCGGTATTTCCTAAGTATCAGGATCTCTAGTATTTAGGGCATCGTTACACTGAGGGCTTGCGACCCACCCTCCGAGAAAGCGCAGACTGTATCTGAAGTTAAAAAGACAGAAAATTTTAACCCCGAGCCGCATTTCATAGCCCCCGTGCCGCATTTCACTGCTTTTTTAGCCCTCGCCGGGAGGATACAAAACAGGTATCCATCTGTCTTTTGAATATTATTGGATCACAAGAAAAGTTGTATTACTGCACAAATCTTATCGTATTGCATATGTGTTGTCGAAAATAAAGTACCATACATACCTTTCACTGCATTTTTAGCTGCGCTGCGGCGTTTCTCCATCCAGTTTCTTCATGCCGTAGGGGTCACGACCTCTGGAGACTGATAGCAACGTAGGGGTAAGTCTTGAATACTTGTTGTTGCACAAGGAGCTCCAACTACTATACGTACAGGCTAGAGTTCTATATACAAAATGCCTTCTTTGTTCTGTCACTCTAGGGAAGTGGTATGCAGCTGTAAGGATCTCGAGGCTTTGCATGAGTCTCACAAAAGGTTTCATCGACGTTCACTGCATTTTTAGCACAGGTCGGGGCAATGACAGAACCATGTTACAGATACTTTCTCCATTTTTAATTCCATCTTGCTGCAGCCTCTTAGCTTAACGGGATTGGTTCAATAAGTTCGATAATCTTACCTGGGAGAATGATAATGTGGTTTCGAATCGCATGAGCCTCTCTGCTGCGTACTGGGTGCATGTTCCGATTGCTGTTTTGTCTTGTTTGCCATCCGTAATGATAAAAAATAAATATTATTAATATTTTCTGTTGGTACTCGTTGTTGTCATAGGTTGTGGTTATGACTATTGACGAGATATAAGCACTATAGTAAGAAATACGTGTCTAGCAACGAAAAATTTAAAAACACATATAGACTCTTAATTCATAGGTTTGGTCGATATGTTGAGAAATGGCTATTATATTACCGACATAATGCATATTAATTAATAGTTGTACTGAGGAGCACATATAACCACATGCACACAAATAGAGGAAGAGATGCCTAGGTCATACTCCTTATTGGTCTTAAAACAGAACAACTAAGGGAGATTGTTCTTTACCTTAGTATCGGTAGTTAGCCCTTAGACATAATTTGGAAAATGGTGGATGGGTTTTTCTTGGCATTTGGCCGAAGGAGATTCTTCAGTCGCCTGTTACAATAATCTAGTCTATGAAGGCTCTCGAATTGTAATCATAATATGAACTACTAGCTGAGAATGCGTTGTTATTATGACTACAATTACTACTAGACTATCTTCGCTAGATTTATGTAATGCTTCGAATGATAATGAATACGGGATGTCATTTAACGCGGACTTTAGCTAAGACTGTGTATAACTAGAATATTAGTGTCTATGAGAGTTATTATGTGTCGGTATTCAATGGGTGCTTGGACACAACTCGCAGCAATTTTCCCGGTATATAACAGCATCGTAGACACGGCTCATGGCTAGCTTTAGTCTTTCGGGTCCGTAAGGAGCCCGATATATCCGGCATCCGGATGCATTGGGTAGCAGCGACACGGATGCTTTTAGCCGCCGAAACATACGTATAACCTCGCTCGCACCCTCATTTACTCAGTTTCCAATCCTGCAAGTTATTTCAAACCTCAAATGTAGTCCCGACAAGTAAAAATGTCAGAACCAAACCACCTTCGCGTGATCCTGGGCCTGATGGTCGTCGGCCCGCCCGACGTGCCCGGCGCGCGGCTGACGGGCCTCGACAACATCACGGCGGCTTTCGACATGTTCCAGGAAAGGGGATATACCGAGATCGACACGGCGCGCCTGTACCTGGGCGGAAAGCAGGAGGCCTTTACGCGCGAGGCGAGGTGGAAGGAGAGAGGGCTTCAAGTCGGTACCAAGACTTACCCCATCCAGCCGGGACTCCACGCCCCTGAGGTCCTGGTGGAAACGTTGGAGACGTCGCTGAGGGAGCTTGGGACCGAGAGTGTTGAGGTTGGTGCCTTTTTTTTTTCCATTTTCTACATTCTTAAATTAATTTATATATCCTATTTGTGATTTTCGCTTGTCATTGATTGTTGACCCGAGCTATAGATATTTTATTTACACGCACCAGTAAGTCTACTCTCTCGCTCTACCCTTACCACCCCCTTTACGCCCCATTACTTGACATTAAACAACCAAACCAACAACCCCCAAGGACCGCTCCGTCCCCTTCGCCCCAGTCCTTGAGGCCCTAGACAAACTCTACAAAGCCGGCAAGTTCAAACGGCTGGGGCTCAGCAACTACACAGCCTTCGAGGTGGCCGAGATCGCCCTGACCTGCGCGCACCGCGGCCTCAGCGTGCGCCCGACCGTCTACCAGGCACTGTACAACCCGCTCTTCCGCAACATCGAGGACGAGCTCATCCCCGCGTGTCGGCGCTACGGGCTCGCCATCGACGCCTACTCGCCCACGGGGGGCGGGTTCCTCGCCGGGCGCATCACCAGCGTGGCCGACGACCCCGCCGAGGGCAGGTTCGGCAAGGGGGGACCCATGTCGCAGTTCACGCGCGGCCGGTATTTCCGCGAGGGCATCGTCGAGGGCGCGAGGATCATCCGCGAGGCTGCCGAGAGGAAGGGGATACCGCCCCTCGAGGTCGCGCTGAGATGGGTCATGCATCATTCCTTGCTCAGTGCGGAGAAGGGCGATGGAGTTGTCCTGGGCTTCTCGAAGCTCGAGCAGCTGAGGGAGAATCTGGATGCCCTCGAGAAGGGACCGCTGGACGGTGAACTGTTGGAGGCCCTCGAAGCGGCGTGGAGGGTTGCGAGGATGGATGCCGATCGTTACTGGCATATGCCTATGGTTTATGGGTATGATACGGAGGAAGAGTTATTTGGGAAGACAGGCTAGATGTTGTTGGAAGTTGGGAGATGGATGGAAATAATTCAGTCGCTGTCCTTTCCCGTTTGTATTAATTAAGTCCTGATTAAGCTATGTTGTAAGTGACAGACATCATTGCTATGTACAAGTCTTATTAGTTATCCCCAACCCTGATTGATGCACTCGATGACACTAAGAAATTCTTGATCACATAATCTTCTCGCTTCTATCAACTTCAATTCCTCCTAGCCTTCATCCCACACTAAGGTCAAGGCATAGCTACAATCAAGTAATAGTGATTTCGGTATCTCCCGACACGGCCGGATCAACCCGACCAATCTCCTCCTCGCCCATATACCCATCCTGGAGAGCAGGGTTCATGAGGAACGGGAAATACACATTCCGCAGCGCCAGCAAGATGCGCCAGCGCTGTCCCGGACATCTCAGTCGCGCGTCCAGGGCCGGATGGTGGCCTCGCAGATAATCCACGATCTCGTCGTCGTCGGCCGTCAGGAAGTTCGGACTCAGCCCGTCCCGGAATTCCTCGTAGCATTCTGGATCCCGGAGGACGACGTGCAGGCCGGGGTTCTCGTCCTCGAGGAGCAGCAGCACGCAGCACCGCAGGTGCCGGAACATCTCCATGAGCGGCAGGCCCATCTGTCGGGGCCAGTCGTTCACCGGCACGCCGCGCAGGTATTCCACCGTCGACCTCTGCACCCTTATGGGACAGGCGCGGAAGGTGGTGTAGGGGAGGGTGAAGTAGGGGCTTTCGTCCTTCATTATTGATGATGTCACTTCGGCGTAGGGGACGGGCGGGCCGGAGAAGTGGTAGATTGAACTGCTCATGGCGGCGGCGAGATCTTGTTCGATGGTGAGGTCGTTGGCCAAGGATTGTTGTGCTTGGGAGGAGGAGGAGGGGTCCTCTAGGATAAGGCGACTTTTGTGTGGGAATATGGAGATGGTATTATCGCTTTCGATATGAGTAGGAATTGATATGATATCATGAATATTGCTTAAACATGTATGTATATGACCGGACGCTCGCTGGGCAGAGGTGTTGCTTCTTGCTACCTGAGGACTTAGGGAGTTGAGATGTTGTATTGTCTTCAAGATTGGCTTCCACAAATTGTGCGGCTACGTGTGATGGCGGAGGACCTCTTTATATGGACTGCTCGGTGCAAAGCGGCTCGCGTGGCGACTAGTCCAGCAAGCATCTTGGGACCTTTATACCTTAACACATCGTCAACAACAACCTTCGAGACTGGGGATACCCTTAGCGTAAAGTTCGGTGGACTGTATACGCGTCGAAAACCTTGGCTAGCAACGAGCATATTGCTGGTCGTTTCGGTTGAGGGTATCTACTAGGTTAGAATATTTGGCAACTCAATGGTCAGGCGACCATATAATGAAGACCTTAATTAATAAGATTCTTGGTCATAGCTTATCTAAAACCTTCTATACTCATGATTAGACTTCTCACTTTGAGGGCAACATTCGCTGGAGGTCAGGGGAAAGGAGTTCGGCCCCATCTGTGAAAAGCATAAAGATACCTCATTACGACAGTAAGGGTGGGATAATACTTCAAGAAGTCAAACTTTAAGCCTCTGAAGGCATGTGATTTTATTGAACCGTAGCGCGTGCTACGTCAGCTAAATTCATCGTTATTCGTGAACCATATCCATTCTAACCATCCGGCCGAGCGCAGCGGTAGACCCGGGTCTCCGAGCAGGGGAATCTTGCCTTTCGCCGAACTCCTTGCCTTCTAAATCAAAACCTTGATTTCCATCCCAGCCCCGTAAACATTCCGTTACCAAATTATAAAACACATATTCTCATTACAGCGCGGGTCACATTCATCAATCTGCACCGTCCTGCCTTTGTTTCTTCTGCGCATGTTCGGCATCGGAAGGGTCGGTTTGGGGGACATTGGGTAGTTTGTTCGCTGTGGCCTCCGCCTCGATAATCTGCTCTTCGGTGGCATCGTCTGAATCGCTATATGGTGCGTCTTCGGGAGGGAAGAAGCGACTAGATTCATCAGGACCATGGTTAGCAAGCGAGAATCATGTTAAAGAACAGCAAAGGCGATAACGTAGGAGGACTCACGGGAGAAGATTGTTGTATGAACGGACATCTTTCTCCTCAAATGTCACAAAGACAACCTTGTCGAGCTTGTCACCGTCCTCGGTGCTGAGGAAGGACTTGACGGTAGAGCAGGCGACAGTGGCAGCGTCATAGCTCGGATAACCGTAGATGCCAGTGCTAATGGCGCTGAAGGCGATGGTCTTCAGGCCGTTCTGCACGGCCAGCTGCAGAGCCGATTGATAGCAGCCGCGAAGGGCAGTCTCACACCGCTGTGCATAAATACTCGAATAGACGGGGCCGACGGCGTGGATAACCTTCTTGCACGGGAGTCTGTAGGCGTTGGTGATCTTGGAGGAGCCCGTGTCGCAGCCGTCGAGGGTGCGGCACTCGGCCAACAGCTCGCGACCAGCGGCTCTATGGATGGCGCCGTCGACGCCGCCGCCGCCGAGCAGCGAGGTGTTGGCGGCATTGACGATGGCATCGACGGCCAGAGTGGTGATGTCGCCGCGGATGATGCCGATGCGGTCGTTGTAGGCCGAGGTGCCGTGGCTGAAAGGGCCCAGGAGCGAAGGGCCCATCTTCTGCAGCCTGTATAAGAGGCCCAGCGTCGGGATCTCGTCGGCCGATATCATCCTGGCGGCTTGAAACATGCTATGTATGCAGCGCAACGTTGTTGATGTCGGCGGATTGAGTTTGGATACGAGCTCAACTCAAGCGAGAAGAGGACCTGGTGAGTGGGGCTATAGCATCCCTAGATACCTATACCTATGTAGTTTTGTAACAATCTCAGCTTGTGGCGTAATTCTTATTTCTACGTATCAGAAGGTGCATTCCTCGAAGCCGCGTACGATGGATGTTGTTGCACAGATCTGAGACGATGACGTCGCTAAATGAATCTCCGTATAGGTAATCGATAAAGCGTCCTTTTGCGAATCCTCTACAGTATGCGAAATTTGATAGCACTATACAACCATCATTGCCAATTACCTGTTCAGTACCGTAGTATGTCAAGTGTTTCTGATAGCTACTACTATTAATATGTCCTGATAACGTCAAAGAGAAAGTGACAGGTGAGTGTCCCATTCGGCAATGCCGTTTCTTAGGCGGTAGGCGGTGTCGCGCCAAGCCGGGGTCCTTTTGCTTTGCTGGGGTTCTTGGTTAGCCAGATTCATCGAGCCCAGGACATTTTTTTTCCATCTAGTTCTAGATGTAGGTACTCGGTAAATCTCCTGGGCTGTACCATTTTGAGACGCTGTTAACTGAGTCGCTAAAAAGGATTACCTTATCCTTTGTTATCAAATAGATTAACGATGAGTTACCTACCTACACGTACGAACGAACTTAATACCTACTATAATTACTTTGGTGTAAACATGAACGTGCGACGTGGCAACCAAGGGAAATGCTAGAACCCCATGTAACGACCATGGGGTAAATGAAATTTCATGCAAGTCAGCTTTGTTGGACCGGCTAGGTCACGTAAGAAGCGATCTGGGTCTGTTTCCCCAGAAAACGGAAAAGGGCGGATCGACGGACCCCAGCAAGGGCAAAGACGATGTTGGGTAAGTGGCAAATCCCCAGATGTGAATAACTTCTTGTTACCGAAGCAATTGGCATACGGTGTATGATTATGAACAAGCTCGAGGCTCGAAGTGTATTCTACTGCGATGGTTTTGGTTGGTAGTGGAATCTCTAACTGGTAGAGATAATTCCAGTACATGTTCATTCATTGGGCACCCAGTTACATTATGGCGGTGGCGAGACAAATGTCGACAAGAAGCGTTATCCTAGTGGGTTCTCAGGCAAAACTAACCGCGTAAGGTTTTAATAGGTAGAAACTTTGAAAATTGGCAATCTTAAAAGTTGAAAACTTTGTAGATGTGGAAAGCTGGTTGCGAGTTTTGATAGTTAATGTAGAACTATCTAGAAACCTAAGGTTTCTAGGTATCTGCTAAGGTTTACTTGCTGTGGTGAGAATTAAGAAATGCGGCCTTCACCGCCTTCCAGCCTTCCCAATCCTTGGCTAGCGTACCATCTCACTATTTTTGCTTCTCTATCTGGCTTAGCGTTTGGAGACTTATTCAATGCTGTGGACACCGGTAAGCTTGCCACGGCGGATAACGAGAGGCATGAATCGCACAGAGGCCAGCCTGTGGCGGTGCCCACCAAATCATCAAGGCCGCTACAAACAAAATTCCAGTGGCGCTGATTCGCTCCAGGTTCCACAACCCCCTCCAGACGCCCTGTGCCGCCCGCAGCAACCCACCATCCCACCAAAATAATTCTCCTGCCCCTCCATGGTTGAGTTGAGGCAGGCTGGTCCAAACAGAGCGTTGCATGAGAGCCCGGCCAATCAACCAACCAACCTAGCACATGCCACATGCTATAATTGATAAGGTGGTAATCAGTAAGGGCATTAACGGGTACCGTCGTACCTTATCGGGGACGGCTAGGGGAGAAAAAAAATTTAGAAATTTTCTGAGGCAAGGCGCATCCACCGTCCACCGTTCTGAAAATAAAATCTTGTCCACACCCCTCTTCCCAGGCTTTCCTGACCTTTCCCACTCTCCCCTCAAACAACCTTTTTTCTTTTCTTAATCTCTCCGTCTCCTTGTCCGGAAGATAGGTTCAGAACTGAGTTCCTCCACTCGGCTCACTCGTCTTCCCGCAACTTGGACTTTTTGCACTTAAAAAGGCCAGACATAGAGCAGGTTGTGTTTCTGATCCCTCCGTCAGCAAACCAAACCTGCGTGGCTCTTCCGCCGTTGTTCGACCACGAATCAACCACGGACTACTATTAGAGTACTCTAGATTTTCCGCTTTTCTTCTCTACGGATCACGACCGGTCGGATAAAACGATTCACTTCGATAGATTCCTTCTCTAGATCTCACCTCCCACGAATACCCGTTCTCGCTCTCTCTCTTCACCCAAAAGAAAAAATCAATCAACATGCCTTCTGAGAACGCTCAGTCCATCAAGGTCCTCGATGACCTGATGAACAAACTCACCATCTCCAAGGATGCTGCCGCTACCAAGGATGCATCTGCTGCCCTCGCCTCATTCATCAACGGCCAGATTGAGGACCAGGAGGCTCCCACAAAGTAAGCAAATCTCTTGACTCCCGAAGCCCCCAAGAAGAGACCCCTGTGTCTATATTCGTTTGCCTACATTATCTTGCATATGTGAGATTCTTAGCCGTTTGCGCGCTACCCGCCTATACTTCTGTTTTTGGTACCTCGCACCAGAATTTTCAAAGTCCATCCCTTACAGTTGTCGCCTTGTTGCACAAGGTGATCCGCTACGGGGTTTTGGAGTGACTCTTTCTCAATGGGCCAGCATTTCATCCTGTCTTTGGGATGACGGGCACACACATTTGACATGAATGGAGATGTCCCTTTCGCCGCACCTACCCTCACACCTGAATAATGTTTCCTGTCGGCTGCCACAAATTGGCTAACCTTTTTTCAATAGGACCGTCGAGGCTCTAAAGAAGCAGATCACCAACAAGAAGGATGCTGCTCTCCGGGAAAAGGCCGCCAACGCCATCCAGGCGATCGCGCAGCATTCTGAGATCTCTGCCAATGTCGAGCCCTACCTTGTCGTCCTCCTACCTCTGGTTTTGGCTGCTGTTGGCGACAAGATCACTGCCGTCAAGACCGCTGCCACCGCTGCTGCCCTCGCCATCATCGAGGCCATCACCCCCAACTCCGTCAAGGCGGCTCTACCTCACATAATAAACTCCATCCTGACCGCCCAGAAGTGGCCTGAGAAGATGACGGCTCTGGACTGCATCGACACCTTGGTCCGCACCTCTCCGGCTCAGCTTGCGTACCGTGTTCCTCAGCTGATCCCCGTCATTTCCGAGTCTATGTGGGATACCAAGAAGGAGGTCAAGGACCGCGCATACAAGACGATGGAGAAGATTTGCGAGTTGATTGTCAACCGTGATATCGAGCGCTTCATCCCTGAGCTTATCAAGTGTATTGCTAAGCCCGAGAATGTTCCCGAGACCGTGCATCTGCTGGGTGCCACCACCTTCGTCACTGAGGTCCACGAGCCCACACTCGCACTCATGGTTCCTCTTCTTGACCGTGGTCTGGCTGAGCGTGAGACTGCCATCAAGCGTAAGGCGGCCGTCATTGTCGACAACATGTGCAAGCTCGTCGACGACCCCAGCATTGTTGCCCCTTTCTTGCCCAAGATGATGCCGGGCCTGACCAAGAACTTCGAGACTCTCGCCGACCCCGAGGCTCGTGAGAAGACCAAGCAGGCTCTTGACACCTTGGTTCGCGTTGGTGACATCAAGGATGGCAAGATCCCCGAGGTTCGTCACGATGGTGATATCGACACCGTCGTAGCCCACCTCAAGGCCGTCATCCCCGCTAAGCACTCCGCTGTTGCCGAGAAGCTTCCTGCTGTCGTCGATTACATTGGTGCCATTGGTGGCCAGCTTGTTGACGAGAAGGAGACTGAATCCGCTATCTGGGCTGCTGCTGTCAAGCCTTTTGTCTCGGTCATCGTCGGCGATGCTGATGCCCAAGCCGTCGTGGATGCTCTCCGAAAGCGCGCCTCCCCTGGTATCGAGGAGGACGAGAAAGAGGAAGATGAGGACGATGATGGCGAGGACCTCTGCAACTGCACGTTCTCGCTAGCTTATGGTGCCAAGATTTTGCTCAACCAAACACACCTGCGCCTCAAGCGTGGTCGTCGTTACGGTCTGTGCGGTCCCAACGGTTCCGGCAAATCGACCCTGATGCGTGCCATCAACAACGAGCAGGTCGAGGGCTTCCCTAAGCAGAGTGAGGTTAAGACTGTCTTCGTCGAGCACGATTTGGACTCGGCCGATACTGAAATGACCACCATCGACTGGACAATGAAGAAACTGGCTGAGGCTGATGTCAACTCCCCCAGGGAAGAGGTCGAAGCCCGTCTTACCGAGTTCGGCTTCTCGCCTGCTATGATTTCTGGTGATATCACTGCCCTATCTGGTGGTTGGAAGATGAAGCTGGCCTTGTGCCGTGCCGTCTTCGAGGCACCAGATATCCTGCTTCTCGACGAGCCCACCAACCATCTTGACGTGAAGAATGTCAAATGGCTTGAGGACTACCTCATCAACTCGCCTTGCACATCCATTATAGTTTCGCACGACAGTGGCTTCTTGGATAACGTTACGCAGTACATCATCCACTACGAGCGATTCAAGCTCAAGAAGTACAAGGGTAACCTGAAGGAGTTCGTTCGCAAGAACCCCCACGCCAAGTCTTACTACGAACTCGGAGAATCTGAGATCGAGTTCCAATTCCCGGAGCCCGGTTTCCTCGAGGGCGTCAAGACTAAGGCCAAGGCCATCCTGAGAGCTACTAAGATGAGCTTCCAGTACCCCGGTACTCCCAAGCCCCAGATCACCGACATCACGTTCCAGTGCTCTCTCGGCTCTCGTATTGCCGTCATCGGTCCCAACGGTGCCGGCAAGTCGACCCTCATCAATGTCCTCACTGGTGAGCTCATCCCCACTCAGGGTGAGATCTACCAGCACGAAAACATCCGTATCGCGTACATCAAACAGCACGCTTTCGCCCACATTGATAACCACCTTGACAAGACACCTTCCGAGTACATCCAATGGCGTTTCCAAACCGGTGAGGATCGTGAGACCATGGACCGTGCCAATAAGATCATCACCGAGGATGATGAGAAGGCCATGGACAAGATCTTCAAGATCGAAGGTAGCCAGCGTCGTGTCATCGGTATCAACAGCCGAAGAAAGTTCAAGAACAGTTACGAGTATGAGTGTTCATTCGCCCTGGGTGAGAACGTCGGCATGAAGAACGAGCGCTGGACGCCCATGATGACGGCTGACAATGCTTGGCTGCCACGTAGCGAGCTTCTCGCATCCCACCAGAAGATGGTTGCCGACGTCGATATGAAGGAGGCCTTGGCCTCCGGTCAGTTCCGCCCTCTGGTCCGTAAGGAGATTGAGTCACACTGCTCAAACTTCGGCCTCGATGCCGAGTTGGTATCCCACTCTCGTATGAAGGGTCTGTCCGGTGGTCAGCGTGTCAAGGTCGTGCTTGCAGCCTGCTCATGGCAACGACCTCACTTGATCGTCCTTGATGAGCCTACCAACTACCTGGACCGTGACTCTCTAGGAGCCCTGTCTAAGGCCTTGAAGAAGTTCGAGGGTGGTGTCATCATCATTACTCACAGTGCTGAATTCACTAAGGATCTTACCGAGGAAGTCTGGGCTGTCATGGACGGCAAGATGACTCCTTCCGGCCACAACTGGGTGCAAGGTCAGGGTGCCGGCCCCAGGTTAAAGCAGGGTGATGATGATGAGGAGGATAAGTTCGACGCCATGGGCAACAAGATCGTCTCGACAAAGAAGAAGGCGAAGTTGACTAGCTCCGAGGCACGAAAGAAGAAGAAGGGTAAGTTAATAGCCTCGAGCTTGTCCCTATCCATCGAAACACTTGCTAACTTGAATTTACAGAGCGTATGGCTCGCCGAAAGCGCGGTGAGGAGGTCTTCTCCGATGAGGACGACTAAATATGTCGCTCCTCGTACGACACATGATTGGACGCGTTATCGTCCTCACGAATCAATGATGACCTAATACCGCACGGCGGCATGATATAGCTACATTTCTTTTGTCATATGTGCAATGAAACCAAAAAGTTCGGTCTTGCATGGTTGGGGCATGTTATTTCTTTTACACGATTCTAGCGCGGGTTGGTTGATAGAGATATGACGACCAATGCCAGCGCTTCTTAGTATAGCCGACCAGATGTGTCAGAACCATCTTACCTGGAATTGGAGGCCCAGGAGAGAGGCTGACTGAACATTCGGTTGCCAAGATACCACAGGAGTAGATGAATAACGGGTCGCTCAATAGAAATGAATGATAGACACACGTAAATTGTCTGAATTCATCATACAACATATGTGATATTATTTTGATCTGTAAATATGGTATGATGAGTAAGTAAGATTCTAACGTAACTAGATGGGTGGCCGATGGTAAGTCGAGGATACCATCTCAAACTTGAGTGCAGACTTGAATAAATGCCACTACACCATAATTAAATCCCAACACAGTAGATCAGGATGATTGAGACTCGGGGCCTGAGAAATAACATATCGACTCTTTTTTAGCATAGTCTAGGAGATCATACTAATAGGAGAGCCCTGAGAAACAAAGGGGAGGTGTGGGATACAAGAATTCGTGAAGCTAGGAAATGATGTCGAACTACGCGCGCTAATGCTAGCCAGGCGATCTACGATTGAACGACACCAATGTGATAAAGAAGCGAGGGGGTTCAGGAAGTGTGAGCAAGTCAGCTCGAGCCTACGGAACAATGGCCTTGTATTGTTCGACGAGATGATTAGTGATTGACATGGACAAAGAGACAAATTAGCTATGATGGACGCATTGAAACAAGGAGACATGTATATAAGAAAACCAATCTCAGCAAGATGGTCTTCACATGCTCCCAACTCGATTTTTTTGTATCTACCTTTTCCAATTTTTACCTTGCATTTTGTGTATACCTTTTCTTTCGCAAAAACATAAACATAAACATAAACAATTAAACAGATGTTAACAAGAAGAAGAAATGAATCAACTCTTATCAAACGGTGAGAGGGAGGTACGTTAGTCCCAGTGCCGAAAGTGCACAAAGGCACTCCGACAAAAGAACCAAGGTGACAGGTGAAACAGATGACATGGATCGAGATGAAACCGAGAGATAACCAAGAGAATCTTAAAACCGAAAATGTTTTCGAAAGGGAATTCAAAAAGACCACCATACCCCCTTGGCCTTCTTGTCCTTTTGCCGGCGGTGATAGCGGCCCTGATGGCCACTAGGCCAGAGCTTAACGACATTGCCAAAGAAGGACTCAGCAGTCTCAAAATCAACAACCTGCTCGGACAACAAGTTCAGGTGGCCGGGACAGCTCCAGAGCGTGGGGCCCTGGGAGGGGTCGGTGTGCGAGGAGTCGCACTTGCAACACAGCTTCTCAAGCGTCTGGGGGGTGAGCCCGCTGCAGCAGGGCGGGAGCCGGGTGCCGGGCTTCCACGGCTTTCCCTTGGTCGCCTTGCGCGCGCGGGGGCAGAATGTCTTCCACACATATTTCTTCAGAGTTACGGTGCACTTTCCTTCGACGCCCCGGTCCGCACAGTACTGATATCCTGAGTTTCGCCAGGTCGAACACCCACATGGGAACTCGGTGACCCAGAAGTTGCACATTTTTGATTTGATTATTATGCTTGTTTTTCTGGGTTGGGTGAAGATCTACCTTGATTATTGATGTATTGATCTGTCGGTTCACAATGTTTGGGTGAAGAAGGAGGCTCTTTCTTTTTTTCCCCTCGGCGGCTTGTTTCCCCTTTTCATAGTTTCTCGTCTCCTTTGTCGTGTTCTTTCTGTTTCCTCGTCTGAGACATGATGGAACGTTGTCTTTTCCTTATTGCGCTGCATAATGAAGATTGTATTGTGACAGGACTCTTTGCTCTTCGCTAGGAACAACGCTTGTGTTATTTCGCTACTAAGGTCTTGTTTGCTTTGATTTTTAAGAATGACATTGTTTTGGGAAGGCGAGTTGCGTTAGTTACTGTAGCTTGTGGGCAATTGCTAGTCGTTATCTTGTGATGTTGCTGCATAAATTTCGGTGACTGCTATATCATAATGATAGAAGCGGCGAAACTCGTGCGAGGCCTCGGCTTCTCAGCTACTCGTACATGTTTAATCGAAGAAAACAGGCTATAATAAATCAAGCAGAGACAGTGAAATTTCCGCATATATAGACCTTAGATCACCACCTAGCTAAAGAGAACAACTAAGCCTTCAAGCCTTAGATAATATAATCCGAAGCCTCTTCCAAACTCTTATCCTCAAGTACTTGCTACACTCCGGACATCCCAACAGGCGTCAAGGAATGGGTATGAGGACATACTCGTCCCGTACAATTGGGAGTCAAAATTACTCTCAATCGGACCAGGGATTTTGGTAGAGGGCCTCGCAATCAGGATTGTCCGCGTTGACGTAGAAATGGCTATCGAACTCGTCTCCATTCTCAGCTGACTGGCAGCTACTGGCATCGTCTATATCATCGATTGAGTCAAGCACAGTGGTGTCGAATGGTGAATCGAAGGCGTTGCTGGGAACAAGGTTGTCGCCGGCTAGGAATACCTCGTCTTGTGTGGCTTCGTTCTCGCTCTCAGCTCCATCTATCACAGAGTGGGAATCAGATTCGGAGTACAGTTCCTCAGTTGATCCGTCATCACTGCTAGAGTCCATTTCATAGACTGATATGTTGTTGTGCCTTATTTCTTGAAAATACCCGTTTGGATTCATGGCCTTACACCAACTCGTGCATTTGTAAGGACGCCACGGTGCCTCTTCTGGCCAGGGGGTGTCATCCCAATACGGGCAGTGGGATTCGCGTCCTTTCCAAAGTTCCTTGAAACTTTGACGGGTGTAATCGCCACAATATACCGCTCGCCGCTGATACTCCTGTCGAAATTTCGATATGTCATAGCCACAGGATTCCAAAATAGAATCCCAGAGATCACCGGCAAGGCTGCCAATGTGCTCGCCCATGATTTCACTATGACCTTGAGCATAGGCAGCTTCATGGACAGTCACGCCATCGTCATCACGAGCATCGACATCGGCTCCCTTTTTGATGAGGAATTTAATGGCCTCATATTGTTCCTGCAGATGGGAAGGTAGTAGGACGGATAAGCAGAAATGTAAACATGTTCTACCCCACAGGTCGCGCGCTTTGATATTTGCTCCTCGGTTCAATAGAAATGAAAACATTTCTTTGTTGAAAGCATGTTTGTTTGAACATGCAAGTAGAAATGGCGTATTACCCTCGGGAAGAATATGGTTAATATGAGCAAAAGGTTGGATTAGAGTTGAGCCCCATATCGATTGGATTGATTCCTATGACTATGAATCAGCTATATCACTACTAATCCAAACAAAACCACATCTCTCTGGTGGTCTTACTAAGTGACCCCATGTTAAGTTGCAATGTAGGAAAGCTTTTCCTTCGTCCACAGCAGGATCTGCGCCTGCCTCCAGCAGAAGCCTTCTGCACTCTATTACTTCATTAAACTCCTCTTTAGGTACAAACAAATCGTGGCAACCGATTTCTAAAATCGAGGACAGATCCCTGGTCATAAACAGTTATACCTATTCATATCGTACCAACATGTAGTTGTAAATTACTTACGATATTGTAGGAAGGCTCCCCGGCGATTTATTTGTACGTAACCTCGAAACCACGTGATCAACATCTAAGCCATTCGAAAGCAAGAAACGGCACATTTCAGGTTGCTTTGTCGCGTAACATAGGAGACTAGCTCCATATTCATCATGATCACGTAGTGATGCTTCGCCTCGATGTAGCATGTCTTTCAATTCGTGTAATTGGCCGAGCTTTACGACCCTGAACACCTGTGAACCCGCAGGCAGCACCCGATTTACTGCAAGTGACGAGATAGATTCACCAGCGTAGCCCGGCATGCCTTGTCGTATGTTATATGCCACCAGCATGCTGAGTTTCTTGAAATCCTTAGGTAGAAACCACATGGCTGACTTGCAGTCTCCTCGGTCTGTATCCCAGGTTGAGTTGTCATCTTCTGAGTCACTTAGCCTCTTCCGCTTGCTCGTCATAAGTGTAACTGTCCCTAGATCACCAAGTTCGAAACAGGCGTATTTACGTTTACGCGGAACCACGAAATGGCCAGGGTTGCCTTCATTTCGGACTGTGTCAAGTTCACTAGTTGCGATTCCCATATTTCGTTTGGTATTACCTGGATTGAGGAGTAGTTTGACTTGTCCAAATGATTTGTCAAAGCGCCTGAGGTCACTGTAAACCCCCGTTTTTCCTTGCTTAGCTTCAGCGTAGTCTTGAGCTGATCGAATCATGCTCTGCATGTCTTTTATGATGCTTTCGGCTTGGGGATCGTCATCTGCGTCTGTGTTAAAGCTCTGTTCCTTTTCTTCTATTAGACTACATAGCTTCGTGATGCTTGTCACTAAATTGTCATCAAATCCTGGAGCTTGTTCAAGATTCTTCTTCTTTTGGTCGTAATCTTCCCTCGAACCGTCTGACGGACTTGCCGCCCGTTCATCTTGCTGAGTTCTGTTTTGGGACAACATCAAACTTTTCAACTCGCGCATAAGATCCAACATGCAGTTAGCATCAGCCTGCCTGATTGACTCGGCATTTTTGACGGCATCCTGGATGGATGAAAGACCGGTTTGCAAGTCTTTTTGCTGAGAACTTTGAAAAGACTGGAGGCTTTGGTCGATCGTCGCGAAACTGGAAACCTGACTGGTAAGAAGCTGATCAATCTTGCCGCCAGCCTCTCCAATTGACTGGTTTGTAAGCCGTACATCGGACGAGATACGGTCGACAATGAAACTACTATGCAATTAGATTTTTATGAGCCGCCGAGATTATATCAAACCGACCTCTGCAAGATATTAAGTCGAAGATGGATATCATTCGTAAGCACGTTGACTTGAGTGCGGATCTGGTCCAATTTCTTCTCGCTAAGGAAACATTTGAATCGCTTCCACAGTTTGCCGCTCTTCTTCTCAGCAGGCTTTAGTTGCAGACCTCGGATTTTGACAGCCAAAGGCTCAAGATCCAAGTAGCAAGCCCTGATCGGGCCGCCGAGATCATTGGCGACCATGGGGCATCCTTTCAGTTGTTCTAAAGCTCCATGGAATCTCAGGATTTCGCCTGCGACGGCTTGGACATTGGCTGGCCCGTCTTTGATAGAATCGAATGTAGTGTATAGAATCTTAGAAAGCTGCGCTGCAAGTACAATGAATGTGACAGCACTCGCCGCTGTACTGAATTCCATTATGCGTAGTAGCCTGCCTCATCAGGAAAATTATCGCATGATTGATCAGAGGCTTAATTAACAGTGAATCTGGGGTTTATCAGAGAGCTAGTCAGTGAACTAGTCAATAGTCAAAAGTTGACGAGAGGAGGTAAACCAACAGAAGAAGAAAGCCTCACCACCCACGCCATCGCAATGCGCCCGCAGCCTGCAGCCTGCGCCTCTGTCATGGCGGTGCAGAACAAATGTACCAATTAGAATGAAGAAATTATCACAGCCGACCAGACAAGCAAGTCTCGAATAGAATTGATCAAAACGGCAAAAAACTATATGCGCCGACAAGAAGTCATTTGCACGCTTATCGACTTGTCAACAAGAAATGACAGAAAGAAAGCGCCAAGAAGGGATGCTCGGTCCAGTGCATTCATTCCTAAGCAGCCCAAGAATGGGATCATTGTCTACACCAAGATACAAGGCTCCGGAGGGCTGGTAATAGTAAAAGAAGGCACCTTACGTAGGGTATTAATAAGTCCGATTGATACGCGCCAAGTCACCGTAATCTCATAACGCCGTCAGCGCATCGCCATCTCCTTCCTCTCTATGCCTACCACCCTGGCCTTCCGCTTAGTCACCATCGTAACTATTTACTATTCGGCCTCATACGGCTTAAGCGTGTTGGGGCTGGGTTAGACGTCGTGGGTTCTTGTGTCGCAGGGTGGAAATCAATACCGACATTGGGGGAGCACAATCATTTTTCCGGTACGAGCTTGTCAGGAAACATGCGATCCATACGTAACGTTCAGCTTCTCATGGTAAGCGTATCCCACCGGCACACGCATACTGCAATATAGTAAGCTAAAGATGAAACAATGCGAGATCGGGTCCTCGAAAAAGCTTATATGAGATGACGGAGAAAAGCTTTTACCATCGCTAGACCGGCCTCGGCTTTCATTTATTTTATTTCCTCCTTTCTTTCGAATTCAATGCGAGCGTACCACGATAATTCTGCCCGCCTATCTCCGCCCTTTGTATCGGGGTCTCGGCTCGGTTAAGGTGGGCGGAAGCTAATATGTCCGTAGTCCGCAGGCCCGCTGGATACCTCGTGGTTTTCGTTAAGCGTCTCCGTTAGGGCACTTTAACGGAGATAACTAGCCCTTCTCGGTTGCGCCAAGACAACGGGGGGATCTAGGACAGATCATGATGTAAATAACCGATTCAATTTCGTCGAGTTGTCGGCGTCGCGCTTCTCCTTATCACCGACCCTGGTCGAAAACTGGGCTCGAGACCATACAACTGGAATTCGCTAGCACAAATACGTCAGTTGATATAAAAGACAAAGGAGGTATCATACTATGGGTATGGTAAGTTGTGTGACGACATTACATAGTAATACATATAGCAAGCCACATCTCTGCCGTGTGTGTGTTTCGTCTTTATTGCTTCATTATCTTCGTACTACACTCGCATCCCCGTTCTACTTATCGACTACGAAGCTCAAAGCTACAAGTTAAAGGCTCGTTATCCCAGTTAAAGAAAGCCACCATACTCCTGGGATTTATTTCAGTCGTCTGTCAAACTTAACCGACTCGTTGCGTCTAAGCGAAACTATAACTAGCAGCATCCATTGTTACCCTACGACGATATCCTAGTTGCTACCTATAATAGCATCATGTCACAGATGCAGCCACAACAACAGGCAGGGCCGCCTTATGCCTCGCGCATGGCCACACCCGGTGGTCTGCCTGAGGTCATCCCCGACATCCCTATCTCGGCTGTCTTCCTCGTTATATACCTAAGCTTCGCCATCACCAACATGACCATACTGCAGATCAACCTACGACGACAACATAAGTTCATCATTTCGGGGGCGCTGTTCGGTTTCTCTATGTCGAGGATAATCACCTTCATTTTGCGCATCGTGTGGGCCACGCACCAGGACAACGTGCGCCTCGCCATCGCCGCTAATATCTTTGTCAATGCCGGAGTCCTCGTCGTCTACGTCGTTAATCTCATCTTCGCCCAGCGCATCCTCCGTGCTAAGCAGCCTACCGTCGGCTGGCATCCCAGTATTAGTATTGTGCTCAAGGTTTTCTACGTTGGCATCGGCGCCGCCCTCATCCTCGTCATCTACTCTGTTGTACAGAGCTCCTACACCCTGGATCCGAACATCCTGCACGCCGTCCGTGACATACAGCTCGCTGCCATCACATACTTGCTCGTTTTCACCACCCTACCGGTGTGGCTGCTACTGACGGCCCACTTCCTGCTTCCCAAGTCTGCTGATGAGGAACTTTTCGGCCACGGAAGCATGCGGGCGAAAGTCATTATTAATGTGCTCGTGACGTGCATCTGCATATTTATTGCGGCGTTCAGGGCAGGCACGTCGTGGAAGGCACCCCGGCCTATTACGGACCCAGCTTGGTATCAGAGCAAACCGGCCTTCTACACCTTCTCCTTTGTCCCCGAGATCCTGGCTCTAAGTCTTCTGACATTCTCCCGTGTCGACAAACGTTTCCATATCCCCAATGGAAGCAAGCAGCCCGGCGATTACTCCCGCCGCGTGAGCGAGCAGACGACTATGGAAAAGAATGAAGAAAAGAACGAGTCGAGTGATGGTAGCAGTAATCAGGTCTAGATAAGGACTATGTGAGGAAGACTTTGGGAAGAGGGTAGAAAGCGATCTCACGATCATGTGTCTGATTCTTGTACTAATGTTAGTGATACCCCATTTAGAATAGAACCATCTCCTAAATGTATATATAATGAAAAAGAAACTAATCTTTGAGGCTTTTTGTTATTTTCCTTTGTGCGCATTTACATGATGCAAAATCGAACGCACAGGCATACCCGAGAGTCATGCGATCAATGGAATATACCCCTATTGTAAAACTAATTGATAAGAGAGGCACGACAGCATACCGTGAAACCTAGGCACGATCCGTTCGTCTCCTTGGGTAACCTAGATGGCGCTACGGACGCCCGCTACCCCGATGTCTCGCTTTATCCGCCGGCGCTACTATACGTGAGGGGGCTAGATTTCGTCGGTGGAAACTTGTGCCCTATTAGTATCAAATAGATATAACGGCATCTCAGCCGCAATTTCGAACTAGCCCCACCGGTACCTTAGTGTAAAAGCTTAGTGTAAAGAAGGATCGGGGTTCGGGGTACCGATCTATCTAGTAAGCTGAGTGGCCGTTTTGGTTGATGGCTCAAGTGACGCCAAGTACAGTCGCATTCGTATAGAGATGTCCTTGAAAGAGGTCGAGTCTATAACAGAAGTGCACACATTTATTACTGCGAGAATGCTACGAACTGCTATCTCGATAATTATGCCGTCATCATCTCGTCGTAGTCCGTCGTGCCAAGCTCATGCCGTTTCTCATATTTAAGCATCTGTCACCCACATCGTCAATAGTCTGATTCAAAATCACCCGCCGAAAACAATTCCACCGCGATCCCAAATAAGAACTTCAACTCGCTGCCTATAGAAGTCGCATCCAGGCAAAACCAACTGACAATGCATCGTAGAGGAAAAAATCAGAATCAAGGCTACGAGTGCCCTCTTCAGAGACGGCTGGTCATCATCTCAGTGAACACTGAAGCATTCAGTCAGCCAGTCCTCTCGCAAACATTTCAAAGGTCCTTGAGGTCCTCCACAGAGGAACACATGTTATCGAGTCACTTACTTCCAGCCACGCGCTCTACCTCCCAGTCGTCCACGTTGGCGGCCTCCCATTCTGCCTGCAGGTACTGCAAGATGGCCCATACCTGATAGAACTCCAGCTCGCCCTCGCCGTCCGGGTCATTATTGGGGTCAAACTTGCCTCTGCTCCACTCGCCGTCATTCTCCCAGCTGAAGCGCAGAACACGGACTATAAAGCGCGTTGCGTGGCTGTGTGAAAGGAAAGTCAGCATACGTATGCATCCTTGCGGGTAGGGCCATCCGGTGAGTAATTCAGAAAGTATCGAGATGCGTCGTCATACCGGGCACAACCGTAGATGAAGAGTCGGTCTACTCACTCCAGCGGGGTCCAGTCCCTCTTGTTCGACGGGATCTTGGAATCGGCATACTTGGGCTTGACGAACGCATCCATCGAGTCACACCAACGGTATATTTCGGCGTATTGCACGCTCCCGTCCCCCTGATACACCTCGAGGAAGTCTCGGCGGTACTCCCGGAAGAAGGGCTTTACGTAGCTGCTGTCGAGCAGGTGGCGCACGAAGTGCCGGGTGCTGGTGTCGTAGTTCAACCACACGCATAGCTGGTCGTAGCTCTTCTGCAGCGCCGGCAGCCTGTCGCGTGGGATGGTCTTTCTCGGCATTGGATGAATAGTAAGTAGTACGCAGGTAGTAAAGAGTCTTGGGTGGCAGGAACAACACTTTGTCTTTGCCTGCTGCCTGCTCTCTTGTACGCAGTCACTTTCCTAGTCTTGCGTACGGCTGCTGTGCTAGGTCGGAGATGAATACGAGAGCGGAGAGACTCGAGGTAAAACAATAAGATTGTGCACAGCGGGTGGTCTCAGATCTCGGGTGTCAGCTTTCCTGTCTCAGACCACGCACCTCCGTCAAGTCAAACAGACGGATGTAGGTGACGGCTGTTGCATGATTCATTGTCCAGCCCATCGTCGACGGTCCAATGGAAAGGTCGCTTCACGATGGGCGCTGCGTCGAGGCGAGATGCATGCAACGGAAGAGCCGGTTGACCAATCATCAAATCATCCCCTCGGCCACGCTGCAATGGTTTTTCGTGGATTCCTACACCGAGTTGGATCTCGTCGCCCCGACTCGGTTGGCTGCATCGGCCTAGTTGATTAGCTATTTCCTGCCCTCCGTTTAGCTGATTTTCTCTACCCCTTCATGGATCAACTGACTTGAGAGGAAGGGAGGCTGCATCGATTGACGCAGTATCACCGTCAAAACATGGATACTGAACGGCAGGAGTGGTTCCACGCGAACAAATTCGGAGAGTACATTCGTAGCAAAGACCACGATAGGCTGAGGAGCATGTATCGACTATTTCCTCCCTCCTCGTCCACAACGATACACTATTTACGACAAGTCTGCTTGCTTCGCCTCTGGCAGGGACGTGAGCACTTAAATAACTCGCATGTAGGCGTATAGGTGTATAGATACTATGTACCAATATTAATGGAGGTATTGTCTGACGCTACCCCTCACGGTTGGTTTCAATTTTCCACTCCCACAGAATGCCAGTAAGCTTGTCAGAAACAGCTTATATTGTCGCCGCAAAGCAGCAAACAAGAGAGTAAGTAGTCAATACCTACTTCGTCGATCTCCCCTCATTCAATTTCATCCATGATGGCTATAGATGCATTCCTACCTACCTACCTGGCAGTCCAAATAGACCACTCTTAACCGGCTATAAAGGGACAAAACATTTATTCCCGTATATCTACCCATTCATTCATCCACCACATTTCTCACTAAGAATCCAAGAATAAGCAATTACTAGTCAAAATATGCAAAAATTATCTCCTGAGGGTGACTCGAACACCCGACCTGTGGATCTCTAAGCAAATTTCAATTACAGTCCAACGCGCTACCAACTGTGCCATCAGGAGATGCTTCAATGAGATGACGATTTTCTAACTAGCATCATGAAGTGATTAGGCGCAATAAGCAGAATCAGTCGCTCATCTCACGACATCATTTATCTCACGTAACCTAGCCCGTACAGTATATAAGGTACGTAATAGCTGCTGACATGGTCCGGTCAATCCTGCATCTTGTAGCGAACCCCTCATCTCAGTGTTGTTATCGGCACAAGAATACCACTCAGCAAGGACACTTGATGACCGAGACGGAATGTTGTGAGAGCAAACACATATAGCGCGGTGTCCATGAAAGTGGAAACATTGCTCCTCCTAGTAGTCGAATTGGCGGATCAGATGGACTCATTCTCCGGTCTGTTCGTCGGCCACAATCTGCGAGAAAATGACCGTCTTCTATGTGCCGTCCTCACCAGATCACTGGCGAACCCCTATTCAAAGGCCATACCCCTTCCGGTTCTGTGGTCGTTTCATTACATCGTGGCACCGGCGCGGAAGTGGACGGGCCCCTTTCAAAAGGTCCCTTCCAAGCTTCTTATATCATAGCATGGCCCTGATATATATTAGAGCAGTGTAGATGAAAGTCGGCCTAAAGTGTCGGGCCACGCAGCACCTTATTCTTTCCTCATCAACACTCTCCTTCCAAAGGGTGTGAACATGGGGATTCGGCGGAAGACAAACTGTCACCGCCTCAATCGGGGATTAATAAGTAAAGCTCTTCTTAACGATTGAGGCTTTTCAGCTCATCCTATATTCGCGAACTAGCGTGGGCACACAACGGATAGTTGAAACGCTCGGTTATATATACACCACATTCTAGTAAGACTAGATAGAGTTAACTATGATTAGTATAAAGCTTGACTTGCGTGCTGCAGCTTGTCCCTCGCCTATGAGATTGAGCCCGGCTTGGCCCTAAACTGGACGAAGTCAGTATATGTGGCATGACATGTACTTGATGAGGGATACCAACAGACGTCATCTCCAGATTTGAGACGATCGTAGCTGCTTGCTATTGTGCTCTTTTTGTAAAGAAATTTATAGTGCTATCGTAAAGCTTCATCTCTCATCTATGATGTGGTGACCCGATCATGTTAAGCATTTACAGATGAGGTCAACCAGCAATCTTCCCAGCGTCTGTTCATGGACCATAACCGTCGCGTAAGCCAGATGATCTTGAGGATAGGCGTTCGTATTTCGAAAACAACTGTTTCCTAGCACAACTTCGTCATTTTCTGAAGCATCATGGGCTATCAACTCATAACCGAGTTCATTCTACACAGAATTCTCGGGCCGATTTAAGCTCCCTGATACGGCACAGGGAGTCTCATCTCCTGCGGCCCATCTTGCGTAGCTTCCACGCGCACGAGCATTGGCTATTGGTGACCCAACTTGGTGCTTACACGCGGATGAAAATAGTAGTAAAATGAGAAGATAAGGGAGAGCGCAAAGAGGGAAGCATCTTCGCATTTAGTAGCACGTGAATAGGTCTTTGGCGCGAAGTTTAGAATTCAGACCCAACATCAATAAGTCACAGAACAATTCGCATCTCACTCCTATCATTATAAGCGACCCCAGCATACGAAACAAGTTCTATCGAATAGGAATATGTTGTACTGAATTAAGCATAAATACCTAAGAAAGTTGCATATCCAATAACCACAATAAAGAGACTAGGGTATATACTGTAAGTAGGTGACAGTGTTTATAAGCCCCCCACAGAGACATCCACTTCACTTCCCAGCATAGGCTAAAATACGTTAACGAAACTGACGGCGCAACTGGTAGAGAATAGATATAATGGCAAGTATTGCGCTAAAAGCCGGGATCCCGCGGAGGCAAATAGGGTATTGTGGTATTAGATCAAGACTTCGGCCGAAGCCATCCATTATAAACGAAATGCTGAAATCGGAGGAATTCATGTCGCTTTCCCCGACTGTCTCATGTCCCCCTTAGACGACAGGGAACTTTGGACGAGGAACAAAGGAAACCGGAGTCCTCTTTATCTCCGTCTCAGTAGCGGGTACTGTTGCACAAAGCCAAACGACCGGAGACTTACTTACAAAACGTCACTTGCAAGAAGCGGGGATTATAAATCATATACAGAGCACATCATCGTACCCCACGTTATCACCACCCTGGACAACTTATAACTTACGAGTATATAGTACTGCGTTGGGGTCTTGACGAAAACAATTGAGACATACACTACAAAAACCTCATCACGTTGGATAGTAGTCCCTTAGTAACCTACCTGTATTTTACCGATCTCAGATAGCATTTGATCACCATGGCCGTCGCAACCCCCAAGCTGAGACTGTATACCAACCACGGCTGCCCATGTAAGTGAAATGGACAATTGTCACAGCACATACCTTAAGTCATCGAGGTCTTTCCACGCGAATGATCGACGACTAACGACTGACTTAAAAGGGGCGCATCGCGCGCACATCGCGCTCTCGGAGCTCAATGTGCCATTCGAGGAGGAGATAATCGATCTCTCCAAGCCGCGAACAGCCGAGTATCTCAAGGTCAACCCACGAGGACTGGTGCCATCTCTGAAGATCGATGACGAGATCATCACCGAATCGGCCGTCGTGTCGGCATTCCTGGCCGACAAGTTCCCGTCACATCTAGTGCCGGCGTCCAATGACGCGAACGGTGCGTTGGCACGTGCGCGCATTGCCTTCTTCGTCGACACCTTTATGTCCAAGGTGAACAACAACCTGTTTCCTCTCATTATGGCCAAGTCGGAGGAGGAGCGCGCAACCCTGGCCCAGAAGATGGTAGATGCGGCCGTCAAGGAGGTCGAGCCGTTGCTGGCGGACGCCGGTCCGTTCTTTGGCGGTAGCGATAAGCTCACGCTTGCCGAGGTAAGTCCCAAAACGAGCATCTGCTCTCTCTCTCTCTCGTCCTCCTCTTCCTTTTTGTCTTGATCATGCCGGACGGGTAGCGATGCTGTACTGACTGCGATGAATGCGACAGGTTCTGACGGGGTCGTTCGTGATCCGGTTGTGGAGTTGGCCCAAGTATGAGCTGCTCCCCAAGAGCCTGGTTGATGAGCTATCGGCCAAGGCGCCCAACTTCTCTCGCTGGGCCGAGGCCGTGGCGAAACATCCGAGCGTCAGCGGAATCTTTGATGCAGAAGGCACAGCGGCCCGAACAAAGCAAAGACTTGCTAGTCTAAAGTAAATAGTCTGAAGTGAGTCAGTTTTACGTCGTGCAGATGGATAAGTCTGTCAGTCAGCTTTAGCTAGTTGTGTCTATACGATAAGCCACGGTCTTTAGTGCAATACATTACCTGCAGCCTACCTACCTACTTATACTTATGCCCTAGACAGAAAATACTGGATACACTACGTATATGAATGAATGCCGAGGGATGAGAGTGGGAGAGGAGAATGACAGACCACGGAGACAGAAGCAGCCCGATACCCCGGCTTTAAAAATAGTACTACGTAAAGATACAGTAGGTGCCCTAACCGTAATGAGAAGCATGAAGCGTGATTTCCACTTAGGAGAGTGGGAAAGTGCTACTGTACCGGGCCAGCTCTCCGGGGACAGACGACGGCGTGCTGCAGTGTAACCCGTTCGCCGAATGGGAATAGGAAGCGGATCATGCCCGACGTTAGCCTGAGGCGGCTAGACTTAAATAGATATTGTCAGATAGAAGGACTTAAGAGAGCGCCGAGCTGGCCACCTACTGCCCAAGGCGTACGCTACAGTTACGCTACAGGTACGCTAAACAGTATTCCACAGCTCTGTGCTAAAGTGTACGATACGTTAGCCCTCTTGGGCATGCCCAGGTGTGTTTCATGATATTATTTATTGTATCCAACAAGGTTATGGCGTTGGAAATTGGGATCCTCAAGTCTTTATACATCCTTCCACCGCATTACTAAAGCATCATCTACATACTTACGTCTACATATACGTAACGATAGGATTACGCTCGCTGCGTAAGTTGAACTGACTTGCAGCTGAGGATAGTAGATACACCTCGAACAATTATTTCCATCCATATGTCGCATCGACATACCTATTAGTGCACACGGTATACCAGTCGGTTGCCTCGGTCGAGTGCGACCGAAAACTACAGGCACATTATGCTGCTGCCCTGCAAAGTCGAGTCGGTGTGACGAGACGGGTTGTGGATGCTGCGATTGATGCTTTGCCCGCTGTGCCGTGCCTACCTGCCTACCTCGATGGTGTACTGCAGTACACCATGTAAGCCTCACCTAGTAGGTACCTGGCATATGCAACCTGACATACCTCCTTCCCCAGCTATGATGTATCTTATGGTAATCGTACGCCTGATTGAACAAATAAGTAGAGAGCAGGAGAAGGTACAGTGTGCCTGTTGTGTTCTCGTAATACAACTAAGGTTACCCAAGTGCTCATGTTGTCGTACAACGCCCTTTAACTTTAATGCGCAATCCTTTCGCCATCTTAGGCCGCAGTGAACAAATTTCGCGATCCAGAAGCAAAAGACAGATAGAGAGAGACAAAAAAAGAAACGTCAAAATCGGATCGAATCGAAGGCAACCTACCAAGATGAAGACCGGGTATGATTAATGATGACTGCGTCGCTACCGGTGCATCGCCGCCCATTTCGCATACCAAGTGCCAGACCAGCAACCAGACAATCGGGACCAGAGCAGAAGACAACGCATAATGTGCCTTCATTATTGGTCCTAACGCCCAGAGCCATGGGTCCCCTGGACCAGAAAGGAACGGCAACCCCGGTCGTCCGCGACAAGGGCAGCCAAGGGCAGACAAGGGCCCTATCTTGGCCTTCCTCTCGGTCCCCTGCGTCCCCTGCAAATCAACAAGGCCATATCCACCTTGAAGCGAGGGAAGTCAGATTTCGACATTTCAGCAATTCGACCTGATTTGTGCACCCAACTTCCTCCATGCTTCTCTCCGTCGACTGCGACAGCCACTCGTCCGTCATTGTTATGGTATCATTATCATAGCATTGAGCGACCGGCTGGAGGACACAGTTTGGGGCTCACATTGCTGGTTCCCTTCGGGGGTCTGGGGATCACTACGAAAAGGCTTCATCCCTGGCGATTTCCTTTTTGTCCCCATTCCACCATCCATCGCCAGCAGCACTTCAGGAACTAGAGTATTTAAACAAAGAACGCGCCATCCCGACGACGAGGCGAAATGAAGAAGCCTACGTCTGCCGAAGCCATGAGCGGGAGCTATCCGTCTCCCGACTCCGATAGGGACGTGGTGAGCTCCGCAGCGTCCACCGAGGCCGAAACATTACCGGCCGCTGAGCGAGACTCCACGTCTTGTGAGCCGGTACCCACCAATGCTCAACAGAAAGGAAACCGCCGTCGGAAATCTCACAGCCCAGAGGCATGGGAAGCGGTGAAAGCAGACATTGCGCGGTTGTACTTGGAGGAGAACCGACGCCTGAAGGTTAGACTGATTGAATGCATTTCTCTCTAGCGTGCTTGATAAACAAGAACCACTCGGTCATAAGCTCTCTAGCCTCCGTTACGCTCGTGCACTCTCCCGGCGCTCGTGTTTTCTCCTATAGTTGACCACCACTAACTGTTGCCTCCTTGAGTAGGACGTGATGGCCATCTTAGAAGAACAGCGGGGATTTTGGGCCTCGTGAGTGATCACGCCTCTAAGAATTGCTATGCGTAAGGATCGTAGCTGACATGGTAGAGAAGTCCCAAGATGTATAAGACGAAGCTGACACAATGGAAGTTCTTCAAGAACAACCGTCAAGCCGACGTGGCAAATCTGCTGTACCTGCAGCGGCACCGATTGGCGCTGGGTAAAGAGAGCACATTTCGCCGCAACGGCAGAACCGTCGACGTTGCGGCTTACATAAGGAGGAAAGGCCTTCGACCGGTTGATCTTCTCGAAGCGGCTGATTCTGGTGACTTGCCGCCTACGCTGCGGTGTCGGACGCCGCCGCCACTACCGCCGCCACCGCCGCTGCTTCCCAGGGATATCGGGGCCCCTGATGACTTTATGTTGCATGAGGCTTTCATGCATTGGTCGCTGGATCACCCTCTCATGCCACCGCAGTTAGACGCCTACTACTTCAAGGAACTCGATCGGTACCACGAGAGCGATGCCATGCGCTCCGTGACACTCCTCACCCACGGTTGCTGGCTCCTATCGATAGGGAAGATGCGTGAGGGTGGAGGTTTTTGTCGGATGGCTTTCTCCAACATCGACCGCGTATTGGACGGGTCAGCACATTTCGCCGTCTACGAGCTCCTCGGAGTCGTCAGTCGATATCCGGTTCCGGAGATCCAACGCATGCTCTGGACCTACCTATCGAATTACGCGGCTAGGATCGGCGGGGTGAACGAAAAGCTACGGCGCGTGCTGGCAGCCTTCGCCAAGTTATCACGGAACTTCAGCATTGATCATAATGTTGAGATGCTGCAGTGGAGCCGGCGGTTCGCATCGGAGCAGAGCAATGGCACGTTTGACGATAAACCGTTCGACTACACACTTATTCGACCGTGGGACATACTGCCGATGAACAAATCGTACTACCACCGGTACTACCTGAATCAGAGGACGTGGCAGACCGACGAAATCACAACAGCAGAGATCTACAGTCCAGAGGGGGACAGTGATCCGTGGGATATGCGGGCAGACCTGCTCGTCATATTCGGTAACCAGACGGCGTGGCTGGATGATAGGATATCGGCTATGGCGCTGAAGATGTTGGAGCAGGTGCCGTCGGATAGACCGCTGGGGTATATACACTTCATATGTTTTTACGCCCTGGCCCAGAACAATCGGGCGCGTTGCCGGGGCGGGAGCCCTCAGTTTAATCCAGATCATAAGCTAGCGCGGGAGTACTTACGGCGAGCTGCCGAGGGTAAGTGCAACTCCCTCGCTCATTCAGACGACCTGAGCCCTGAGAGGCTTCTGCTGCTCGGCACGGCTCTAGAAAGGAGCTCTCGTCTTTGACCATATCTCTTGCTCACATAGGGAACAAACGTAGCTAACGCGTTAACATATAGTACAAAGCGTGGCGTGGGAGGCGGGCAAGAATTACTACGAAACTTTGACGCTGCTCGAGACGTGGCACCGAGAAGCAGGCGACGAAATAGAGGCCCAAACGACACGCCTAAAACGCGACGTCGAGTGCGAGAAGGCATTCAGGAACTTGCGTCTCTAGACTGTAGCCCGGTGGGGTCATTATCGACTATGGACTTGCGTCCCATTCTTTTTCTCAACTTCTTGCGGGAGTGACGGTATTTACGAACGTACGTGTTGTTATTGAACGATCAATGCTCTCATGCTAACATGCATTTAGGGGCAAACTGACTGGCCTAGCCGTGGGTACAACAGTGGAATATAAGCGGTGGAGTGATGGCAGGACAAAGTCAGAGGTTTTGAGCAAGCAAGATATCCCTTTGCGTGTAGTCTTGTCAAAACGGAAGAACGAACCGAGTGACACGCCCAAATTTTCCAGATGAGGTTGAACGGTTAGTGGTGTATTACCAGACGATTCTGATTCATAGGCTGGGTTTAGGTGTGCAGATGGATTTGTTGCATGAGTGAGTGGGTGAAGGAAGAGTATATGACAGCCCGAACCAACATGACAATCTACAATGTAATAGTAAGCATTGAAGAATAACAACCAACAATGATAATGAAATTAAATAATACCCCGTATCACCACGTTCCTACACAGTACATACAGTGCCATCAGCCGCCACATATGCCCCTCCATTCTCCGTGGCTGTGCGTGCGCTGTGCCCCTTTAGAAATGCTTCGACACGACGGTCGTAAGTCTACATCCGCTTAACCTAAGAACTTCGGCGGAAGAACGTCCGAGACAGTATCCTACTGTCTATTTAATTTCCATATTTTATGTAGTGCAGAAATATTAGTTCCTTCTTGCTGTGACAGATAGGCTGTAACCCATATTATGGTGAATGCTCATAAAAGCACCTCTTCTATTTCTGATCTGCACAGAATACTTCGATTTCCAAGATGAGGATAATAAGGGATACTTTGTTCTTTGACTAATTGATAACTAAGGTCTCGCTATGAATGTTTCTTTTCCAATCCAGTGCCTCTTAAATATTGGAATTCGAGATCATCTTCCTCCCTCAACATTCACTCGAGCGTAATCTCACTTCTCCCCCTTACTATGCATGGTTCTATTTCCTTGGCGTTTATATTAGATAAGTACGTTTCTCCCACGGGCAATTCCTTGCAGCAGAAACATCAAGTATCCCTAGGCTATATAGTCGCCTCATATAGCGAGCGCTGATGCGAATAGATAGCAAAATCTGATGTCGCCCTGAGATTCCTTGTAAAGGATTATTGCATTCCGCAGGACGGGACGATGTTTAGGGTCGATGGTGCGGAATGTGCGGATACGTGGTATGGAAGTCATATCGGGCGGCAGCCTCTTCCTATTATATATGTAGCCGCCCGGCTAATTGGGTTTGCCTTGTCGACCGGCACCGACCAACCACGAGTCCATTCGAGTCATGAGCACCTATGAAGCAATTAATATGTACTGTATCCAACAACCTATCAGGTAAATGCCGTCCTAAGCCTAGCAACAGCAGCCACACCCTCAATATCACAGGAGCAAAAAATATGACCCGGCAGTATGCTGGCACACAGCAGAGAACAGAAGCGGCGAATATTGCCGGCTCTTCCCGCACCATTATGTCTGTTCTCATATAAACCTGCATGAAAACCGTCGTCCATGGTTCTGGGTGTTCCTCCTCACCTCATCACACCACACCACATACATCGCACGACTCACTCGTCTAAGAATGTATTGGTCAACGATCCTCGGCCTATCCACGCTCGCGGCTGCGGTGCCGCAGTTTGGCGGTGGTGGCGGGCTCACGATGCTGCGGTTCGGCTGCTCTCAGGTCGTCATCGACCGACTCGACCCGCTCGTGAACCCGGGTGCGATCCCGTCGCCGCACGTGCACCAGATCGTGGGCGGCAACACGTTCAACGCGTCCATGACGACGGGAGATGTCTCAACCGCGGCGTCATGTACTACTTGCGCCTTCAGTGAAGACTTCAGCAACTACTGGACCGCCAACTTGTACTTCAAGGCCCGGAACGGCACATATAAGCGTGTTCCTCAGGGCGGTGCTGCGTATGCTATCACTCTCGTCGATTACTCTATCCCCAATCTTTTGTCTCAGGGACCACAGCTAACTTGATGGATTTTCTCCAGGCTTCAATTCAACGACAACTTCAGCACGCAGATCGGAGGAGGCGTCCTTGTGTACTACGTCTCCGCCCAACCGGGAAAGATTACCGCATTCAAGCCGGTTCGTTTTTCCCTTCTCTTACCTGCATCACCATCACTATTCAGGTCGTTGGACACGTGCTGACAGATAGTCCGTTCAGGGTTTCCGCATGCTAGTCGGAGATGCCATGGCGCGCTCGCGGACGGGCACCAAGCTCAAGAAGCAGAACTGCTACCGCTGCTACACAGGTCCAAACTTCGGGGGTGACTACGCTGCTCCATGCGCGGACGGCACGTACGTCTGAACCACGATATGACTCACGTGCACATGATAACTAACGTGTATAATCACATAGACTCGACACTGAGTATCTGCCCAAGAAGCAATGCGCCGGTGGTATCCGGTCCAACATCCTCTTCCCCACGTAAGTTGCCGACCCCTCCTCCCCCCATTTTACTCTCTCGAAAACTAACACAAAAAAAAGATGCTGGGATGGCAAGAACCTCGACACGCCAAACCACCAAGACCACGTGGCGTACCCGACGACGGGACCGGCGGACTTCCTAAGCTTGGGAGGCGCGTGCCCGTCGACACACCCGATCCGGATCCCGCAGCTGATGTACGAGGTGGTCTGGGACACGACCAAGTTCAACAACCCGAACGACTGGCCGACGGACGGATCTCAGCCCTTCTACTTCTCCACGGGCGACAACACGGGCTACGGCCAGCACGGCGACTACGTGTTCGGCTGGAAGGGCGACTCCCTGCAGAAGGCCATGGACCAGTCGGGCTGCATGGGCGCCAAGTGCTCGACGCTTGCTAACCAGGCCATCACTAACGCCAAGGCATGCTCTGTCAAGCCTATTGTGCAGGAGGATCACGAGGGCTGTAAGTTTTTGCTCTGTTCTTTTGCTATTTCGCAATGTTCTACTATTCTCGCGTGATTTTTTATCTCGATCTTCGTACACTAACGGTCACCATAGGGCTCACCGAGCTTCCCGGCATCAACATGCCCATGATGTAAATCAGGTCAGCGAGGAAGCGGCTTTAGATATGGGGGGACTCTGCACGGTGGCTACCGGATCCTACTTGAGGATAAATTTGAACCCGTGGAGGTCACTTAAATGAAGGGAGAGGGGACTGCTTAATCGAATGGGGATCACAATTCAACTTACTGAATAGAATCAGAAATCACACATAACTAGATTGCGCGTAGCTAAGTGTGTTTGTTGTAGGCCTAGGCCTTCCTTGATTGTAACCTCGTTTGACCCCTCAGGAGACAAGTAGCCCCTTATTGGCTGGTCATGATATCTCACCCACTTCACTACCATCCATATTCAAGTCATGTGATATGAAAAGAGGGTGTGTTCATTTATGATAAACTCCGAGATATACTTTATTCAAACGAGAAGGATACACTATATGGCAAAACAATTAAGGACCAGACACCTGCTTGCTGATAGCACAGTGTATGAATGTATTGTCAGTTCCAAGTCGATGTTGACACTACTTGGTATAGAAGCTTCCAGGACTAGAGGTTTTGAGATCCGAAGATAGAGTCCTCTAATACCACAGTGCTGTACTTGCCGTTGGATAGTCAGGCATGTTGACCCTTGGAGTGCTATAGTTTACTTCAGACTAACCGACTAATAATCCTGCCATTATCAGAGATCTAGAGTTACGTCTGCATAAAGCGGCTGGCCATTTAATCACACTGCAAGGTCCATGTGAGGTTTACAGCAACGTTTATTGGGGGGAGCATGGGCCGCTTGAGACCGAGGCAGCTAATATATCGTCTCGCGGACTACCTAGATCTAAAAGCCACCTAGACTAGAAAATCAAATAAAATCAACCTCTAAAACAATTCACCTTCCCAACCAACGCTGCCCTTCTGCAACTCTACCTTTCTAACCACTACCCTCTCGCCCTTTGCCTAAGGGACGGCGAGTAGGTAAAATCGCCGACTAAACGATTACTACTCGGAGTGAGAAGTGTGGTGAAGAAGAGAGAAATTCTCGTACCCTTTGTTAAAGGGAGCGCAACTCATTTGCCATACACTGCAAGGTCTGGGTTACCGTCTCGAGAATTCGTAGGGTCTTGTCCACCCGCGCCAGTCGTCCGCGACGATCGCGATGGGCGGGCCGCTGTGCTCGAGGACCACGACGAGCGCCGAGGGGTACCACCGTGGCGTCGGCAGCGAGATGAGCGCGTAACCGTCGATCCCTCAGGGACTGGTGCCGTCGATGACGGCGAGCTTCAAGGATCTTGTCGGCGCGGGACGGGTGTCGGGTGGGCTGGCTTGGTGATTCTTTGCTCGGCAAGTCTTTCTCACTTGCATTATCGGGTTCATTGTTATCGGCATTTGAATTCCCGTTGCTTCGAGTATCATCCGCACCTGATCTATCTTTAGTGCTCCAGATGTCATCGTCTTCCTCCATTCGCTCTTCTAATTCCTCGGGCGTGCAACAAAAACGCCAGCCATGATCTGCAAGCTGGGAATTCTCGTTGCTTGAAGTATTATTTGCACCTGACCATTCTTTAATGCTCGACGAGATGTTGCTTGAATCGGTAGTAGTCCAATTGCTCGAGGTGTCATCAGATTCATCGGATTCATCTGATGATGAATCCGATGAATCCGATGATGTGTTATCGTCTTCCTCCATTCGCTCTTCTACTTTCTTGGGCATGCAACGTCGAAGGTAGCAACAATATTCAAGCTGGGAGCGTATTCGTCGCACATCTATGTCTTGACTCCTGTCTGCGTAACCATATCGGTCTCCGAGGCCATAACCATTCCAGCAAAATATAGGAGCATCGCATGTCGGGCACTGAGTGTATAGATCGCAGTAATCATCATCAGTTATCATCCACTATTCCATCTTATTAGCTTATCGTACGCTTCGGGGTTAAGTCAGAGTATCAGGGGAAGATGATAACTTACCCGTGCCAAGCATCCGGCTCCGAATCCATGGCCGCAGTGTAGTACATGATAAGATTCGTGGGTGTCGAGTTCCGGCATTTCCATTTCTTCGTTTGCAATCGCCAGCTGCTTATTGCATAACTGGCACCCGATGCGAATACGTGTGCTGGAGTCCTTCAGCTTGCCTTCATCATCGAAATGCAGGAGGACCTTGCGAAAGTCGTTCGAGGCCACAATGACCTCGGCATTGCCGGTATTGTTTGGAGCCTTAGGATCAGACATCGTAAGGGTAGATAGAGTGTACGTGTATAATGGTAGTATCGTTAAGATGAGGATAGGCTGGCTGCCCTTGTGTGTAAATGTATGGTTTTCGGTGTCTGGAGCGGACGGTGAAGGTGGTGATTTAACTGTGAGTGAGAGTGTACTCAGCTATGGCAGTCAATGAATGAAAATAAGGCAGTGGGAGGAGAGGAAAGGAGATATATATAGTCGAGAGAGGGTTGTACAACTGCGTTCCTTCATTACATACTTTTCAGATATTATTTGTTGTTTATCTTAGCAAGCCTCGGTACTGGGTAGTGAATCGAATGTTTTCCTTGGTTACTCGGTTACCTGACATATTAGCAGGTGCGCTTGCGTATTGAATGACTTGCCACCAATCCCTTTCTCTTCACATTGGTCCTGTTTGCTCGATTAACAAGCCGGCGAAACGACAAACTGATATTTAGAAGGTCCCCGCCATGAATGAATTGTTTGCACTGTTAATAGAACTACATTACCTGCAGTATTCCTCTCATTGTTTTGATGTGTCTCGAATCAAACAAACAAGTCTTCGAAAATACCGCCTACAATGTCAAACACCCGGGAAGACGAGCAGCAGTTAGAACGGTCGCCATCATACGACTCTCTCTTCGGTTGCAATTCTGGCCAAGACTTTGATTTGGGAGAGTTGCAGAGCCTCGCACCGCAATCGCCCGCTCAGACCGCAAACTCCGAGGAAAATCAAGCGACACTGATAAATAATTCAACTGCACCGCCACCATGGTTAGCATGGGATCTGACAGGTGGTGTAACCTGGGTCAACCGTGGATTATGCGTTTACCCGACATGGATCGTCGAGCCGACAATTGAGTCCGTCATTGAGACGCTAAAGGTCGCCATCGGCCCCGACCACGAGTACAATGTTCAAGTGCTTCATAACGGTTCCTTAAGCAGGCTGTACAACGTGTCTTTCGACAGTCAAGCTTTCGTCATGCGTGTTTGTTTGCCCGTGTGCCCCCGAATCAAAACAGAGGCCGAGGTGGCCACTCTTGGTTGGGTCAGTCAACACACCGGTTTGCCTGTTCCCCGTGTGAGAGCCTATGATTCATCCCGGAACAATCCTCTTGGCTACGAATGGATTCTTTTGGCTAAGCTGGAGGGAAAGCCTCTTTCATCATGTTGGTCGTCTGTCACGATGGGCTTGAAAGAACGCCTCGTGAAGCAAATCGCCGCCTTCTCCGTCTCCACGTTCAGACAACCATTTTACGAGGGCATCGGGAGCATCTTTAAGACGAATTCCAACTCGAACAACCATGATTATGTTATTGGTGAACTGGTCTTCATGGCGTTCTTTTAGGCACAGCGCGCTACTTTGGACCATGGCCGTGGACCTTTCTCCGAGACATCCGACTGGGTGCAATGTCGACTGAAGTTTGCATCATCAGATTTAACTTCTCGACTCGAAAGCGCCACGAACACAAATGAAAAGGATACACTCCAGCGCATGTTAGACGTGACTACGCGAATAGAAAGATTGATACCGCAATTCCTGTCCTCCTACCGTGAAACAGTTTCAACTAGTTCTGATGTAGAAACTGTCCCAGACAATGCAGAGATGAGGCCGACGGCCACTATGCTTTACCACGACGGTCTTTCACTCGATAATATCCTCGTAAATGATGACGGCATACTCACAGGCGTCATCGACTGGCAGTGCATCCCGTGTCTTCCCCTTCACGAAGCATGTCAGTTTCCTGTTTTTCTTCAACAAGCAAACGACCGATTCCAAAAGCCGTTCGGGCGACACTATCTCGTCGATGACAGCGGGCCCCCACATCCGGCTTACTCCCGAGATAGTGAACGATACGAGTTGACGGAGTTGCGGCAGCTTTACGTCGAGGAGATGTTGCATGGTGCACCGGAGTTCGTGGACATCTGGCGCGACGAGGCAAGCGCGAACTTGAGAGATCTCGAAGCAGCCATTCAGAACTGCGATAATGAGTTCACAATTGAGACTGTTGAGGAATGGGTTCAGGCTATGGAGCAGGGGATGCATCCGACTCAGGTGCCGAAACGGCTTCATGAATTACTTGCATAATATGACTTGGGAAAATTTCTCTTCGATTAGACGCTACGAGAGTAGTGGTATGCTACTGTCATGACGCGCGCATATTCACCCTTTGACTTCAAGGTTCCTTATGTTAGTCTATCTAGATAGCTACCTAAATTCAAAGAAACTTGCAGTAAAACAAATAATATTACCACCTCTAGCACTAGATTTCATCGTTTGCCCCTCAGTTTGATTAAGCTATGTTAATCATAGCATATATTTAGATAATTTGGAACACAGAGCTTTGGAAACCTTTGCTTAACCTAGCTCTCATCCTATCTTGACTTTCGGCAACCACGCCCCGGGCAACTATTCGCCCCTTTTCACTCTTCTGCGACAAAGCATGATCATATGCAACCCTTAGTATAAAGTAGTGGGGTAATTTATCAATAATCGCGAGGACGTCGCCCCTTTGTACAGGTGCCGTGGCCCGTCCTAGAATCCCCTCTTGCGTAATGAATAAGTACATCTCAGGAGACGACTCGAAAATGGGATAGTCAAGGGTGGTAATCTTCATCACCTCTTCGCGAGTTGGACCTAAGGAAGAGCCTTGGCGCTCTACTTTGCCCTAAACTATCAGCTTAGGCTGCAACAATGCTTTAAGTATTCAAGAAGGGTGGCCTTACCCGAATCTCCCGAGTTCCCATCTGTCTGGTTTCCGCCCCTCCTCTCGGCCATAGATAACTCCCACCATTCTATTATATTATCCAAAACTTGACGAACATTTTCGGCCGAAAGCTTAATTCCCTCTCGAATCTGAAATATGCCATCAATGATGCCTACAGAAATACCCGAGCAGAACAGGACTTTCGGACTTGCAAAGCATACAACTTCCTGCAAAGGATCATCGAAAAAGGGTTGGTGCTTCTCTTTGTCAACAAGGAATTCCCTGCTTGTTAAAGAGTGGGTGAAGTCATAAACCCAAGAAGGACCTGGTGGATTATTGTGAAGGCTATTGTGGTGCTCCACAAATAATAAATGGAACTGAGAATACGGGAGCTTCCACTGGTTGAGAAACTGGGCTGTGATGCGTCTGAAAAGAGCCTCAGTAGTTTCGTGATAGTTCACATTGATAAGTCTTCCTTCACTTTTGATGAGAAGAGATTCTAATGCGAATATCATATCTCGAGGATCTGTAGCGCAGTGCTTATGGACCGTGCCGAGCACCATGGGCAATAGGACTCTTGGTAATGGTTTTCCACGGCGAAGCATACGGCGGGAGGGATCACCTCCCAAGACTCCAAACAGGCCGTTCCACTCACCTATGAAACGATTGCGCAAGTCTAGCAAGTCTATAGTCACTAAGATAATGTAACCTTAGCTTCGATACTATTCGTTTCGTATTCAAAAATACCTGCCCTCCCACTGCTAGTTCATTCTTGGAGTTTAAGAGCCAAAGGTTCATATGTGTGCTTACCAGTAGTTGATTCGAACTCAGGAATTTCGCCTAACTCCCACGTAGCATCAGCGGCCGACACAATAGTACCATAAGAAAATGTATGGCCACAAAACCAAATCATTGGATCATTTGGCGGTAACACAGCTTCTTGTACCGTCCACACTCTCTCCCACCATTCGTGCCTCATGATGATGTTCACACAGCGAAGAAAGATGATGCTAAGTATGAAGCGCATTTCGTCCCAAGCACTATCTGCCTGGTAGCGGGAAACCGCATCATAGAGGGCGGGGAGATCGTATCGATCCACATGACTGCCTCCAAGCTTGTCAAGCATTGGTATAAGGTCGTCGATAGGAGTGACCGAGAGATCGAATTCAGGAGCCTTGCGTTTGGTGGACTGGTCGCCTAGCCAAATAGTAGTTTTCTGCGCCTTTGAGTAAATTTCTCTCATCAGACGAACTTGGTGACCTTTCTCATCTAAATCGGATTGATTAATGCAAATTGCATCGATCCAAATCTTTCGGGGGACGTCTTGACAACGTAAACTGCGCAAAATGTTGTTTAGGTTCTCAGTAACCCGAAAGGGCTTTCCGTCAATATTGATAGCCTTGTCCAGAATCGGTTCGCCCCAAACATAGGATAATACCTCTTCGATCACGTCGCTCTCCAGGTCACGCTCTTCCAACTGGCATTCTATAGAGCTTTCTTCAAGCCCGGGCTGAATAATCAATATTCGTATATTTGAAGCTTTGAGACGATTCAAATATTGGTATTCGTGACCTTCTTGACATGGAGTTATAGCCTCGAGTAATATCGTCTTTTGTTGTTGCGCTGCTAGGCCCAATGATATCTGGTACACTTCTTTCAAAAGATCGATATTAAGGGAGCTATTGGCTTTCGAAAAATCGATATTAAGGGAGCTCTTGGCTTTCGAAGCCTGTGCTAGAGTAAGGTCAATATCAAATGTGTTCAAGATCTCATAGATCGCAGAATTGACAATGTCGCAAAGCACAATAGGTAGGCTCAGTTTTTCAGTCGGGGATGAGACGGCACTTTCTCGAGCTTGCGATTCCCATTCGCTGATATCAGGTCCATGTTCTCCGAGGAAAAATTCTTCCAATGACTCTCTGATGAAAAGAAACCGTGAGTCTCGGTTTGATAGGCCTATGATAATGGGACCGACGGTCACTGCCACCTCGTCAAGCTCTCGTATAAAATCGTGCGCATCATCAGCCTCAGTTGACATTGTGTAAACAATTGAAACGCTGTGTATTGATACCGTCGGTGACTACAAATCAACTTTCTGTTTCAACAGCGAAAGTCTGCTAAAGCCAGGCCACGGGATTTGGATTACTATGTGATGAGAAACTGTGCGCTTGAACGAAAGCCCTATCGAACTCATGGCTGCCTAATATAGGTCAAGCTGCAGCATGAGTGGTAACTATGCTTGTCAGCATTCTTATCTAATGGATCACGAGATGCAAGATAGGGTCACAATTTGGAGTGACAAGGGTTTGCGTGTCTGTGTGCGCAAAGTGCCGTAGGTCAGATCTTGTCCTTGATTAAATATCCTCAAGTCAATTTCTTTCTTTCAAACAATTATCCTACTGATAAAGAAATAGCAAGAGCAAAGCTGCTTAGATTCCAGGGTGAGCCCAGACAAGCCTAGCATTTGGTACCATCAAGATACATTTCAGCCCTTGGGCTTCTTCTACCCTACCATATGTCACAGCCTACTTGTATCAACTCAGATAAGCATCCACCATTGAGAGGCAAGATCGCTCTACTGAGTGACATTGCCCAGCCTCTGTGAGAGAAACAAAAGCTCCGTTAAGCTGCATCCCCAATGTCACCTAAATTCATCACCCGCCCATATGTCCATAAGTCTATACTCACCTAAAACGGCAACTTAAGCTTCAAGGAGGATCTTAATGTGCCATTATATAGCATGTACGTGACCATCGGATTTGAAATATATGGCCGATCATACCTACCCAAACACCTACCAAAAACCAGCACTTCACCCGCCCCGATCTTAGAAGCGGCGAGTAGTGAACTTACCGAGAAGTGATGAGATACCCCAAGAAGAAGCTTTGTCAGTCTGACTTGCTGCAGTTTTGTTATCGATCAAGGCCCAGAATAGCATCATTTCGTCGTAACTGATGGTATCCGTTACCAAGGTACTCGATCCTGGCTCCTCGGGCTCAGGCGTGTATTCTGCTCTCGAGATGCTTGATTCACTAGCCGCACTTTGCTCGGTATCAAAGAACTCTTCCGAGCACTCACTGTCGTCATCTTCGGGTTGTGCCACTTCCTCGCATACCGTTTCCTCAGCAATTACAGGAGGGTCGTCTTGCAACTTTTTGCTCTCTGTGTCTTTCTCACACTCTTCGTCTCGCTCGGCGCTATCTATGTCCTTGTCATCTTCAGCGCTATGATCTACGAGTATATTCCCTACAGTGTCACTTTGGTCTTCAAGAGTTGTCTCATCGCCTAGCATTGAAGGCGGGGTGGGAATCGGAGCCGTAGTATAGGACTTCGGTACAAACGGAACGGCATCAGGCGAGAAGGCTGGTGGCATTTTTGGCCTAGCGCGCCATCTGAAAGCAACCTGTGCTGCAGTAAATGCCCCATCGACCCTTTCAGGAAGGCTGTCGATCTCGTCTTGTGGAATGTCACCGAGGGTGGCGATATCAATTCGCTCTGCAGTATCTGCATGCTAGAGGTTAGTTATCACCATTATGGGAGTGGTCGGGGAATAAAGAAAAAGAAATAGCTTGAGCATTACTCACCAACTTCGCGCACGAATTCTAATAAAGCAGGATCCACGGCTGTGCACTACACTCAGAGTTAGTTATAGCTATGTTGGATACGAACTTTGAGGGTTGCCGAACTGTCTTAGCCTAGAAGTGAAGATCTTCACTCTAAATAGCTAGAACAAGAAGAAAACAATTCAGGGAAATACTTAACTGCTTCGGTCTTGCCGGTCTTACACGCATGTGGCAGCTTCGCAATGATTACGGAGGGTGTCTCATGCCGGCACTTGACAACTCCGGGGGGATCGTCGGGGCGTGGCCGGCAGCAGAAAATCGGCTCGGGAGCCCGGCAGCCACAGGCGTAGAAGAAGAAGATGGCGTTGCAGAACGTCAATGGCTCTACATCCTCTAGCGCCTTCTTAGGTTCAGATATAATGGGGGTCGAGATAGACATAGTTGGTGTGTGCAGAAGCTTGAACGTCGTTAGTAGAATAATTAAACCGGAGAGGAGGTCGTAGTCCAGGATGTGGCCTTTTGCGCGTAGAGTCAGCCGCGCAAAGAGTCCCAGTATCAGACTTATATTTTGTGAAAAAACTGAAAGATTACTAGATTGAATCATCAAATGCTGTGTATATTGGTTATATACCTCCCACCCCTGGTAGGTCTTGTCAATGTCATTGTCCATGTTACATAAGGACCTTTGAGCGTTATGCTCCGTGGTGCCTTTCTTGTCGCCTTTTGCTGCAATTGATTTCCCTTTGTCCGGACCTATGAGTCTTTTACCATCAAGTGGACTAATTCAATTGATACCTACTTCTGGATGAGGATAAGGAATTGATTATGAGGTGGCACACACAAGTCTCTCCAGATTTGCATACGCCACGAGATCACCTCCACCTCCCATCCATGTATGCATTAAGCGGGGATATTGTGCCATCTATGCAATGAGGATCCTGTATGTCCACGAGAGCATTCCAGGTTCCAAAGTTGCCTATTGATGGATGTAGGATTGTGTTTTGCTGAACGAATACGGGAATATCTACCCCAACTGTACGGAACAGAGCCTGCATGTAGAGATTGGAAAGGATGGGATTGGAAGGTAGTTGGGATATAAATACTTTCCTTTTCTGATCCATTTCGCCTTGTTTCGTCGTTTCTCCGTTTCCCTCGTTACTTACACCTTCATCAATCTCACCGACAAGCACGAAATAGGAGGCGAATCAATAGAAGTGGACACTTATCCAAGGTTCCATTCACACAAAAACAAAAGCACAAAATCCAAAGGAAAAGCAGAGAGAAAAAGAAGATGGACGCGCCCAAGCCGCCACTACGTAGCAGCGGCGGCGGCATCGTCGTCTTCGGCGGCGGCACGGCGACGAACAGCCTGGTGGACGTGTTCGAGAGGTTGCGCGAGAGCCGGGGCTGCAAGCTGCAGTACGTCATCCCGATCAGCGATAATGGCGGCAGCAGCTCCGAGCTGATTCGTGTCTTTGGGGGGCCGGGTGAGTTTGGGTTTTACTTTACTTCATCGTCTACGTCTACTCAGTTTTTTTCACTTACATTTCTGATCGGATTTCATGAATGGACGAATCAATTCCTCCCCCTATTTATTAATCTCATGAATTTCTTGCTCTTTGTTTTTTTTGTTTCTTATTCTATAATCATGCTTTCATAGCGCTGTTCACTGACACTTTTGAATCCAGGTATCGGTGATGTACGAAGTACGCTCTCACCTCCATATTCATTCATTTATTCATTCATTCAGTCATTCACACCCACCCCTTCTCTCTAAGCCCATCCTATCTCATCTCACAGAAGCACGATAAGTAACTCACTCGCCATAACAAACAGGCCGACTAGTCCGCCTCATCCCGACCTCAGAGACGGACGCGGAGAGGACGTCGTTGAAATCCCTCTTCAACCACCGTCTGTCGTCCGACACCTCGTCGGCCCGGGCAGAGTGGCTGGACATCGTCGAGGGCCGACATCCGCTGTGGGACGACATCTCGAGCGAGAAGCGCGAGCTCATCCGTTCTTTCTTCAACCACATGAACATGGAGATCGTGCGGCGGGCGCGGCCCAGCTCCGTGTTTAATTTCTCCAAGGCTAGTATTGGGAATTTGTTCTTGACCGGGTATGTATATTTATTGTTTTTCTCAACTCATTTCTTGCGATGTGCGGCATGAACTGTAAATTATTCCGTTCATTTTTGTTTCATCTATCTACCTAGTTTGAGTCGTAACAAGGTTTCCCGGGTAGGGATGATAATCATGGAGGATAATCAATCCATTCCTACACCAATAATTCTCTTACAACATAAAAGTAAACTCGCCTTTCCTTCCTAGATCTCATTTCTAACACGAAAAGGCAGAGCCCGCCTCTTCACAGGGTCTCTCGAATCAGCCATCTACCTGCTCTCCAGCATCTGCGCCATCCCGTCAAGAGTAGCGACCCTCCCGGCCATCAACAGCAACTTCACGCACCACATCAGCGCCGGACTAGAAGACGGATCGCAGATCACCGGACAAAACGCCATCTCCCACCCCTCGGCACCAACAAGCCTTCCCGACGTAGTAGGAGGAGGGCCAGCAGCAGAAGAGACCCCTTCCCCTTCCCCTTCCCATCTCACCCCCATAATCCCAACCTCGCGAACACCAACCCCACGTCCCGACCTGCTCCTAGAAGAAACCGAAGCCCACGACCGCATAGAAGACGCCACCCTCCCGGGCTCGCTACCCTCTCTGCGAAAACAGTACATAACATTCACCAAGTCCTCATTACAGAACGACGACCTGTCCTCCCGCATCTCTCGGATCTGGTACATCAACCCCTACGGCCACGAGATCTACCCCGTGGCCAACCCCAAGGTGCTATCCAGCATCGCCGCCGCGCGCACGGTCGTCTACAGCATCGGCTCGCTCTACACGTCTCTGGTACCCAGCCTGATCCTCAGGGGCGTGGGCGCCGCCGTCCGCGCGCCGCACGTCCGGCAGAAGATCCTGATCCTCAACTCGTCCATCGACCGCGAGACGGGGCCGAGCGGTGCCCGCGCCCTGACCGCCGCCGACTTCGTCCGCGCCATCGCGCGCGCGTGTGCCGAGAGCGAGGGACGCGGTAGCGGTAGCCAAAGCCACGCCGAGCCGGATCTGGACGGCAGCACTCCGGGCCAACAACCGCCCATGACCGAGAAGAAGCAGGGTCATGCCCCCCCTCCCGAGCTACAGGTCAGCCACGACGACGGCTCGGATGTATTTTCGGTCCGGGACTACGTGACGCACCTCCTGTACCTCGAGGGCGAGGGCGCGCCGCGGGTCGACAAGGTCGAGCTCGCGGCGCTGGGCGTCGACTGTGTGCGCGTGTACGGGCGACGGCAGGAGGACGGCGTGCTGCGGTACGACGAGGCTGGCCTCGCGGGCGCGTTGGAGGCCGTGGTGGGCAAGGCCGAGATGGCGAGAAGCAGGCGAAATACGAGCGGGCAGTGAGTGGCTACTTTACAAGAGTTATGAGAATTTAAGGACAATAAGTAAATGGTATCTTTTTGCATTCATCTATCATACAGGTTGCAAGTTCCGGGCCGGAAATAGAGCGTTTATCGTCCAGTTCCCGCAAGGCACAAGCAGTGCCGCCATCATAAGAGCCGTGAATTTCATGACCAAGAAAGTCAAGCCAAACCAGGGCTCATCCCATCCAAGGCAGCCAGCCGCCGGAACCGTTGCCCGTACCTAAATTTTGTAAAATCACACTCACGAGTCTATCTCACGAGACGCCCCGCTACCATAGTGCTTATTTTCTAAATTACATGACATCATGCGATGATCTATTTGGGGGGGTTGGACTCGACGAAAGCCACGCCCTTGGCGATGTTCTTCTTGAGGTCGCCCAGGCAGGCCTCGAGGAGCTTCTGCTCATTGGCATCGACCTCACCAACAGGCAAAATCTTCTCGACACCGTTCGGGCCGAGCTCGACCTTGGAGGCGAAGAAGTCGATGCCCTGGTCCTTGTAGAGAGGGCTGTCGACGAACGAGGGCTCGACGACGCCCTTCTCGCCCTGGGCAGCGCGGAGCACGGCGTCGGCCATGCGGGCACCGGCCATGGCCATGGAGAGGGTGGCGGAGCCCGCACCGTCCTTGGCCTTGACGACCTCGTCACCGCCGAACTGGACTCGGTTGACGAGCTCGGCGTTGGAGGTCAAGTCGGGGTGGTTGCTCTGGCTGAACAGAGGAACGATGGTGACGCCGGAGTGGCCACCGACGACGGTGATGTGCTCGTCGGCGGGGTCGGTGCCCTTGATCTCGCTGACGAAACGGCTGGCACGCACAACATCGAGGGTGGTAACTCCGAAGAGGCGCTTGGGGTTGTAGACGCCGCGGCCCTTGAAGACCTCGGCGACGATGGGGACGGTGGAGTTGACGGGGTTGGCGATGATGAGGATGTTGGCCTCGGGGCTGGACTCGGCACAGGCCTTGGCGAGGTCGCGGACGATGGAGGCGTTGGTGTTGAAGAGATCGTCACGGGTCATGCCGGGCTTGCGGGGGACACCGGCGGGGATGACTACGACGTCGCTGCCCTTGAGGGCGGCGGCGAGGCCGGCAGGGCTGGGGTCATAGCCCTTGACGGTGCTCTTGGTGTTGACGTGGGAGACATCGGCAGCAACACCTACAGATTGCATATCATGTCAGGATGGAGAGATAGCGTCGCAAGACGGTGAACATACCGGGACCTCCACGGATATCGTAGAGAGCAAGCTCGGTAACTCGGGGGTTGAGCTTCAGCAGGAGGGACAGCGGCTGGCCGATACCGCCGGCAGCGCCGAGAACGGTGACCTTGGAGAGCTATTCTTGCCGACAGGCGGCGTAGTATGAGCAATTGACCAACGATGCTGAGACAATTGGGCATATACGAGGATAATCAACTTACGTTACGGGCAGAGGCAGAGAAGGCCCGGCGTTGGCCGGCGGCAAACACAGCTCGTGCAGCAAACATGATGGTATTATTTCTCTAATGTTGTAGGATAGAAGAAAAGGCTCGTGGCAGGTGGTGGTGCAAGCTGTACCGGATAGAAAGGTGGATGAAGAGATGGAGATGGAGACGAGAGAGTAGGTAAGGTAAGCTCTTTTTAAAATTTGAGAGAAATAAACCATCACATAAAAAAGAGCAAGTCCCCCGGCAAACTTACCTGCCCAAGGTAGGTAGGTACATGCCTCGCAACTACAGTGCGTACATTAGTCTAAGTATTATCGACGCATGTTCCATGTTCCCGATGCTGTGGCTGGTGCATACCTAGTTAGTTAGTGGCTGGGTTCTTCTCAACAAACTTAATAACTCATCATACAACCTTGTTACCTTGTTACCCTGTTACTGGCCATTCGATTTCATCACCTCCCTCATATGCTCATCATTCTGATATCCTATAGGTTTCGCTCAGAGATCCAAAAGGCCGAATTCATTAAGTTTCCTTTTTATATATCCCCAAAGGCTCTTTTCCCCAACCCCGACTCCCTGACCGCCGCCAGGGTCCTGCACCGTGTCAGCTGGTCTTACCGTTCTTCATACCTGAGGTCACTTAAATCTTAAGAATAATAATGATTCAATGATTGAATCGTTCATACTTTATGTTGTTATATATAATTTATCAAGTATGGCTCTCTAAATATGAGTTGAAATGAGGTGGCATATCGTCTTTAGCTTGTATATACAATTGCCACTTTTAGTACTTGATTGCTGCGTTATCATCGTATTGTGACCACGTATAGGTATTCACCAAAAACTCTACAGAATTATTTGTCACTTGAAATAGACCGAATTCAAGACGCAGCAGCCAATTTGTTCATAGCCAGCCGCCTCGGGCAGACATAACTCCAGATCTCTTCTAACTGCAGACCGTCTATTTCTAGAATGTACATACACATCTATATCCCAGTACCTCTTTTACTACCTTTTGTGCTGTACAGATAGACAGGCAGGCGGGAACTGGGTCGGTCCGGTATTTTTATGAACTAACGTAGTTGGTTCACCGATTTCCCCCAGCCCACGCCTGAATCTTCTGTCTTCGCTCCTCGACCTTCCTCTCGAATTCCTCGACCTTAGCCAGCCGCTTTTTCTCGTCCTCAGCATCCTTGAATGCCTGCTCGACTGCTTTTCGATTCTGCTCACGCTTCAGCTGGTCAGGCCGTCTGATGGCGATATCACGCGGACGGTAGTCGCTAAACAGTCGCTGGAGCGCCTTCTCGATCACCCAGCAGCCCGCGTAATCGAGGATCATAATCGCCGACATGGTGATCTTGAACTCGTCGCTGAATTTGACCAGCCTCATCTGTTCGTTGATCTCGGGGAAGAACTCGGTGGAGCACGAGAAGGCGATCGCTGTCACGCCTATGATACCCCAGTACATGCCTTTATTCTCAGACAGGGACTCCCGGAAAGGTCTGCCCTGGTAGTTAACGGCAAAGGTGGAGATCTGTTGGATGAGCTGTAAAAGATATACGGCGCTGTTCAATAGCGACGGTGCGAACTCGGCCTCGAGATCGACTATCTCGGAACGCCTACAAAAAGAGCCGTTAGTGAATGCTTCGAGAGCTTGAATACAACAAGTAGGAAGACTTACGGCTCAAGCCTATCACAGAATCGAGCAATGTAGATCAAGGTAGCGATGTGCACAGCAAATTGGCCCAGAATTGAGCCAATAATGTAGAAATTGAAGATGTTTGGCTGGGGTCGTTCTTTGGAGAGTCCTTCAACAGACTTGGCCCGAGAGATTGATAGGAAGCAGACGCTCATGAGCATGCCGCTGATTGTGATCTGACCATCTCCGAATTTGATTCCTTCCAGATATAGGACGCTCAGACTGTAAGCGCTGATCAGACAGTTGAGAGCCAAGATCTTATACATCTGGATAGTGGCCACGAGAGTACAACGACCTTGGCGAATGATATTAGGGATAGCGATGACGTCGCGCAACTTGCTCGTGAACGGTGCAGCCACGGAAGCATCACCGAGCTTGAGTGCCGGTGGCTCGTCGTCGCCCAGCTCTTGTTCCATCATGGCGCTGGTCATCTTATCGGCAAATCCTGCCGCTTTGTTCATCGACTCTTGCTGTTTGGATAGGCGAGCATCGGCTTGTGAAGGCTGCTGAGTAGTAGCAGCAGACGCAAGACCGTCCATGCTATACCCGTTCATTTTAGCATAGGCCTCAACCGTGACACCCTTCTTCTGCGCTTCTCTTTCGATTGCTCTTTGGAAGTTAGGGTTGGAAGGCCCGGGGGGGTAGAGGTGGGCGATTATGACAGGTACGGGGGGTGTAGGACGGTTGAACCTTGCCATGAGGTCTACCTGTTTCTGGTAGATGTCCTTCATCTTAGTGTTGCGCGAGTGTTCAGCGATCCTATTCAAGTCATCTTGCGTTCCGTTGAGCAAGGCGACACCGATATGGGCTTGCTTCAAAGCGCCCACATCATTAGTACCATCTCCGGCCATTAGCGTAAAGTAGCCCATGTCCTTCAGACCGAGAAGAATCTCTTCCTTTTGCTTGGGAGAAACACGTGCATATACCCAGGTGTGGCGGAGCAGGGACCGCCAAGCACCCATGTTGTCCTTGAACTGAGCCAGTGCGTACCCGGTAACACATATGTCCTTGGACTCGAGGATCTCGGGGTCGATGGGCTCAGATGCGTCCACCTCGATGTTAATTCGGTCATCCACACTACGCCAAACGAGTCGTTGACCCTCATTATTATTCTCAGGTGCATCAAGAATGAGCACGTCTCGGTCGACTATCTCAACCTCCCGCGCCACGTGAACAGCCGTAAGCGGGTTGTCTCCGGTAATCATAACGACCCGATGGCTACCTTCGTTCAACATCCGAACAGCCTGTTTCGCATCGTCCTTCAGGGGGCATTGGAGCACAAGGAAACCAGCAAATGTTAGATCGGCTTCGACCTTCTCCCGTTTCAAGTCGTTGATCTTGCCAGAGCCTAACTCGCTGTCGACAGTCAATTGCTTGTATGCGAGAGCAAGGACACGAGAACCCCGTCGAGTGAAGTACTTGTATGTCTCTTCGTAATCTGCTGGCACCGTCACCAGCATCTTCATGATGGTCTCCGGGGCTCCCTTGACGCCTACAAAAGTGCCTCGTATCTTCTGCCCCGTCTTGGAATCGAGAGCATTTACCGTAGCTACAGAGCTCTGACGTTTCAAGGCAGAAGAGAATTGGAAACGACGTTTGATTTGGACAGTCCCGACGGTTCCCTTCGCAGAAGTAGTAGTCGCCTTAGCGGCAAGAATATCGTTCTTGCCTAGACCCCATCCGAGGGCATTCAAGGTCGCCTTTTCCATAGGATCACCCACGATGTCACCTTCTTCAAGCTTGACAAGAGCATGGGCTGTCGCAAGCACGAGGGTCGTCTCCATACCGGCCTTCGTCACGGGAGTCATGTGGCTGTGAGCACCGTCGGCTTCGCGAGGCGTGTCGGTGCCGCTGTGCCCGAGTCCGAGGCCAGCGATGCCTTCGACGACGAGATCCTCGCCGGTCAATGTACCAGTCTTGTCGAAGCAGGCCACGTCAATACGGCCGGCAAAGGGAATGCGGAACGGCTCTGTGCAGAAGATGGCAAACTTGGCCAAGGCCGCCAGACTGGTGTTGACAGCGAGACTGAGTTCCATAGGTAGCTCGGGAGGGACGACACTGGTCACAATCAGGACGCAGTCGAGGAGAAGCTTCGATCGCTTGCGGTCCTTCTTGACACCCTCGTCCCACACGTACCACGAGGCAGCGAGGGCGAAGATTAGTAGGAAGAGGATGAAAAGCAAGGCTTCAACGTTGTTGGCCGAGACACGCTCGGTGGAGTAGATCATGGTACGGACAAGGCTGCCTTGAGACGTCTCAAAGCCCGTCTTCATGACGACGGCCATGACACCATTGTCAGGTGGAGCGGGGACACCAGAAGCAAGCTTAGGCTTCTCCTCGTCGGGGTTTCCATGCGTCACCTGGAGCACCTTGGTACCACCCCACAAGAAGGCGGTCTTGTCCAGTCCCTCGGGGTCGATGAGGGCGTTGCCGGGTCGCAGCTGAATCGAGTCTTTCAGCAGCGGGGTACTCTCGCCGGATAACATGGCCTCGTTGACGATGGCAGTGCCTTCGACGAGAAGCATGTCACAGGCCACGCCACTGTCCTCCTTGGTGCGTCCGACAGAGACCAGATCGCCGGGCACCAGCTTGTCGCTGTGAATCTCGGACCACTTGCCCAGGCGGTACACCCACATGTCGTAGGGCTTGACGCCCATGCCACGGAACTCGGTCAGGGTCCGCTGGCGCTGCCAGACGACGGTGCTCTCGAAGACGACGAGCATGAAGAGCGTGAAGATGGAATAATACCAGTACTCGTCCAGCAACCAGAGGCCGACGCAGAAGATCTGAAAGACGAAGAAGGGGGCCACAGCATGCTCCCTGAACAGCTCGGTGAAGGTGGGCACGGGGATGTCGAAGGTGTTGGTGCCGTAGTACTGCTCGAGCCTGGATAGCTCGGCCTCGGTGGTGACGCCGCGGGATGCCTGGAACTTGTCGAGGCGGGGTTTGGGTTCGGCATCGACGTCGTAGGTCAGCGGGCTGAAGGACTGGCGGGCGGGGTCGTAGAGAAAGCGGCGCTTCTGGAAGAGGAAAGAGAGGCTCGTGCCATGATTGACCTGTGAAGAGACGAAAGCGAGATGTTAGCGAGCCATGTCCACGTCCATGTCCATGTCCATGTTCTAGGGACGAAGAATGAAGGACGATACCTTTTGGCGAGTGAGAGTGCAGATCTCGGCTGACCCGGCGTTCGCGATGGGGATGATCTTGATGAGGCGGGCATCATCCAGATTCTTTGCCTTGGAGGCAGTGAAGGAGGCCTTGAGGTCGACGCTCCAATTGGTGCTCAGCCACACGAGACTCTGGACGGTGATGATGGCACCGCACCAGACAAAGGTCCATTCGGAAGACGAGATGTGCTTCTCGTAGAGCGAGGGCGTGTAGTAATAGCGGGCGAAGACGGGCCACAGGATGGCAAACGGCCAGACGTAGGCGTGCAAGTAGACGGGGAGCGGGGACAAGAGCTGCGCGCTCTTGATCTGGGCGTCGTCGACGAGCGGGCGGGCTGCCATGATGTTGGTGATATCAGACACCAACGACGACGACGACGACGACAACGGCGAATTGGCGGGACGGGAGTGGGTCGTTATATCGAGTCGGCGCTCATGGGGAGATGAGAGAAGCCCCTACCATGAGTAGAAGCAGGATGACGATGGTAGAAGAATTAGGTGCTTTATCCAGGTCGAATTAAGGAAGATGGAATAACTAGGTAGGTAGGTATGAAGGTGTGGCGTATGTGTCCCCTCGAAAAGAAGTAACACTAACTACCTACCTAGGCTTATCTAGATAGTGGACGGAGTGGCGGATCTGGTGCACTAGGTACAGTACAGGTTTGTGCACTGTAAATAGTAAGATCAAGGTTCAATATTAAGTTTGTATGGGAGACGGGTATGGGAGGGGAGCCTTGGCTGCTTGCGGCTGAAGCCTTTTAACTTGAATTTTCCTTTTCTTTTTTTCTTTTTCTAATTGATACCTTTTCGTTGGAACAATTTGACTCTTTTGGGCTAAACAGTCCCACAGAAGTCGATTTGCCCGATTGGATGTACATGGAACCAAGAAGATTCCCCAGCGCACGTGTCGGCGCCCGTGGGACCGCTACTACAAAAAGTCGCTACATTTTTAATTGGTCCTGAAATAGTTTAACTCGCTGTCATGTGGTTACACTCACGGGCGGCATATGTCAACCCTAAATCGTGAGGCTTACCTGCATTAGGTACCTGCCATATGTAGACCTCAAGTATGGACCGACATCAACATCTTTCGATGCTCTGATGTTTTAGACACCAAACGATTGCCTAGATTGAACGAAAAAAGAAAATATATTCTCATGTCTGAGGTCAGTCCACCGACCGACTATATGGTATATCCAAACCGAACACAATATATACAAAAAAATGATCCGCCTCGCTAAGCGGGTAGTATTCAAGATATCGTCAACGTCTCATACCGGACTGTCGACGTGTCCGAGCCACCGTTCAAAGTAACATAGTTCTTCCCTACCGCCAGCGTCACGTCCGCCGACACAGTCGCGTATTTGCCTCCCGTCGGCTGCAGCTGCAACGTCGTCTGTCCGACTTGGTTCACAGCTACGCTCACGCTCACTGCGCTACTGCCCGAGTTCGCGTAGCTGAGTGTGAGGTGCTGAGGCTGTCCGTCCGACTTGATCCCTGAGAAGGCCACCGCGCTGTCAGATGTCACGCCGCCCACCACTGCCCCGTTGCTCGTGGCCTTCGACACTGTGTCGAAGACAACCTTCGTGTTCGTCCCTGTCAGGTGCGCGTCCACCGCGAAATACGTCGGGCCAGCCACTGGCGGCGTCCACACCTCGAGCTCGCACACGCCCACCCACACGTTGGACGACCGCCGGTACAAGTTGACCGCTACGAAAGTCGTCTGCACCGAGTCGAAGGTGATTGTGTTCTTGTCGTTAGGCAGCAATTGCGAGGTGGAGGTCACGGATGTGATGAGGCCGTTTGAGCCGATAACATCGATGCGGGACGGCAGATCCACGCTGCCGCCTCGCGTGATGTCTGAATATAGAGCTAGTGTGACCGATGAGATGTTGCGCGGTCGCGCAAAGTATACCGTGAGCGTGTCATTTTGATTGGGCGATTGATAGTTTGTCCAGCGGTTATCTGGTACCTGGTCGTAGTAGACTACGCCGTCGATGGCTTTGTAGCTCCAATCAGCCGTGAAAGTGAATGTTGCGTCAGCCATGGGATATTGGCCGGGGCCGTCAGGGTTCGAGGCGATGTTGATTGGCGCGTCGTCATCTGGGAGGACCGGCGGCGGGATGGCAACCATGGCTGATTGATCTGCTCCGCTGTGCACCTTTTGACCATCAACGAAGACGCTCAATCCTGGGCCGGCATTGTACTTTGACCCATCCTTGTCGTAGAGGACCGTGACTAGATGCCCATGGTAGGCCAGGTTCTCGAGGGCAAAATATGTCCAGTTGCTTGGGACAATGGGGGAGATCTGGAGAGTGTCATCTGGCTGTGGTATGATGCCGAGGAGTCCGGTGATAACGTCGCTAATTGCCCACAAGTATTAGTTATCTCGTATAAAGTTTAGATTTAGGAGTGTTTCAGATACGGGATTAAGATACTTAGGTGACTAGGCAACCCAAGGGAAATACAACATCACTTACTCGTTGTTAGTGGAATGATCATAATGCTCTGAGTGATTGTATGAATCTTGGCTCCAGACATTTTCGAACGGAGAATGGGATTCAGCCACATAAGGCATTCCGTTCTTTTGCTGTGTCGCAGCATAGATATTGAGATATTGATGATACTGGTCTGCTGTTACATTGGTGACTCCTGATCGATAGATTGCCGCCAACGATTTTAGAGTGTGACCAGTAGAGTACGGCCAGGACATGCCGTTCCACCAGCAGCCTATCACCGTCAGTGTGTGCTTACGATAGAATGCATATCAGAGAGTTACTTACAGTAACTCGTAGGCTTTGTCGCGGCAAACCATTCATTCCGGATTTCTAAAGTAGTGGGGCCATATGCTGAGAAGAAACCTTGCGGGTCAAACATGGAATCGATCGAGGGCTGAGCATAGCTTTCATTCAGGCCAATGCCGAATCGGAAAGGGAACAGGCCGACTTGTTCGCGACCAGTGAGACGAGTCAAGTTGGGGTTATCGGGACGGATGACATCCATCTGTAATAGAAACATTGTCAGCTCATTATCGTCAGGAATAGGACGGCATGTTGTGTCCTCTAGCCCCTGGCCGGCCGAACGAGAACGAAGGGGAAACCAAGTTGGAACATTTCACATACGAAGAACTCCTGTTCAGGTGCCCACAAGCGGTTAAACATGGCCGCCTCGAGATCATCAGCGGTCTTTAAAAATTGAGATTGGGTAAGGCCATCATGGACGAGTCCAGCAGCTCTCGCAATGGCTCTGGCATTCGCGACCATGTAGGCACTAATGAAATGACACGGCGTTAGTCAGAATTCAACATATGTTAGATGATATACGAGAGTAGGCTAGTCTAGAGAGTGAAGCACTGCAACGCAGCAGAGAATCGTTTCTAATGACGGAACGGACATACTTGTGGCTCGGCCGGAAGGTATCAGGGCCATCATTCCTCAGTTGCGGGTTCGTGTTGTTCGGGTCTGCTATGAAGCCGGGTAGAGATAGTTCCTGGGCATCCCAGACCGGTTCAATGAAGTACAACCCGGCATTAGAATCGAAAAACGGATCCCACAGATGCCACACACGAATCATATCGTCTAGTTGAGTAGAGAAGTACTCGCTGTCGCCCGTCACCATTGCACGACGGCTCGCCGAATCTAAGATCCACTGAGTGTATTGAAGCGGATCAGCAGGTCCTCGTGTATAGAGCTGGATGTAGTCATCGCCGAAGACAGTATTTCTCAACCATCTCGACTCGTCGATCTGATGACCGGCAGCGGCATCGATAGAACCAAAAGCCTTCGCGTACCCGACAGGGTGTACGAACTCTGTGCACATATAGCCGGTACCGGGGGTCACATAGCGAATATTTCGCTGTAGTGACGTCCATCTGTAATAGTATACGCCCTCGATAAGCTTGTCAGGGATGTCGATGTAGGGGATGTTGTCCCGCAAGAAAGTACGTCCATTAAAACCGGATATGGGACCTTCATGGTCAAGAAATGATGTGCCACTGACATCGCTGGTGCCTTGACGTGACAGCAGATGATGGCGTCCCAGGACTGTGAAGGCAAGCCCCAGGAAGATGATGATGGAAGATAATGAAACCGCCATTTTGCGAATGATGTCTCTGATCTGTGGAGAGAAGACATGGTGACCGACACGGCGGCCACGGCCTCTTTTAAAGTCGCCATGGATAACATACCGAGGCAACTCAACCGTTGCCTTCGTTTTCGCATTCCCAATATCGACAATGTCGGGGGTCAGGGGACGTTGGAAAGTGTCATATGACGGTAATTTCGCCATTGTTGGTTCGATCGATGAAGAAGCAAGCAAGTATGCAGGGAATGCAGCAGTACCTGCATAGAGCATGCGACTCAAGCCAATGGGATAACTCGGTTTGTGGCTGCTGGGTACGGCATACGAATACTTGATGTGATATGCATGCAACGTTGACTTACACGCGGATAGATGTAGGTTCGGACACGCATCTACTTAATCTTGCATCTCAATAACCGTTGAAGCATCAGACTGATTTGGGCAACTCGACTGTCTATCCAGACTAATGGTCGATTAGTGGGAGGAGTACGGCCGGGTGCGACGTCACGCACTCTACTAGTTTGCGGCGAGACGACGAACTTGAACTGAAGAGTGAACAAAGTCAGTGTTCTCCTGACTCCACGTCCCCGCGGCTCCGCATGCACTATGGCTATAGCAGGCCGGTGATCTCGGTCGTAGTATCGGGGGCGGGGAGGGGGACACAGTCGACGATTCGTTACTCGTGATATTACCAGGACCACTCTAGTGGGGAAAGTGTGAAAGCGAGACTCTATATACAAAAATAAATTGGCTGCGGGTTCGACAAGTGGGATAACCAGGATGCCGGGTATGGTTTGGTGGCAGGCAATAGCCCTGTTGCGGTACGGGTTGAGTCAGATAAGCCACGGACGCGTCAAAGCGCTTAGGGGGGAATGTGGTGAGGACGATTTGCTGTTTCAATCTTCAGTGCCGGGCAGATTCAGTCTAATCCCATTTCGTGAGACGCCTTCAGCCCCTTTTAAATGGGGACTACTTGTTTTGCGCGTCGGTAGGGGGCGGGAAACGGTGGTCCTGGTGATGATGCAGGGGTGCAAGGTGAGAGATTCGGGTGCTCTCCTCATGAGGATTCAGGGTCGGATGAGATGCTCACGCGCAGCGGCTCATGGGGTCGTCATAGACTAGTTAGCAGTCCGTGGCCGGTGCGGGCGCATCCCGGAAGCTTGGCCTTGCTCTACCTAGCTCCCTATTTGATTGTGGATGTTAGCCTTGTTCCTGATCCGCCCCCGGTAGCCGGGTTCGTTCTGAATGCAACAGCGGATGCCATGCTCACATGAGCCGATTAGGTACCGTGAGCAACCATGAGCAACCATGTCTCAGCTAGTCGCACACAATATCTCATCTCTCCACTTTCAAGGCGGAAATCTGGGAAATCAATCTGGCCACATTCCCTTCCCATGCGACGCTGGAGATTCTAGATCCATAATGACCTCGATCACCGTTGTGGTCTTGTCTTAGAAGCATTCCCCTCTCCGAGCGAGCCCCCTCCCCGCCGCATGCGGGCACATATGTCAGCAATTGGAGAGCGGGGCACTCAACGTTACGATGGATGAATAAGTGCACGATGATGAGAAAACCCTCAAAAATCGAACGCGTACGACGCGTCTGGCGGCGCGAATGAGGATGGTGCCATTTAGAAACCCACCGAGGTAATCAAAAGTGACCGACTTGATTCCGAAGAGGAGCGGTTGTAGTCTCTGTTCTAGATGGCGAGACGACGAAAAGGGAAGGCCACCAACTGACTAAACTAGGCGCCCAGGCCGACGGGAAATTACAACGGCAAGCCTCAGGTGACGGCTCGCTTGTTAGAACGTTCTCTGAAAAATTCATTTTTTTCCTAATTTGTTGAGCGAGAGAAGATGAAATGCCCCTCACGAGAGGTGGCCTGAAGCAAGTATGGCCCAGGAAGGGACCAAGGAGCGCTCCAGCACCATATGCATGCACCCATTATGGGAAATGCAGGCTGGGTTGACGCCACAGCCCATCTCGGAGGTTAAATTGAACGCTTGGGCCACATCTAACGCCGAGTTCTAGCGCGCACACGAGGGCCAGGAAGTACACCTGCAGCTCGAGAGGCGGTAGGTACATGGCAGGTCTGTATGTGGGTCTGCCTGAAAAACGGCTTATTTGCATATGCACGTACTTAAATTATACCTCCGAAGACCAGGTAGCACGCACTTACCTATGTAACTAATTGCCCCCTGTCGAGAATTAGGATGAGTCTTCGCCGGAATCCATATTACCTAAAGCCTGTGGCTTGCTCGTATGCTCGTGCCTAAGTATGGAACGAAATGATGCGAACGAATATAGACCACAACTTGAATTTTTTGGACTGTCGTGATAGATAACACATTCGCAACGAATGCTCACGCCATTATAGTCGCATCAACGGCTTACAATCACACAGACCGAACAAGGACTAGACGTCCGCGTCATCGTCATGTCGACGATACAGCTCTCCAGGCTCCTACCCCTGCCTGATGATGAGTTGAAACAGGTTCTTGACTACGCTGCGACCTTGTCCAAATCAGATGCTGCCAACCATTTCCGCAACTTGCTGGGCGAATCACCCGACGCCATTGATTTCATTGCGTCGTTCAACTCCAGAAGACAGCCTCCAAAGCCGACTATCGCCAACAATGCTACCGCAAGTGCAGCAGCAAGTTCTAGTTCTGGTTCTGGTATTAGCAGTCATGGATCTACTGTTGAGCCGGTGCCCAAGTTCGTCAGGGGGCAAGGCAAAAAGAAAAAGGCGGCTCTGCACACGCCCGCGCCGCGGAAGGTGCTGGACTCTGGCCCTCCTGCGGGTACTGCATATAGCAAAAAGAACCTCGATGAGGATTATGTCGCCAGACAACCTAGCCCTGCCGCGGCACCATCAGTTGCGTCGTTGACAGTGAAGACTGTACCGCGCCAATCCGTAACGCCGCCACCTGCACCAAAACCTACCTCCTCTGGGCCGGGACGTCTAATATCTGATCTACCACCACCAAAGTCCAAGTCTACACCGGGCTCGCGATCTTCTACTCCAGCACCAAAGACAAAAGTTCACATCTCGGGTGGTACTGCTATGCATGGTGCCTCGACTGTATTATCAGACCTGGACAATGCCATTCGCACGCTGGAGATGCTCACTAACCCATCCCAAGCAGCCGATGCTAGCCTACGACGATGCAATTGTGTGGCAGCTCGGCACCCTCTCCTGGTTGCTGCTCCTAACTGTCTCAACTGCGGGAAAGTAATATGTGTCAAGGAAGGTCTTGGTCCCTGCACCTTCTGCGGTACGCCACTTTTAAGCTCGGCAGAGGTCCAGTCCATGATCCGCGAGCTGCGTGATGAACGTGGCAAAGAAAAGATGGCCAGTAAGTACGATCAAACATTCGAATCGGGATGCATACTATTTGGAAGGGCTCTAGCACTCTCGCCGTGTTCACATTTGTGTGCTTCACTTAAGTTACTGATACTTGACATTGCAGTTGACCGCCAGGCTCACAAAAGGGCCGAGGTATCAAAAACACCGGCAGCCTTCTCAAGGCCGAAAGAAGTTCATGGCGCAGTAAGTGAGGCGGAGACCAAGGCTCTGGAACATAGAGACCGTCTGCTTGGCTTCCAGGCCCAGAACGCACGCAGAACTACGGTGAGAGACGAAGCTGCCGACTTCGACGTCAGCGGAGTCGTGGCTGGGACGGGTGGAAATATGGTAAGTCATTGTTAATATCGCCGTGTTTCTTGTTATAGGCCTTCATCTTTTGTGTTTGTTCCAGAGAGGATCTGGCCACGCGCCACAGCTGCTAACCAAATTCTCTTAGTGGGCAACCCCGGAAGAACGTGCACAAGAGCTCAAGCGGCAACAAAAAATCCTGAGGGAAATGGAGTGGAATGCCCGCCCAGATTACGAGAAGCGGCGGCAGGTCATCAGCATCGATCTAGTTCAAGGTAAGGTCGTGCGAAAAATGGCACCTGTTGAACGACCGGAGAGCCCCGACGACGACGTCAACAAAGATGGCGGGGCGGTCTCGGAGGAGACAAGCAGCAGCCAGAGGGCCGGCAATGGTGGCGCGTTCAGCAAGAATCCTCTACTTGGTGGCTTGATTAAGCCCGTGTTTGACTACAAGGGTAAAGGCGGTAGCCAGGAGGGTCGCAAGACAAATGCCACGAAGTGGCGGAGGGTCCAGGATGATTTGGACGATAACGAGGGTCTCATACTAGATGGGGGCGTTTATGGCTAGAGCGAGGCTGAAGGCATTTGACGCAGACTTGATTCAACGTCTGGAACAAGCGTGGTTGGTTGCGCCACTAACTAGATTACGCATGTTCATGAGATTAGGTGATAGGAAACATCGGCATTTGCCAATGAGCAATGCTGTATACAATATTACTCAAGCACCCAAAGCCGCATAGGGGCTCTGTAGCGAATCTTGCGGCAACGCAAACGGATGCCCAGGTCTTACCCATGGACTCCTCTGTACCTACATACCCACATATGTTGCAGACTTCTTGATGAGGCCGAATCCGGAGAGAGAATGACAGCGGTCTACAGTGCTTACAGTGGTGATGCCACAATTCCTGCGATATTGTGGGTTAATTTCCCCATCTTAACGCTGCAATAGTGCCCTAATACAGTAAGAGATTAAGACAATGCAATTTACCTAAGAACTTTGGGCGGTAGGAATTGCGCCTTCTCGAGATTCGTGGTGCAGAGAATCTGGAGAGATGATTTGTTGTTCGGCTAGGACGGTAAGTGCAACAAGACAATAATAAGAAAGTCAGTGTTCAGAGGAACACGATAGTGTCGACCGAGATTTACTTGGTGATACTGTACAGTACAGTGCAGTCGAGTAGTGCGCACTAACAGCATCATGCGGGGACCCTACCTTGACTTAGCGAGATTAGACCAAGATAAGCTAAGGGTACTTACACTAGATAGCTTGTACCAGCACGTAAGTAGTAGGTGGGGGAAGGCGTGAACCCTCATTGTCGAGTGCCAACATAGCTACATCCCTCACCATGGTTTAATTCTATCGTAAAAGATACAGATCTGTGTATTCGGGCTGTACATACTACACGATTCGTTCTGCCACTATCTCCAGTATTTTCTTCTTGCTCTGTGACGTGGACGTGGTGACTGACAACGAATCAAGGGAAAATGAGGGGCATAACACGTATATACCAGTATGCTATCCACTCCCTAACCCGCTGTAGCATAGTGGCAAATGGTGCGAGATACCTGCGTCGATTAGCGTCATGCAGCATCCCTCCATCTGCATGAACTTGTTCGCAGTAGGTCTAGCCTAGGAACGGATCCTGTGGTACACTAGGTAGATAGGTCAATGCGCTTGACCTGGAGATGGTTAAGTATGTATTTTGATTTTGTTCTCAAAAGTTGTGCTTCTTGAAATGTGTAAGTACAAGTACAGAAGAGAACCAATTGGCTGTCATAGAATATCTACTGACATTCTGTTTTCCCGGCTCTACGAGTCGAGGCTTATATTACAATATCGTCAGATTTCAATCCAATCGAACGCTTATCAAGACGATACCGGAGCCAAGATCTATGTACCTGACTAGAAAAACAATAGCTAACCGCCACCAACACCACGGCGCTTACAGGGCTCTGTAGCTTATTATTTTTCATTGAAGGCAGCCATTGTCAAGCTACCTACAGCACAGAGCAAATAGCAAAAGGGATCGTAGTAAATAAATGGTCTCGTCTAGGTACATAGTACAAGCAGCATAGTGCCAACTAGACTTTCGGATGCACTGTTTTTCACGACCGACTTACTTTGTGTGTCACCGTATCAGAAAAGGTACTGTAGTCCAAGATAAAAAAAATAAATCACCAGGTCAACCAACCAGGTAGGCCGGACCAGACCAGCTACCTGACCGCCAAAGTGGGAATTAGAGAATTTTCTTTTATGCTGCATGCTCTCGAGTGTCCGCTCACAAGACCACTTCTTGTACTCCCCCTCCTCAAGTGCTTCAATTGACCCCTCCAAACGCTCTCTCGTCTTCTAGAGAGTTAGTTGCTCCTCCTACAAGCAAACACAGCTCCCTTCGCTGATTGTTTGTACCTGCTCTTGTGTATCCCGACCGCCCTGTGCTGTGCTGTGTCATCTGATCGGTAGCTGGCACGCCCAGCTCTAGCTCTCACCTACTACGCCCATTCCACCTCATAGCGACCGACCGAACCCCACGGCAGCGCAGACAGACACCTGCCCCTCCTCAATCCTCATTCACACATATAGATCCATACATATACATAGTCCGAGCTACAATGGGAAACATTCTGTCTACCCTCTCAGGCGCCGATCCATTAGCCAAGGATCAGCTCGACAAGAAGATCGCCGAGCAAGAGGAGCGAGTAGCTACTCTCCAAGAAGAAGCCGATGCGCTGCGGAAGAAGATTGCTGAGTTGGAACGCGAGAATCAGCAGCAGACAGACAAGAATGACGCTGAGTCGAATGATCGGGAGAGCAAGGCTGCCGCCCGTGCACTCGAGCTGGATAGCGCTGCCAAAGACCAGCTAGCCGCCCTGGAGCAGAAGCTGCAGGCCCTCGATAAGACAAAGGAGGCACTTACACAGGAGCTGTCTGCTGCCAAGCAGGAGTTGGACGGTTCCACAGATAAGAGCCGCTCCCTCGAGGCCGACCTAGCCGCGGTCAAGAAGGAGCTCTCCGAGGCCACAGCCGCCCGTGACGCCCTGCAGGCAGAGCAAACCAAGATTGCCGATGAGCTGACCGAGGCTAAGAAGGCCCTGGACGAGCAGAAGGATGCTCTGGCCAAATTGCAGAGCGACAACCAGCAGCTACAACACTCCAATGACGAGCTGAGCAAGGGGTCCGCAGAGCAGCTGACTGCCGCCAAGGCCAGTCTGGCCGAGGAGCAGCAGAAGAAGTCCGACCTGGAGCAGGCACACGAGAAGCTGATTGCCGAACTGAATGCTGCTAAGGCCGAGGCCGCTGAATTGCAGAAGAAGCAGGAGTCGCTACAGTCTACATATGATGGTCTGGTCAGCCAATCCGAGAGCACAAAGAAAGAAGCCGCCGAATGGCAAGAGAAGCATCAGACCTTACAGTCCTCGTACGATAGCTTAGTCAGTCAGTCGGATGCTACTAAGAAGGAGGCTGCCGAGTGGCAAGAGAAACACGAAGCTCTGCAGTCTAAATACGACAGCCTCATCAGCCAGTCTGATGCTTCTACAAAGGAGTCATCTGAATGGCAACAGAAGCACCAGGCCTTGCAGGCGACACATGAGAGCCTGCAAGCCGAGTTAGAAAAAGCGAAGAAACAGACTGCCGAATGGGAAGAGAAGTACCAAACGTTACAATCAAGTCACGATACCCTCACAGCCGAGCAGGATGCTACAAAGAAGGAGGTTGCCGAATGGCAGGAGAAGCACAAGACGCTGCAGGCCACCTACGATAGCATTGTCAGCGAGTCTGAAGCTTCCAAGAAGGAAACTGCCGAGTGGCAAGAGAAGCTCAAGGCCTCGGAAGAGAAGCTAGCCAGCATTGCCAGCGAATTAGAAGCTGCTAAGAAAGATATCGAGTCATGGCAGCAGAAGCATCAAACCCTGCAAACTGATTACGACAGCCTCGTCGGCGAGTCCGCTGATGCGAAGAAACAAGTCTCCGACTTGCAGGAGAAGTTCAGTTCCGCTTCTACTGACTTGGAGGCGGCTAAGAAAGAGTCATCTGAATGGCAACAAAAGCATACCGCCGTTTCGGGCGAATTAGATGCCGCTACTAAGGAATCATCAGAGTGGAAGGAGAAGAGCACGGCGTCGGAAGACAAGTATAACAACGTCGCAAAGGAGTTAGAAGCCTCTCGGAAAGAGACATCAGACCTGACTGCAGAGTTGGAAACAGCGAAGAAGGGATCTTCAGAACTAGAAGAAAACCTCAAGTCTCTACAGGGTGCACAGGGCGAGGCGTCCAAGGCCGCCGAGTCGCTAAAAGAAGAACTAGAATCCGCCAAGAAGGAACAACAAGAGCTCCAGGAGAAGTACAATGCCCTCGTCAAGCAACAGGTGGAGAAGGCAAAGGCTTTGAGAGATAGTCATAATGCCGAGCTAGAGAAGATCCGTGGCGATAAGGCGTCGGTCGAGAAGGACTTGGCCGAGCTACAGGAAAGCAACAACACTCTCAAGGCTTCGGCCGAGAAGACGACTCAACTAGCCACCGAACTGGAGGCCAAGCTCAAATCTATCGAGGAAGCAAGCAGTACGCTCCAAGCTCAAGTTGACGAGAAATCAACTGAGGCTCAGAACGCCACAAAACAAGTCGCTGAGCTGCAGGAGAAGTTGAAGGCCGCTGAGGAGGAGAGCGGCAAGGCCAAGACGGAGCTCGACAGCCTTCGCGAGCAGAGCGAGGCCGCTGAGAAGAAGGCTGCGGCGGCCGAGGATGGTCTCCAGACCGCTCAGAAGGTATGTATAATCCCCGATATCCGAGCATAACAGACCAGTATGTGACTGACGGCAACACAGGACAAGGCCGCCCTCGAGGCAAAGCTCGCCGAGGCTGAGGCAGACGCCAAGAAGCTGGAGACCGAGAAGAAGGATCTCGAGGAGAAGCTAGAGAAGGCTGCTGCTGCCGAGGAGAAGAAGGAAGAAGCTGCTGCTGCTTAAGTAAGTAAGTCGTTTGCTTAATAATTGGCCGGGAGGAAAGGTGAGGGAAGGTGAGGGAAGGGAAGGGGATATTCATGATTACTATGAGTGGGATGGGATGGATGGGATGGGGAAAAGGGTCGCCGAACGAACGAACGCTTCTGCTTCCCGCTGTATGTATGACCGCTAAGCTGTGCTGCGCCGTGCTGTGCTTTATGCTGTCGATGTAGATACCCATTTTGTATGACTAATGATAATGTCAATCAAGGCAGTTTTGTGTTACTTTGGTTTGTTCTATCTATCTGTGGAGTGAGGCGGTGGATGTGCTGCTTGCCTCTTGGAAAGGTAACGAAGTCGACTGAGATAAAGTGTCTTGATACATGACGTTATCACGCGGTGATGACGGGTATATATATCTCTGGAGCATCCAGGTTGCATTAGTCATCGCTCCGATTTACGAACTTCAGTGAGTGTGTCGAGATTTAAGGATTCTACGTATCTCAGTCAGCAGAGATTAATTGCCTTGAGCTTAGTACGCACTCTTCTTTATTAGCGGGTCCTTCAGGCGTTTCTTTCGGTGTGGGCTTGTTAGGGGTAGGTGGATAGATAGATCTACTGTGAACACCTTTCAGGAGTTCCTCGGGATAGAGAGGAGATTTCCTCAGTACGTATGTAAAAGCTGGGTGCTCACGATATTAGACGGAGATGCCAGGAAGATGAAAGAAAGAGAGCGCGGAGGGAAAGTAGACATCATGTCTGATATAGAAGGATTACTAAGTACTATAAGAGTAGGAGGAGGACCTGCCTATTTATATGCACGATATAGTAAGTATGGTGACTCCTTGACCTAGTATGCGTCCAACAAGTCTATTGCGATGCCATTCGTCTTTCAAGTATGCTCCATCAAGTAGTCCCTAAGGTTAGCGGCTCTATCACACTCAGACTTGAGTTTCTTGCTTTACCAGCCTTGAAACCCAAACTGACCGGCTCGCCATTATCGATGCCAAAGCGATATTTCTGTTGGTCGTTCTGGTTTTCACCTTCGATCTCCCACCAACCGAGCTTCAATACGATTCGAACTGTCTCGCTAGCTCATCATCCCTCTTCCACTCCGTACCTAGGGGACTATATCGGCTGCATATTCGACTGTCCGCCGGGAGTGCTATCGCGCTCGCAATAGAGCAGGGGTTGCATTTACACGGCAAATCTCGGCCCAGTTAGATTGTTGGACTTGTGACTGTCGCCCTCGCTTCTCGAGTTATGGCTATGTTATCCATGTTCTCCTGACGAAAAACCGCTACTACAATAAGCCTTGCGTACGATAAACCATAGTCACTTCCAAGTAAATACATATGTAGCCAGAATCAATCTCAACCCAGTGGTGATGCTAGTTAGCTCACACCGGTAACTAACTAGCTTTAGATAGTTAATAGTTGCTCACGGTGAGAGACACATTCTATAAGCTTGCCAGTACCTTGACTAATACTTCAGACACGACAGCTCTTATAACTACGTTAGCAAACATATCTACCACAGCCAAGGCACTAATGTTTTTTCTACAGCGCATTAAGAGAATTATTCCTAATCCACATTTCGTTCTAACTAAGTCCCAGGCTCTAGACAATGATTAGATTAATAGGATATCCCTTTCATCTAACTCTGGGATAGGTGGCTTTTTCCATACCGACCCCTGTGGTTCTCAACCGCCACAGTCGATATTACCAGACCGCTTAGAAACAACATAAAAAACTGAAATCCCCTCTTCGTTGTATAACCGTTAATATTCTGAAGTCTATATGGTCTAATCTATTAGTAAGGCAAGTGTAAATCGAGTATATGTGTTAGAGAGGTCTCTCATCCGGTCAATACTCGAGAATCGATTAAATAGAGCGATAATTTGAATCTCAAAACTATCGGAGTCATGAAGCAGGAGTGACAATAACGATGATGATGATGATGATGAATATCTCGTGAGATTTTGAACCAACGAGGCGAAACTTGAAGGTGGTGAATAAATTAGGCGTCTGTATTGGATATCTGAGATGGTATGAATCAATGCGCTGGTGCTGAGCTGCTGCGTGCACTGCTGGGTTCGACTTTACCCGCTAGAAGCGATGAGATCATGACAACGAAAGGGCTCGGAGCTGGGGGTTCTAGGGTAATTCCGAGATCAGGCCTTCATCCAGGGGAGTCCTGACTTTTGAATTGGCTGCAACCCGCCGTCCCCCGCCATTGGAATGTAGAGACGCTAATTTTTGACATGCGGCTAAGTAGGGATAAGCGAACTACTATTCAAGAATAAAGGAGCGTGAGGTGTATTAAGTTAAGCTTGCGAGTTCTAACTCTTTTGAGCAGCTCTTTTTGTTGATGATGCGCCGTATAGGAAACACTAAACGCCGAGATACGTTAGTAGTTAAATACCATATATCAAATGCATTATACGAATCCCAAAGAATAGAATCCAAGTAGACGAGGAAATCCCTCATGGAATTCACATCCCACTACGCATAGAAATGATCATCATTGAGCTCGCAGATTTCATCCTCAACCCCGCCGAAACCAAGATGGTATACCTCTCTCCCGTCCACTGTCTTTACGCACTCCGCAAGGCGTCGTGGAAGTGCCATAGCCCCCCAACGCAATTTCATTTGAGCCAACCTGAGGGGTTGTCTCTCCTCAGAGTCCGTATTCGTTCGAATATGGAGAATTGTAGTCTCTAAATCCTCTGCGCGTACGGCATCTATGACTCTTAGCAGTTATTATATAAAGACAGCAGGGATGTATTTACTATGTGTGGGATCAAAGGAGCGCTGCAGCGAGCAATTTCTCTGCTCGTAAGTTGCTTGCTGGTCCGTTACCAAGTCGCTTGGGTGGCATGCCGCAGATATCACTAAAGAGTTACAACCTCCAGCCACCATTTTGAATTTGAGCTTTTTTAGTCCGAGCAGCGCAGGTGGACATATGATTAAGATGAAGCTTGCGATGAAGAGGATCAGGACAAAAAATGGAGAAGAGCCAAGTGTAATAAACGATTCGTCAGAGACACTAAATAATGCCGGAAGCTCAGCAGAATTACCAGTCTCCCATCGCACAAAACCTATTATAATAGTTAGTCAACCCATGGGCTAGGTAGTCGCCTATACTCACCACCTTCGATTATGTAGAGAAATAATCCGTTCGACACTACCCAGTGCAAGGAAATGCTGATTGCAATCATAGGTATGCTGTACCTATAGGGAAGCTGCAAACGATAGCTTGAGACCTGCTTTCCTGTAGGGTACGAGACTCGAAGAGGTTTAAAATGCGAACTAAGCGAGTTCCATTCCCTTTCGACTTGAAGACGCGTAATGAGTGCATTAAACGAAATATAGCACAGAGAGAAAATCAATTGTGGCGTGTTAGCAAGTAGAAGACTACTGTAATAGTCAAGCGACAGGCTTAATGGTAAAATGTTATTCTTTAAATCGAAAGAATAAGAACTATGTTGAAGTTAAGATAAGTTTCTTTGCCAAGCTTGAAAGTGAAAATAACAATACCGGAAACACTTACTAATCGTTTTTCGTGGTCGTTGACAATAAACCGAGGCCAACGGCCAGTATAATGAAACCCCCGATCAAAATCGAGTACGTACGAGCCCAAGCCGAAGTGGTAATGGCTAATGCAAGGCGGCGCTGCTTTCCGGGACGTTTGGGCCTCCGCGCCATGCTAGGTAGCAGAACATGCATCCCAGGCGTCCACCTATTACGTGGCCCGTACTACGAGTCAAATTGATAATCAGCGCCAATACGTGCCAGAGTTGGCGAGGAGACTAACTTCAAGCCGTTCACTGTCAGTAATGTCTAAAGTGCAAAGACCCTGAGTTTTTAAATCTGGATATGAAAGAAATGACTCGATTGCATCTCCAGGGGTGACAAGAGAGGCAGCTGGAAGTTTCCAAACTACTATTGTAGCTTGCAGGGCTTTGATAAATACGCATCCCATGACGATAAGTAGCAAGGCATTGGATACACCGACTTTACAGGTTGACTGGGTTGGCTGTGCTAGGCAATGACTGACGCGTAATGTATTGAACTCGTAGTTGAACCCATAACCCGGATCCGGTGGCCAGTCCGATTCTGTCATGTTAAAAGGGGTTAGAAGCCAAGGCTCCTGCGGTTCATTGAAATAGTCTGCTTCGAATAGCCCAGGGCTCACGCCCAGGGCTCCAAAACATGTGTTTGCGCAAACATCAAACCTTTTCCCCATACCTGACACACGACGTTCAGTGCGGCATTGAGTTGAAAACCACAACGAATTGATGCTCTCCGGAGGAACATGCGAGTCCCAATAAGACGAGAGGTTGGCAGACGGTTGAAAATCGAACACTTCCGATCTAGTCCATCCTGTGGAATTGGAAGTGCCAGTTTCAACGATGACAACTACGTCATCATATATTGTTCTTGGATTACAGGAAATATACTGGGCTTGGCAATCCTCAACGTTCAGGACAGTCCAGTTATGGGCTTTTTTGGCGACGTAGGACAGGTTTTTGCGAACGATTGAGGAAGTGTCCCAGTACTGAATGAGAGGCACTGGAGATCCATATCCATCATTATCCAATTTGTTGACTAGTATTGGTGATCCGGCAGGTGAAAGGCTAGCCCCAGGTGGGAAAAAGTCCGCCCCTTCTGTAAAAGCCTCCGTAGAGATGGTTAAATGCCATTCGGAGCCCAAATTATCCGTTCGGAAGACTACGCTATTGAATAAGAAATGTATCGGAACGGAGCTAAAAAATAAAATAAACCAGCTAATTAGCTTGAACCATGACATGTGCCATAGATTCTTGACCGATGGGACTCCGATTTCGAGTGATCGAAGCCATGCATGAGCTCGATCGATTTCTTCGCGAGATGGTGCGCTAAGAACTTGCATAAAGAAGTTAGAAGATGCGAGAATTGCGCCGGAGACCGTATTGATTAGTAGGTGAAGGAACAAGCCCAGAGTTGATGACGTAGTGCAGGATCCCTCAAAAATGATGGTGGGCAAAATCAAATTGGCTCCGGGTTGAGAAATACTAATCGAGAAGCAGATTAACAATAACAAGACGCATGTGTATGCTATACCCACGTTGATCGCCCCTGAACGTCGCCATCCTTCCTGGGAGAACACTCGCGATGGCTCCATTGTGTTCCGTGGGCACGGCGTATGAGTTCGGACAGGTTAACGGAGTAGAAGTCACGAGAACTGACGTGAAGGTCCAAGAGCAGGTAGTCCTGTCTTATCTACACTAAGTTTCACTTGGGTAGTATCTTCGGCTATGTCGCGGCTTATTTGTCTCCTCTTGGTGTCACATGACATACGAACAATAATTACACCGCCAGCATCGTGATTCACTATTAAGTTGTGATGTTGGTGTGATGTTGGTAGTTCCTGTGCCTTCCCCTCTACAGCGATAAATAATTAAAATTGTATCTACCTAGTAGATAGAAATGCTAGGCTTCATTGTGCACTTATTTTTCTCGGCATCAGCTGTTAGCAAGACTGCACATTAAATTTGGCAGGCAGCCTGATATAATGAATATACTGTCAGCTATTTTTACGCCTGCCGGGGCACAGTACGTATCCTATTGTCCGCCAATAACACATTTCACAGCGACCATTCCAGCGTAGCATTTACAGCTATGTCGTATCACCAGCCCAAGCCAGAAATCTTGGTATATTAAATGGCCAAAGGTGAAACGCCAAAAATTAGCGTTCCAAAAATATAGTAGGCTTAGAGGTAAAAAGTAACAAGAAAACTGTTTCGCCGCTGCCTGCCTGGCCATTAATTCCTTCTAGTTTCACATAAGAGCTTTCCTGCAACAGTAAACCCTTTCCCACGTAATTTATTGGTTAACTCTTGCCGATCTTTGGAAAAGTAGATAAAACGCCTACGGCTCCGTCCTTAAGCGGATATTCCACAGAAGCTCTTCAGCCTACCTACTTCATATAACCATGTCGCACAGTGGGCGGTGCAAATATAAGCGATTCCAGCGATTTTTGCGCTTATTACTGGCGACAGTCGCGATAGTCGCTGTAGTGTCCGACTCCTCGTCAGGCAATGGTAATTTCTGGCTGGTTGACTGGAGTTTTCAATTTTTCACGATTGTGAGTATACATGTCACTGACGGCAACATGCCGGTCGTCGCTAAGATTGCTACTAGAATGGCTTCATTATATTCTGGGATTTGGTTTCCTTGTCCCTAGGACACAGGCAATTCGCCATACTATCCTTAGAGTTGATTATTTTTACCGAAATATCAATGCTTGCAGCGTTCATTTATGGAATCGTGGAATATACCGAACCTTATATCATAAATGAGCAGCCGCCGCCAGGGGACATCTTCATCCTCCTTCTATGGGTGTTGGCGACGTATGTAATATGTCTTAATTCATATCATAGATTGACTAACGAGTGCCTGGTATAGGATCATAACCCTAATATTGCTATATCAGTATATCCGGAGTTATCCGAATTATTGGCGACTGAGGCGAGACAGTCGAGGAACTAAGCCACTGATTGCATTTTCTGAGACAGGGGACCCGATAGCAATACTCCCAAGTACCTTTCGCTACAGTGAAATAGCTGTTGAGAGACTTTCAATCGATTCTCTGCAGCAGTCACACGAAGGCGAGTGGGAAGTCGCAAGCTAGTACGTAAAGCTCAGCGACGACAGCGCGCAGAGACGCAAATCGACAAAATTACTATGACATTGACGTCTGAGGCAAATATTTTTCAAGTGTACGATTTTAGGAAGTAAATGGTGTCACAATTTATGTCGGATTCGTTGATATGGGTTACAATGAATACGCATTGTTGCACGAAGAGTCCAAAATACCTTTTAAGGGGGATAGCATTAACAATCAAGACAGCATAGCCTCGCCATTGCTTGAAAATAGCAATGGGCTGTAATACCATCCAATGCATGGGCAATCCAATTTTGACTCTCCATCACGTCACCTTATGTTCCAGCCCCGTTTTCTAAAGAGTAACAAAGAGTAGATGCGATCAGGTTTTACATTTCTATATCTGAAGATATGCATAAACGAAGGAAATCTAATTTGCATAGGAGAGTTCAATCAGACGTAAACATGGGGGACCTTATCATGAACGACGCGATGGCATCATTCCCGCTCAGAAGCACCAAGACAATATACGGCATCATCTCAAAGGTTCGGCGCTTAAATGCCTCGAGGCGTCCTCGCACCTAGGTAGCACAGTAAGAAAGCCACCGGCCCTTCTTGGGGTCCATTGCTCATACGGCGTAGCAAGCGGTCGTACTAGGGAGACACCCGGAGGTTTGGAGAATAGCTATAATACTATCGTATCCTCGCTGGTGGCTTTGGCGGTTTCAGCTAACAGCATTCTCTTCATTCTAGGAGACAATTTAGGAGTAGTTACAGTAGCACTGCATCTTGGGTCACGACACCAGCATGGGGGCTGTAGCTGGCGGCCAATTTGTCCTCAGCGTACCAAAGAATGAATGCAAGACAGAGCACAACAAAGGTGGTCGGAGTGCTACTGATACCCCAATCTTATCGCCAATCGGTTACCAATAGCTAAAGTCTTACCACCGCTGTCACAGCTGCCTCGATGGTCCAGTACTTAATCACCGGCACACTCTAATATATGAAAACGAAGCATATAATTGCGAGGTGCCTAGTAATGAAGAATAATTAGAGACTAGAATCAAAGACTGTATTAAAGCCCCAAACAATATCTTAATGATTCAATAAATCCAAAGTATGATACATTGAAAGTGACAATATCTGATTTTGGTTATAAACGTACCGAAGAAACTTTAATAAAAATGAAAGAAGCCTCGTAAAGGGCCTTAAGGCCGCTGGCGCACCTAAGAACTCGATATATGGTAAACATCATTAAACTTAAGTTTAATGTCAAGAACAGAAGCAGTAAAAACCCTATGTACGGTAAACTTTATGTATAGTAATGATTGCGATCGAATTCGCCAAGTCGTAATGGCGTAGTCTGTGACTAGGTAGGTATTCTTCCAACGAGTAATAATTAGGTTGAAATACTCATTATAACACGATCCTATTTTCTTTTGCGAGTAGAACTCAATCTTTCGATCCCATCTGGAAAGTGCACTAGTTCACTTCCTTTATTGATCGTAGGCCCACATTACCGCGAGAATGAAGCATCCAAACATTAATCCTTTGCAGTTCGTTTTCTCTTGGGATGACATATAACGAGGCGCTGTGGCCAGGATGTGTGTCCCGGTGCCTACCTTATGTTGTGGTACGGTGGACATTGTATTGGATGCCTAAGTCATTAACTCTATTTCTTGATTAGGACTGAAGATAATGTAGAAGAAATGTACTTATGCAGCGTCCGGTGATACTCTCCAGGAAATTAAGTTTCTGGAATGCCGTAACAAAGCATACTACGATGATGACTACCCCGTATCAGCCCAAGACTAGATTTTAACCCCCTGCAGCTGCTGACGAAAGTGTACCTACTCACTGCACCTGACCTGAGTACGATTACGACTCCCCAAATATAGTTTTCAAAAGCAAATTTTGTTTTTGGTGTGTTGCTGAACACACTGCCAAGATCACCAGATGTTGGATTGGCAAATTGGATATATAAACACATTCAATGACCGTGCAAGTTTTCATACTTTCCCCATGGAATTCTCCAGTGCAATAATCCGTTCACAGAAACGATTCCGACAGGTCTCGAACCCGATCCGAACAAAAAGAACCAAGACGTCCTCCACCAGTTCATGTGACATTCTCGACCGAAGGTGATCAAAATCCTCGATATCGACATGGCGTCCTCTCCGTACAAGCCAGACAACGAAGAGAGAGACAAATATTTCCATGGGTTCAGTGGTAGTCCAAAGCTAGTAGCCAGGACGGGCCACAACCGCTGGACCAAATCACTGTTCGAATATGGGTGGAACGGTAAGCTTGCTCAGCATCGCAAGCATTACATGGCCCTATATGACCCAGATATCATCGGCAAGTGGAGCAAAGATCTGTCGACAAGCATTATCACAGCCCTGGGTCAATGCAGGTGGTCCTACTTCTTCCCAATTCGGACGTGTCTCAGGGACGACTATTACCGTCAACAGGGTGCAGCAGCTACGATCTTGCTAGTTGCGGTGGAGCCGGCTAGCCTCCAATGGGAGGATGGCATCAACATTGCCCTAAGCTGCCGCGACATTGTCCGGAAGTTCAAGATTTTCGACGTCGAGGTCGAGATTATGGAAGGCCGCTACACACAGCATGCCGCTTCTACACAGCTCGAAGCACTCTTCGATGCTCACCTAAAAACAAAAGCACAATTCGATATCCACAACAAAACGATCGAAAGAATACTACCACTTTCGTCGTATACGGGCTATGCTATTGGGTATCTAGAAGATAAAAGGGGCCAGGGAACAGTAGGCTTGCACATAAAGCTAGGAGCCGACAAGTCGACTATCTACGGTCTTACTTGCCGTCATGTCGTTTCTAACGACCGTGCAGCCCACGAGTCGTACAAGCCGTCAGTGGAAGACCGTCAATACCATATACAGGCTAACGCGGCTACGTTTGACGATATCCTGTACTGTTTAGAGTCCAATATACGTAAACAAAAGGCTCAACTTACATATCTTCAAGACCCTATAAGAAAATGGGACGAATGGTACCAATATCACAATCCAAGGAATATCTCGCCTCCTTCTGAACGAGATCGCCGATTGCTCGCAGAAGAAGAAACATCATTAGCTTATGATACTTCAGTTGTAGAAATCCTCAAGAAAATCGTGGACAGGAAACAACGTCAGATTGGCCATTTAGCTTTTCTCCCGAGTTTCACCATCTCTCCCCGGCAGCGCGGTTACCTCAGGGACTGGGCACTTATAGAGGTGAATCCCGACAAGTTCATCCGCGGTCCCGACAACAGAGTCTTGCTTGGCCTCACGACAGAGTTCAGAACCGTCGATGAATTCGAGCGTACTCTTAAGTTGAGACATGAAGACGAGGTTGACCTCCAGTCTTACTATACTGTTGCAAAAAGAGGGGCAACAACAGGACTGACTTTCGGAACAAAGAGCGGCGTCGAGGCTGTCGTTCGACAACCTGGTGCAGGTTTGGATGAGGATGTGTACACCTGGGAATTGTTGATCGTCCCGGAAGAAGGGACCAAGCAATTTTCAGCCAAGGGAGACTCGGGCTCTGCAATCTTCGACATTCGCGGTCACGTTGTTGGGATAGTCACCGCCAGCAACGGTGTCGCAGACGAGACACCCACCTCCGAAGTGGTTAAGTTCCCCGAGGAAACAGACGTCACCTTTGCTGCTCCGATCAAGTGGGTCTTGGAAGATATTCAAGATTTCACCGGCCAGCAAGTGCGACTTGCATAGACAACATAAGTACATAGGCATTTAGGCCGCGAGGCATATATACCGCATTATCTGGGTTCCTCTCATTCTGCCATTACATACAAGTAGTCGAAATAACGATACTCTCACCACCTATTTGGATTCCTTCTCCTCGTGAGTACTTCGGCTTGGCACTTCGGGCATGCTTTCATCTTGCATTCCGGGCATTCCAGCAGATAGGTCCATATCTTAAAGCACCTCGGGCATGCTCTACGGCCCTGTACTTTCGGCCACCAGCCGTCGTAAATGCAGCCGAAAGATTATTATATATAATATCAGATTTCTTAATTTGGTTAAAAGAATCTTATCAATTTATTAATGTCTTTAAATTTTTGATTTATAATAAAATAAAACTTTATTTTAAATTCATAATATTTATATAGCTGATTGGTTATAACCACCAGCGGGCTTACAACCATGGGGCTGTAGTCCACGGAGGTGGTATATTCATGTACGGAGCCCTGGATATTCCAATCTGGGATATCGCTGGTGGGGCCTGGGAAGCTCTTCTCCAGGGACACAGTCTCTAGGAATGTCATCATGGGAAACTCTGTACTAAGAAAGATGGTCAATTAATCATCGTCTCTCTTGATCACAGTGCCTAACAACTGGATCTTGTATGGTCCATTGGCATAGCGGTCTACGGGGTAGCCGCCATGACATGATTGGTCTTGTAACCGCCCCCACCATGAAAAGGCACCAATGTGCTTTTCAGACCTGGCGACAACCCCGTCGCTCACACTACGTCGTAATTGTAGGTCTGTGACAAAACGTCACGGAATCGCATCCGCACCAGAAGCCGCGAGATGCAACCAAAGCGAACAATTGATTGTAATCGCGCTCTTATTTCTCTCTGCTTAATCTCTATTCCGCGATTCTAACAAGGTCTTCGCAGCACTATCTTGACATCACTACTACCGTATCCTGCACCAAGTATAAATGCCATCCCTCAGACATCAAGCATCATAAACCCTCGCAAGCCATATAAGCTTGTGCATTGATACCTTCTTTATGCAGTAAATTAGCTACCGCCACGACTGGTGATAGGGCAGCCTGGACTCGAAACTGAATATACACACCATGAAAGATTGCCAAAATGCAGCAAAATAGGTTGAAATCGGAAGTTCTGTCATTGGTGCCTTCGCAGAACCCTAACCTAGGCGACTCGCTATATACCGGCGTTGACGATAACCCGTTCCCTCCTCTCCAACTCGAAGAGCACATACAAACTCAGGAAAGGTATGTTTTGTGCGCTTCATTGTTACAAATTTGCAACAATATTTACAGAGGAAGCTTCCGAGCATTAGTAACCTGACCAAGATGTGACACTGCAATATGGGATGGAAGCAGACTAATATTTATCTCCGTGGTAGGAATGACAATGATATGTTGCTGCCGATGCCAGACGTCTTGAGCTTCCGCGATGTTCCTTATCCGATTCCGCCTTTTGGAACTCAACACTGCAACGTTGAACGCCTCTATTACTTCTGCCGTTGTGATTCAAAACAGTCTCGAAAAGATACCCACTTTCGTCACATTCAGAATTGTAACAAGAAAACTAGCGATCCATTTATTTGCAAATGCGGATCTCTGAATGTTCGCAAACAGCAGCATATTAGCCATGTCAGAAATTGTGGCAGGGCCCGTCCTAAGAGCCGACCTATGATTCCTACAACCCCGGAACTTCAGACCAGCTTGTGTGGTCCGTCAGCACAGAGATATACTGTTGCGACAATAGGTCAAATTGATTCTACGATAAAAAGAAAAACGTTGTTATTAAGTCCTGATTCACTCGCAACCGGTCAGTCTCTCGAATTGCTAGGAAAAGGCAAACAAGAGAAAGACGATGAGTTCTCCTTGGATTCTGATCTCCTATCATTAACTGATCTCACGGATGTTCGAGACAAAGTTGATTCGTCTGCGCAAGAGAAAGACGATGAATTCTCCTTGGATTCTGATCTCCTATCATTATCTGATCTCACGGATGAGCAAGAAGATGTTCGAGACAAAGTTGATTCGTCTGCCCAAGAAAAGACGTTAAATCTTTTGTTGCAGAAATACTTTGCATCCAAAGAAGGCGTGTTGGCAACATATGAAAGCGTGTCATCAAGCGGTGTCCAGGCACAGAATAATAAGTATCCAGAATCATACAAACCCAGTGGACCGCCAAGATATGCAATGTGTCAAGACGAAACTGAACCAACTAGCAAGGGCAAGTCATCAAGCCCTTTAGCAATGTCAGCATCGTCCTCAACTACTTCTTCCAAAGGAAGTAAGCAAAAGACCACGGACGAAAACACAACTGAGGAGAAACAAAAAAAGGCAGGCCCCAAATATCGAGCAAAGAAAGTGAAGACGGACAATTGTCAGAGGGTCCTCGCATGTCCTTATTGGAAACTTGACTCTAAAGAACACCAGAACTGCGGCACACTGAAAATTACGGCAATTAAATACGTCAAGCAACACTTGCTTCGATCACATACACCCAAGTATTATTGCCAGCGGTGTTTTATGGTCTTCAAAGACCATCAGCTGTATGAAATCCACCGTTCCCGTGCGCAGACTTGCCAAATAGTGGCCGAAAGACACGCGATCGGAATAATTACTCCGGCGAAGAGTCGAGACCTGAGCAGAAAATCAAAATCTAACCTCAATGAAGAACAACAATGGTTTGTCATTTGGGACATTCTGTTTGAGGGTCGAACACGGCCCAGTTCAGCGTATGTTGACCTCACCTTGTCGGAAGAATTCCGCTCATTTCGAGAATTCTGGTCAAGAGAAGGCCCAGAGGTACTCATGAACGAGCTGAACTCTGGTGATGTGTGGTCATTATCAGCCGAGCAGCGCGAAGTTCTAGGAAGGTCATTGCTTCGAAGAGCCCTGCAGGAGATATACAATCAGTGGATCACGAATAGACAGATATCGGACCCAGCGACATCTAGTCAACCCTCTTCTAGTTCATTTGGTTCAACAACAGCTCAGCAGGCTACTGCTATACGAAACCCACTGATAACGCCGCATTCAATAATTCCTGCCTCCGCTCTCATACCGAATGAGACTAACACGTCCACATGCAGCAACGAATTCGGAGGAGATAACATAGCCGCTGAGGAGCTAATTATTCAAGACTCGGAGCCTATCTATGGGGGTTGGGCGAATCAACACACGGAGCAGTCTTACATGCCTTCAGAGTTTCTAGTCGGCAACGGTTTCGGAGAGAACAGTACAACCTATGCGGGCGATGCTATCAACGCAGAGTCTGATTTCGACCCTTGGATTCTACCTAATCCATTTCCGGGAGATTCCAGCCCGAGTGTGCCGGGTAACGATTATAATGAGATCAGTCGCAGAGGTGACCAATCGAATTTACCCTGAAAAAGGTTAGGAGGTTTGACAACAGCACCTATATGAGTCCTGTTGACATAGGTTTCCATATAAGTGCGGTTATCAGCGAGTTTTCATATCTAGTCACCCAAAGTCATGATTCGAATGCTTTCATACGCATAGCTTTCAAATTTCCGGAGTAAAACCTTACTGGCAACAACGAACCGAACCCAAGCAAGTTATTTTGTCTATTGCGTCACTCATTAAGACTGCCTTGACGGCATGATGATCAACGGCTCTAGTAACGAGCGATGTGTTGGTGCGCTGCTGTTGCGACTTGTTTCCCTACAAAGCTCTGCGCGCTTGCTCCTCTCGATTAGGACAGCCTTGGAGACATGGCCGAGATACTCAGAAAAGGGTAAATATCATGAAGAACCTCTTTACGACATTGTTGCGCCTCGCGTAAAGTCCGCGTTTCTTAGGTTTGTTAGGCTGTGGGTGAATACTATAGTGCGCGATTATACGTAAGCAGGCATTTCGGAGGTAGAGTATATGAAACGAGCTATGTACACCGTTTCTTTGCACTGCCACTTTAGCTCTTCGTTGAATTTATTGCTGATTTTCTTCAAAATTACCTGGATGTCTACTATTTACGTGATCGCACCACCTCCTATTGAATTGACTGATCTGTACAAGCCTTGAATGTGTAATACCTAGATTACCTTATTGGCTGGGGCTCAGGAGTATACAGGTTACCCGTGGCCATTTCAGCATCAAGCCTCGCGATGAGGAGCGTGGCAGGCAAGGGGCGGTTTTGAGGTCTTTCTACTTCGAAGCATGGGTAATGATTGGATTCTTGGAAGATGAGGGTGATGAGAGCAGTAAGGCCGTAAAGCTCTTTTTATAGATTACATAATCGCCGACAATTCAAATAGGGGCTGTGACGAATCTCGCCATCCACCTGGTACGCTCATGCTTAGACCTTACCAGGAACGCCTATGAATCATGCAGGAAGTCGCCGTGGGTGATAGAGGACGACCATTCTGTGTGGCTGAAGAGTTATCATGAGTAGTGACATGAAGTTCTGGATTTGTGGATGCTGACACAATCTCGCAATTCGCAGTCATCGGGGGACTTTGGCGGATCTCTAAGAAATAATTAACTCATGATGCTCCGACGAGAGAGATAAATCCTATGGTACCTCGGGAGTAATAGACCACACACTAACGTATTCATCACTGTGGCTATGTTATACATCCGAGTCTACCTAGGCTTAGAGCTGTTTCGAGATGCCAAGAAACTGGTGCAACCTCCTGAGCACTGGATTTGTCATATCTAGGCCAAGAGCGGCCGGACGATACCCCTCGTCTGAAGAGCTCTGGCGTTTCGACAGAGAGACGACGGTAATGTGCTGATTTTGGCCTGGCATTTATCCCGCCTGGGCACCATGGTCGGTTTCCGAATGCCCAGCCGTCATCTTTGACGGCGTTGAGCATTATGAGACGGTGTCACCACGAATAGACAACTTTAACAATAACACAGAGGATGATATGAATAAGCCAAGAACTGATTTGACAATGACCCTCCAAGACGGTTGTGAGTGTTAGGCACAACAATCAAGAGAGAGATGATGATTGAAATAACTATCTTCCTAAGTGCAAAATTTCTATGGATAGTATTCCTAGGGACTGTGTCCCTGCGGGACACCCTCCTATTACACCTTCTAGTGAGAGAAGACGGACGAACTAGAATTAAGACATGCTGAAGTTCCCTATTACCGATAGACCGGTGGCTTTCCTGAGCGTATTACTGCCGCCACCACTTCAAGAACTAGCGGTTAGCGGTACACATAATGAGCTAGGAGACTTCATAAGTCTACACAGTTTTTTAGAAGATATGAATGATCAGAAAGGGAGGTGGACTACACGAACAATTATATTGGGACAGCTGATAAGAAACCGTACCGGGCAATGCTGTAACTATATCTCTCTAGAATTCAATGCTGTCTCTTTCGGCATCACGAATCGAGGCGACGAAGAATAACCAAGGTAAAGGGTTGAAGAATCCATTGTAGCTCGAGATAAATGCGGGTCTTCGATCGGGCAGATTTTCTCCGAGCCAAGTTTGAGTGGCTCCTAAGTTTCCCCTCACTGAACGTTGTTCCTAATCTCTCTGTTATATTGGCGCTGGTGAATTTATTATCACTGAACAATAAGTCACCACTCCAAAACGGATGCCGAGCCGCAATATAGCGGGGGTCTACATTCTTTTAAGCTTACTTCCGCTTTGGATCTAGTTCAAATCTAACGAGACTCTTCCCAAGGCACCCTATCACAATGGCAACAATTGTTCCCGAGACACAGAGCAAGGACAATGAGGAGAAAACTGTTCTCTTGTCTGTACTGGATTCAAATTTGAAGACACTGGGCCAGGAACATTCTGAAACTCTTGACACCATGCACAACCTTGCCTTTGTTCTAACCCGTCGTGGGGAGCATGAAGAGGCTGAGGTATTACTCCGAAAGGCAGTGCCTACAGTTGAGAGGCTCTTCGGTGAGGATCATACCCGGACTATTCATAGCATGAGCTGCCTCGCCACAGTCCTACGTCGGGATGGCAAGTACACGGAAGCAGAGGGTGTATTGCGGCAGATTTTGAAACGAAAAGAGCGTTCGCTTGGGAAGGAGCACCCTGAAACACTCAAGTCCATAGAAGACCTTGCGTGGGTGCTTTACCGCCAAGGTAAATACGAGGAGATATCAGAACTTTATCCGCAGCCGGAACAGCAAGAGGACTCGGATACGATCCGAATCACGACGGATGATACTGGGAGGCTTGACGCGGCGGAGATCATTTATAGAGGTTCGCTAGAACTAAAGACAAGATTTCTGGGTGAAGAGCACCCAGTGACACTTGCAAGTCGAAGTGAATTGGCTGGTTGGCTCAATGCAAAATGTAGGAGGGACGAGGCGGAGACAATGTACAGGCAGTTGGTGACATTGAGAACCAAAATACTAAGGAAGGACCACAAGGACACTCTTGAAAGTATGGACGATCTCTCTGTCGTCCTCGGCGAACAGAAGAAATATCAAGATGCAGAGGAGGTCCTTCGAGAATTACTAGGTTTGCAAGAAGGCGCTCTTGGTAAGGGGCATCCCGAGGTGTTGAAAAGCATCGGTGCCCTTGCGAGGGTTCTGCTAGAGTCAGGAAGGCTCGGGGAGGCTGAAGGAGAATTTCGACAGTTGGTGGCTTTGAAGTCACAACTTCATGGAGATGAGCACCCCGAAACCCTCGAGAGCATGAACGAACTTGCGATTGTCGTCAGCGAACAGGAAAATTATGCCGAAGCCGAGAAAATCTTCCGAGAACGAACGGTATTGTTACAGAAATCGCTCAGCAGGGACAGCCCAAAGGTACTCACTAGTCTGAGCTATCTTGCGGTCATGCTCGAAAGGCAAGGAAAGCATGACGAAGCAGAAAATACCATTTACCAGCAGAATTTGTGTCCTAGGGAGGGGCTAGGGAAGGAAGACTCCGAGGACACTGCTGACGGGGTCGGACCTTTCGAATACCAGCCATTGGTGCTCCCAAGGTCTACTAGAATTCTCAAAGTATATCCCTCGCGATATAAGACTGCTGCATTGATATGTGAGCTCACGGAAGAGGTCTTAGACAACGACAACCCGCCAGTTTACGCTGCCATATCGTATACTTGGGGCTCTCAGGCTCCTAACAGACGGATTCTTTGTCACGGAAAGGTGCTTATTGTCATTGAAAACTGCGAGGCGATTCTGCGCCGATTTCGTCAGCTCGACAAAATGACATATCTTTGGATTGATGCTATCTGCATTAACCAGAAGATCATAGAAGAGCGAAACCAGCAAGTTGCTATGATGGAGGACATCTACAGGCTTGCCGAAATTGTCGCCGTATGGCTTGGTCCATCAACGGAATTCACGGACGAAGCTTTTAGCTATTTCGAAAATTTGGCTGAAAATCGACGTGAGCCAATCCGACCAGCTTTATTTTTACAACGCTAATAATTTCCTCTAGATTCTAAAACCACTGCAGATGGCGGTAGAGCCCAGTTACTTCTATTATCAAAAGAAATATTGGACCAGCCATGGTTTACGAGAATGTGGACAATTCAGGAGGTAGCAATGGCATCACCGAAGGCAGTGTATCTGTGCCGCGGAGATAAGATGATGAGATGGGAGAGCTTCATGCAAGCTATTGCAAGCAGGCAACTTGATGCCGATGTTAGCACTTTAGCTCACAACGCGGCTCAGGTCTTCAACCGCCTTAAACCCCTCTTTGAGTCGGCCAGAGCGAGTGCTCGGCGTCCAGGGCTTGTCTCGCCTCAAGGGTTACTGGGGAGTTTCACCCCGCTTAGAGAAATACTCAATATTCTCGTCGAGGTTCGAGGAAGGCTTTCGACCGACGTACGAGATAAAGTGTTCGCGCTGCACGGCATTTTCAAGGCATTTAATTCCCGCTTCCCCGCCCCTGACTATTCCAAGTCCGCCAGGCAGGTGTTTTGTGAGACGGCCGAGGCTGTGATCGAACAAGATGAATGTCTACACATCTTATACCATGTTTCATCACGAGCCCGCATGCCTAATTTACCTTCATGGGTTCCCGATTGGGGTGATACAGATGTCACTGACAGCAATCCGACATTCGCATTTTGGAGAGCGTCTTGTTCTAGCATGCATCACCCATCCCCTGACTCTAGACATGGTGATAGTTTGCGCACCTCGGGCAAGGTTATCGGAAAGATTTCCATCCGCTCGACAGCACTTTCTGTGGAGACCGACCCAACCGTTAGTGAGACTGAAGTATTCCGGGACTGGTTTCGGTGTTGTCGGCGCCTTGCTGGCAGCTACGTAACTGGAGAATCAATCGAGGAGGCATTCTACAACACCCTTGTTCAACTCCCCTCAACAGAAAACTGTTTAGATATCTTCATACGACAGTCCTATAGGGAAAAGGTATCCCTAGATACGTACAGTGAATGGACTAAGGTGATTACGCAAAGCATAAAGTCAAACGTAACGACCGAGGCCGCAAGCGACACCGAATCTGGAGTATCCGGGCTTAGCTGTAAGCCGTTGGCAGCTCCTACCTTGGACGGTGCTGCGAAGACGTTCCATGACACTATCCGGGAGAGGCTGCGCGGGAAAACGCTGTTCTTGACAGACGCCCATCACATGGGAATAGCAGGAGATGCAATTCGAGAAGGGGATGTTGTGGCCCTGTTGTCTGGGCTGGAGATGCCAATGATATTGCGCCCAAATGGGGGTGGCTACAGCGTAATTACCTGGGCGTACATCCACGGTCTCATGGAGGGCGAGGAATGGCCTGGTACGGATAGTTTAGATGTCATTACACTCATGTAGCAGCATGATTTCTTCTAGCTTGAAAATTGCACTATGTCAGGGGTTCATAATTATTTTGCTCCGACAGGTTGGAACCAGCCGAACTGTGGCTTTGGTCTAGATGTGTCCTTGTTTACATTGAATTAGCAGACAAGCTCTTAAAGCTGTGAATACCTATCTATTATTTATAGTGCTTAAGTATTCACGGTGCTTATTCGTGCTGCTTATTCATAGTGCTTATTCGTGGTAGTTATTCGTGTTATGGCCAAGAAAGACGATTAATATAGACCTCCTAAGTCGAGCCTTCCGCAAAGTTAGCGCTCCCCAAGTTAATATCCTTGAATACCCCTGGTGTTCCTTACTATTGCGCTACTGGACAGCTTTGATTCCAATAATTATCTCGTAACATTCTCTCATATTGGGCCGCCCGGCAGCCCTAAGCATGCAATGAGGCCGAGGGAAACGCCCGCGCAACGCGGGCTCATAGTTTTTCCTCGCCTTGACGTATTATCTGGCAACATTCCTGAGACCCTGGTTGTAAATTCTAGAAAGTCGCGGAAACTGTCACATGGAACTTACCTGAAACATTCCAAGGGTCTGGTGTAGCAATTGTCATGTTATGTATATAAGAAGCCCAAAAATACTGAAGCGGTGTAAGTGTTAAAGGCGAGGGGTCTAGCCAATAAAAGGGGTCAGACTTTTGGAGACTTTCAGTCGCCTTGGCCAACTGCCACTCTCTTGCTCAACACTATATTAGCTTCTATCGTCAGTTTTTATCATTGAATTCATTGTTGGTTTGCTTAATTAATCTGCTTGTGTTCCAATGGGTAAATTGATTTCCTAATACAACCCGTGACTGCTGCCGATTTTGGATGCGTATTGACTGAATACCTCCTTGGCTCTCCCGGGTCCAGACAAGCCCACTCGGGCCAATTTAATACTAACGCAGCTACGCGTAATACGAGGCATTGCGAGGCAGTATTCTGCGAAGCAATCTGGAATTTGTGGGAGAGAATACGATGCCTTGAAATGTTTCAATCAACGCCCCCTGCCCAGCATAGACTTCAAGTGTTGGTATATCAGAGATCTGCAAGATATCAGATGTTTCGCAGTGTTGTATGCGTCGTATGTGCGGCCTTGGCGGTCCGGCGGTGACAGCAGCGATTACTCGGTCCTGAACAACCCCTGCTATTTGCACTTACTTGTTTGAGGGAGCATGATCGAAATACGGGCTGTTTTTGTCGCAAACCCTAATACTATGATTTATCTTGTCGGGTGTTCTGGGCCTGGAGAAACATTTAAACTGTCAAGCAGAAGCTTTTGAAGCATCCATGCGCAAGTTACCCCAGATTTGTGAACAAATCAATCGCCTCCTTTTCTTACACTAAGTTTGCCTGATGGGTCCGCTTTTGTATTTTCATCCAATAAGCGGTGTTAAGTATGCATATCCACATTATGCGGTAGCATATAAGGATCGGCGCTGTCAACTAAGATGTGCCGGAGCTACGCACGGAGAATTTGGTTGAACGTTTATGTAACCTAGCAGCCTGGTATGCCTGTGAGGCCGGCCACTTAACTAGATAAAAAAACCCCTTTGTGAGAACTGGAAGGTGACGGAGGGAAAATCCCCCACGCGGGTTCGGGCCGAAACAAGTCCCTATAGGGATCCCCGGATTAGAGTACGCGTACTAAATACCGATTACGTACACCCGGCAGGGATCAGATAAATGGTTTCATGATTCGACAGTCGATCTTGCTTGAAGTTATGTGAGAACGTTAGTTAGTCAGTGAGCGTCTTGAAGATAGAGCGCCAGCAGAGTTGTTCAGCAAACTACCATGCACAACTCCCCAATTGTTCTGCGTTCCAACCCCAATGGCGGCGTATCACCTAGGAGGGGGGGAGGGAAGGATCCGGGGCTGGGGTGTCCCTTTCTCTGCCATTTCAGTTACAACTCCACAATTGACAAAGTGGCTTGTCCGTTATTTTCGGCGAAAGTAGCCGAAAATAACAAAATCTAATTGGATAGCATCCCTTACCACGAGGCTGAGTGTTGTTACGTGGCTATCTATCATTAATCGGCTGAATCCTGGAAGAGCTATGAAAATCACCTCGTAAAGGAATAAACGTCTCGCTAGAATCAAGGCGGAAGCATTTTTGAAAGTCATCACCCCATCGCATCCTACAAACTGGGATGCTGACGCATCCAGGTTGGGATAGGGCAATATCGGGATGTGTCGTTAACCCTGAGCATCAAACTCAAATGCCGATTTTTGCACTCGGTGGACAGACTCGGAGTTACGAGTGTCTGAGTTCGGTATTGTTGTCAGTAAACTCCTATTGAATATAAAAAACCGACCTTAGTCTGCCTAGAGATGCTTTGAAGACATCTTCCCAAGCCTCCCTACCTACCTCCTTACCGCATTACGAACTTAGTACTCTGAGAAATTATCAAACAAACAAGATGCATAACAGCAAAGTCCTTCTTGCTCTGGCCGCTGTCGCAGGAACAGTTATATCTCAGAAGTCAGATAGTGCATATTGTGCGTCGTTCATAAGTTCCCTCTTGAGCGTGCAAGAAACAGAGGCTCCTACAACTCCTGCCGACATCCTCTCTTTTGTCGCCACGCGAACCGATATCCACACGATTCCTGCCAACGCGACGGGAGGCGCCACCCTTGATCCTGCAAAGCACCAGTCCCAGCTTTGCCAGCTCGCAACGGAGCTGCCATCCTCGCTTCTACCCGAGTTTCAGACCCTGGCGGCCGGACTCCTCAGTTTCGGCAAGGCCCACAGCAGCGAGATGATCGCATATGTTACCGACTGCTACGCCGCAGACCAGGTTGCCGCAACAACTAGCTACCTCGACTACATCTACTCCGCTACGGGAAATATCTGCACGGAAACGGCTACGGCTACGGCTACCCCCACCCCCGGCGGCGCATTAAATGGCACCTACCCGACGGCTACGAGCGCCCTTAACAGCACTGCTAGTCTGGTCCCTACGGCTGCTGCCGCCAAACTCAACGGTGCCTCGTTGGGTGTGGCTGCTGCGGGCGGTATTCTCGGAGCTGCGGCTATGCTTTAAGTGACTACGGCGGATATGGGAGAAAGCTAGAAAAGATACTTTATTTCTTAGTTTGTCCGTGTTGAAAATATCTAGTTCTAGAGGATTTCCATACTAGCTTTTCGACATTTGTATGTAAAACTCGGACTAGATATACACAATGTATTTATTAGTATGTTGTTAATGTGGCTATATTGGCTGGTTAGTAGGCGGACTAGATGAGTCGAATTCTACTATTTTAGCTTTATATTCGTTATACCTTAGTTATATGCAAACGCCGGTCTCATACATTTGTCAAGCCAACAGAGAAATATATCATAAGGTTAACACGACCACGAAGCAAAACTAATAAATCAATGAGCCTACGAGATATATTGAGAGGAAATCTAGTTGACTAGAATCGGCCCATTGAAGCAATATGCTAAGGGAGTTACAGTTTATTGAAACAGAGTCACTTGCATATTCATTTCCGCTTTTCTAACTGCAATTCGGGCACTAGCATGGTTTTCGCCCCTAGATCTTCTAGCTTAGACTAAAAAATTTAGCGTGATTGGTGCTGGCGGCAGGCGATTAGACAGACGAGTTTCGTTTCTCCGTCACCATGGGGGCGGGCTCCGTGTGAAGACATGTAGCAGCGTCCGATCACAGGTGTATTGCTTAACCTGCTAATGGGGGTGGTTATTACAGATCAGAAGATGTCGTAAGCGGTAGTGGATTCCGGCCCTGTTTAGATTATTGAGGCGTATCAACCCTTTTCGCTGAGCTCGCGCGATGATTAGCAGCACATGCGACTGTCTATGAACAATTGTCAGGTGCGATCAAAAAATTTTAGGGGCTTTTACGAACGAACTCATCTTACGGAGCGTGAGTAGGCTAATTTATATCCAGCCAAAGTATCTATAGAGCAAGTGCCGGCAACTTAGTTATGAGCATATAAACCAACGGTAGGTTCTCGTCGCCAAGAATCTGCCAAGTATTATCGGTAATATCACCTGCCAGTGCTGCTGGAAAACACTTGTCGAATGACACGATGAAGAAGGCGAGGGCGGCACTGCATTGGAGAACACAATCGCTATAATTATGACCCTTCTTCAGCATAAATTCCTTATTAGACGGGACTTGTTCTCGCATAAAGCGAAAAAGCTGCATCAGGGTGCCAAGGACTGTGGCAGCCAGCAATATGCTGACGGTGATGATAATGATGCTGTGTATTTGACCTCCGTGGACCCAATCTTCTGGAAGATTATGGGTAGGTCTGCTGACAAGCCCAGTGAGAACAAAGATCAGCCCTGGCATGTTGAATATGAAATAATGCAAGGTGGCGCCAGTTTCGGTTGCTTTCTTAGTCTGGACCAAAGCTGTACTCTCGGTCTGACTCCGTGCATGAATCTGGGTCTGAATGGGGAAGATTAGTAAAATTTTCTTGCGCCGTCCTAGAGGATAAAGATAGCTTCATTACCTCAGCTCCTTCCGATTGTATCTGGGTGACGGGAGATTCCGGAGCCCCAACTACTTTATGGTCGAGGATGCATGGTACTCCGAGGGTTGATGCTTGTGTCTTATCGTCTATAACCATCTCGCCTCTATCGGGATTTTCGTGTACCAGGGCAGTTCGCGAAGTCCCGTCTGCATTGGCTTGTGGACCGGGATCTGCCTTCACTTGCATGGTATGCTTGTCGTCTGAACTCGATCTTGCAATGACGAGGTAGGATAGGAACAGAACTAAGTTGCCAACGACGCTGATCATGAGCTCCCACCGGTCTAAACGGGAAATACGGGCTGAATCAACGCAGAGTGTAAAGATGATTACCCCACAGCATAATGTAATACTATAGTTCGTGTGCTGTATTGAACGACTTGGCATGAGAGGACGACGCCCAGTTACTAATACAATGTAGACGTATGCGTTCGCAATCTGATTAGAAAGCCCTAATGTTGCGATGGGCAAATAGTAATGATAAAGATCGTCAGGGATAGATGGCTGCATTTTCCTCAATGTTTTCTGTTGGCCAAGTCGTTTGTTGATTGATATGGTTTTCACACAGAACAAATCGAAACAACAAACCTGAAAACCGAGATGGATATTTTCAGGAACTAGAAAGCACTTTAAGCTTCGGCGAGATGTTTGGATACGGTGTGCCGATCGGTGGCTGTTTAGGCTGACGAACCGTAGATTCGTGCGGAGTAAGGCGGATTTCTGCAGAGCCACCCACTTTTAAGCAAACGTTATCTTGCGAAGATAAAAATATTTTATTATAAGAATAAAGCAAGTAATGAAAAAGTGCTAAGCTGTACAAAACAAAAATAAAAAACTATATTATAGTCCAAAACACCAGAAATCACAATTGCGATCGAATTCGTTGAAATACGAAGCTTCGAATAATTGGTGGTGGAGTGGTCCGTGAGGCAGTGGTCCGTAACCAGTGTGATCTACTTATCGTTTTCATTACCTGCAACTGTGCAAGTCAATGATCTAAAGTTGCCAATTCTTTGCTGAGTGATTAATACGTTAGCCATTGAAACCAGGTTGCACTTCCTCACCGGGCAGTCATCGTAGCCTCCAACCCCTTGAACTTAAGGCTTGGCATTGAAATATGATAATCATGAGCAAATGCCACATCGCTCGCCTCAGTCTTCCACAATTTCATATCAAAGCCCTGAACCAGCGCTACAGTCACCAGATACATCTCGGCACGTGCCAGCTCGATGCCAAGGCACTTTCTGCTGCCTTTACCAAACGACATCTGGTATTTCTGGAGCTTGCGGCCCTCGTCACCGAGCCAGCGTTCCGGATCGAAGACGAATGGGTCGGGGAAAACACTCGGTGCGGTATGGGCGCTCAAGGTAGTTGTGCTCATGGGAGTACCGGCGGGAATCTTGAAGGACTTTCCGATGTTCGAAGAGTAAGCTGCATGAGATGTAGGGGTGTATATAAGTGTTTCCCGGGCGATACGTGCTGTTCTGGCCGTGACACCGAAGGAGAGACGGTGAGCTTCCTCGATGACCGCGGTGAGATATGGCAGTCGCTCAAGTTGGGTCCACGACGCTGGTTGTGCAACGGTGCTGAGTTCTTCCCGTAGCTTGCTCATGATCTGTGGATTGGCTAGTAGGTGGTAGAATATCATGTTGAGCGACTTGGCTGGTGATTCAGTTCCTGCGAGAACCAGAAGTGCACCTTCTTGCTCAAGCCGGAGCAAAGCCTTCTCTGGTGCGGGCAAAATAGGATTGTCGAGCACAGTATAATATACAGATTTTGCACTCGACGAATCGCTACCGGCCCCAGAAGCTTTGGCTTTGATGATGCCTACTAGTTCGGCTCGGACTCGCTGCGTCTTTAGTATTAGAACACCATGCCAATAATTTTCAGGGCAACGCATACATCAAATAGGTCTAGCATATCAATCAATCCAGGTGGCATGATAGGCCTGCTGATGGATTTTGGGAGAGATTCTAGGAAGTCGGGAATGAACGGGAAGTGCTTGTTGAGATTAATTCCCATCATGAGCTCGTAGCTGTTATGGCGTAATGTGGCGGCTTTCTGTTCATCCGAAAGAGTGTCTGTCCTCTGAGAGAACAAGAAGTTATTGACAACACTAGCCTCTGTTAGGATCATTCTTGGCCCGAATCTGAAGGGATCTTACTCATTGGAGAAGGCGAAGAAAACATCCGAAAGATTGACTGGCGTCTGCTCGGAGGCATGTTTCGAAAGCAATTGACAAAGCTGTTGAACCTTTTCGGTAATCGTCGGCTCAAGGAAGACCACATTGCGTTTGCTGAAGAATGGAGACAGAGCTTCACGTCGTTTGCGATGGACCTCAAGACTGGGACTGGTGCCAACTCCACCGGGAACCCGCAAAGATCTCAGTTGGTACTCATACTTGTCTCTCGGGGACGAAGAAGGGGCATAAATGGTGTCGAGGAATCCAACATCAGAGATGTGAATCTCGTCCGGGGTGACCCGGATGATTGGTCCTGCGAGGTAGATCAGTGATGCTGCGCTGTGAACTACACATGCGCACGTATTGGGCTTACCGTATCGTTTGTGCAGCTCTTGGATTTTGAAGACATATTGGCCGGGTTGAATGGCATCGAAATAGAATTCATACCACCAGGTGAGAGCCGCAAGTCTCGGGCCAGGAATATGAGACAAGGGGTGAAAGAACAAACGGCGTATGGCACCTCCGATCGCCAGCAGGGCGGCCAAAAGCACTGTCGTTAGAAAGATTTGAAGGATAGCCATGGCAAGTTCTACGACACACGAATGGGACGGGAGAGAAGACGTGAGGGTAAGAAGACGCCGAGTAGATGTTGACAATGAAAGTCGAAGTTGGGAGGCGCGGGCGGGGCGGGGAAGCCATGTAAGCCAAAGGGAGAATTGACACAAGGCTAGCCGCTCCAGTTTTTCAACGTCCCGGAGCCGAGCTATTTTTACACGGGCCGGCCCGTCCCCACACACACCAGCTGGGCGGAAGGTGCAGGTAACCCTATTGTACGTAGAAGGAAAGGCTCGCACGGAGTACAAAGGGGAATTCTGCGGACCTCACTCCCTTGAGATAATAGTCATCAATACATCTTCGCTTTTGCAACCTTATCCTTTACCGTACGTCGGCCATTGGCCGTTGACCGACGCCCCGGTGCTGCTGACTGCATGCAGCAAAACTACCACCCACCAAGGATCCTCGTACCGGTCAACTACAAGAATTTTCGGTGGCCATGCAGCCAACAATACGAGGCGCCAACAAGAGCGAAGCATCTGAACCCCTCCACTAATTGCTTGCTGGACTTAGGAGTATTTGAAAAAGTCCGCCCGGATCCCGCGCTTATCGTTACATGTATCAAATTCTCGGGTGACTTTATTCTTCCATGATTCCAACGTTGTTCTGATTTTATTCGTCAGGCACCCTGAAACAGCCGAAAAGTCTTTTGTGCAGCAGTGTTTGAGTTGCAAGCTTCCTGACGCTCGACAAGACTTCACAGCTGTTTCCCCGGTATCCAAACACCACCGTCAACATGGACGGCCCTTCAGTCATGGCAGATTATTATACCACTCCGGCATCAATCCTCTTCATCAGCATCTTCTTTCCCATCCTCGGCGCCACTTGTGTAGCTCTACGTTTCTACACTAGAGCCAAGGCGAAGAGTGCGTTTTGGTGGGACGACTGGCTATGTATTTCAGCGCTGGTATGCACACGCAATACATTCCATTCAGTTCAAAGTAGAGGCTAACTAATTGTGCACAGATTTTCGAGATTGCGATGGCGGGGCTCCTGATATGGGGTGTTTCGAAGAAGGCGTTGGGGGGGCATCTCCCTGTCTCACCTGACGCAAGTCCAGACGCATATCTGTTCTTCACCTCGCCCCAACAAATCATTCTTCAGCAGGTACGTATTCGGCCATCAAGATCGGGCCACTTAGAAGAAACCCTTACTAACGCTTGTCACAGATCCAGTATTTCTTCGACCTTATTGGAGTTTTTGCCTTCGGGTCGCTCAAGCTCAGCATCCTGTTCTTCTACCGCAAGATCTTCTGCGTCAGCAAGACACACAAAGATTCTTTCAATACCATTACAACTTTCATGATCGCAATAGTTATCGTCTGGACTCTGAGTTTCGGAATCGGAGCCATCTTTCTCTGTGGAGCTCGTCCTGCATACGCGTGGGCACCCATAGCTCTCGTTGCGGAGCATTGTACTGCGCAGCTACAGTTTCTCGAGGCATATGCTATCTCCGATTTCATCGTGGATCTTTTCATCTGGTCGCTGCCAATTCCCAAAATTTGGGGGTTGCACATGGCTGTCAGCAAGAGATTAAGCGTCATCGCCATCTTTCTTGTCGGTATACTGTAAGTTGTCAGGGCCTTCTCGCTCTCCTAGATAGCAGGTTGAAGCTGTGAGTCATGACTAACATCATGGATAGCACAATCGGAGCTTCCGGCGCAAGAATGGTCATCTATATCATCTACGTCGTCAACGCATTTGCCCAATCCGACGGCGAAAGTACGGATCTCCTCCCCGATCCCCTGCTCACCCAAGAATACTAACATCTGGCAGAAATCATCACCTACCTCCTCTTCTGGACCATGATAGAATGCGGTCTCGGACTTATGGTAGTATGTCTACCTGCACTACGTGCTCCCATGCGCACCTTCTTCACTGCCATCTCGCCAGGCTCGCTGATCAGCGGCATCAAATCCGCCTTCACAACGCGCTCGCTGAAGACTGAGGGGAGTCTGGAAACAGGTGTCTACCGGCTAGATGGTGTCAATCAGTCGTACAAAAAGTTGACTTCTGATTGGAGTCGCCATGCACCGACGGAGGGGGCGCTGCATACTTCTGTCGTTGGACCCACTGACTCTGATTATTTGGCAAGACAAGTGAAGCCGATGAATGGAGCAATTCTTGTTCAGAGTGAGATGCAGCAGCATTGGAGGAAGCTCTAAGACGTCTCCAAATAGTTCTGTGCTGCCTGTATCGAGCCTGCTGTGATGGCCTCCCAAACACATGCTGTATATAGAATTTCTCGCAAGTCGTGTCAACGATGTAAAGCACATCTTGCAAGCGCGGAAAATAGTGCAGAATCCAATGATAGCTAAATAAAGCAAGAGCCATGTTCACATTTTCCATCCGCTCCTCAACTACTTGAATACGAAAAGGGGCGCATCTCCCATGAAAAGAGCCATCTACTCGCGTAGTATTAGACTTAAAAGGACGTTAAAAGGATCAATCAATCAATCAACTACTTGAAAGAAATTGCCCAGGAGAGAGAAAAGTCGCAGGAAACCAAGCCAAGAAAAATTGCAAAGCTTCAGAACCCGCAACCAATTGAGTTCCTATTGGATCAATTAAGAGGGTTACCTGCAATTTCCCCATCGCATTCTATCTACGCATTTATAGCCCCTCAAGATCCGCGCAATGGCCAGTAGGCCAACAAGCCGTATGCTCCTTTGCAAACTCCGTCAAAGCATCCCAATCACGACACAGCCGAGACTGACCATCTCCTGTCAGCTTCGACCGATAGGGCGCATACAGCGGGGTATCATTCGCGCGGCATTGAATCTCTTGCCGAAGCGCATCGTAGCAGTGATTGATATGGACGGCTTTCTCGTCCACGGACTTGCCTGCCATCAGGTCCTGGATCACTTCCCGCAGGTATATCTGCTCGCGCACGTTAGTTGGACTTGTGAAATCCCGGATGGTTTTGGGCTATTACTGGAGGGGGGTCACTTGTTGCATACCACGCAATGCAGCTCGTGAAAGCCTGCAAGTACATAAACCCCCTTCTCCGCGTCGTCGGGAAAGTCCTCGGCGGCAGGGAGGCCGGCGCGTGCAGCCTCGCGGTGCGGAATGGCGACGAACCCGTTGGTGGTGAAGCCGCTCCACGCGATGTCGGATATGGATTGGTTCACGTTGCTGTATTCCGTGTAGGTGTGGAACTGTTTCCACGATTTTCCTCGCGAGTATATACCCGCTTTCAGATGTTTAGTGTGCGTTTTCGGAAGCGTGTTGAAGTTCAATAACTCACTGAAGCCATGGTCGTCGACTGCGAGCTGCAGCCGCCGGATTTGCGTGTATAGAGAGACGTTGCAGGTGACGAGGAGTAGGGAGAGGAGAATCAGTGGTGTGGGTTGGAGAAAGAATGGGTGACGTTGTGAGGACTCCATGGTTCTTTCAAATTGAATCTGATATTGAGGTTCCGACTTTCTCGGAACTGGGAATCAAATGCAGAAGACATCATATGCGACCGAAGGTATCTGCCCATCGATTGCACAGCCTCGGCTGGAGGCTACTAGGGTATTCATTGGATCTTGATACGGGTGATGTTGCAAATCGCACCTATTCAAGCCAGCGTTTCTACTTCCGTTATTTGAGAAACTTAGACCAACCAATCTGCTGCCGATCTTTACTCCCTACCAAACGCCTCGTTTGGAGCCTTCAGAGGCCAACGGCGCTTATGAGTACCTAGGTACCTGGAGTTAGGGTGCCATGATCAGTGGGGCACCCTAAATCCATATAGTAGTACTAGCTGCACCGGCAGTGTGGAACGCGGCGAGCTAGCTGGGGGTGCACCCTAGAAAGAATGGGGGCGGTAAAAAAGGGTTGCATCAATGATGGAGGATGTCTCCAGAGAGGGTCCGCAGAATCCCATCTTGTACTCCGTACGAGCCGTTCCTTCAACATACAGTAGGGTTACCTGCACCTTCCACCCAGGTCCTAGTGGAGTACTCCGTACAAGTGCTTCGCCGCGCGCCAACATGTTACATTGCTGTGCCTCTCGATTTCCATCCACTCTCTTCGGGCGCTGACATCTACCTAGGGAGGGATATTTAAACGGCGACCTCGAGCTGGCCATAATACCACCCTATGGCGCGGCCCCCAAATTGATATGTAGCACAGTATTTGGAATCACGCATTGTGTTTAATGCAACGTTTTGATATGACGTGAGTGAGTACCGCCAGCCAGGCTGTGAGGTATGAAAGACCTACCTATATATATATATATATATATATAGTCTTATACTACAGAGTGAGGCTGCATCTATCCGTAAGTCCATATCAGCAAGAAACTCGACAACGCAAACTTCGAGTCCGGTCCATCAACCGTCTTCTATAAGGAATCATGAATTTCTTTCTCATCTCTCTCGCCAGTCTTGGCATGATCAGTCAAGTCGTGGCTCTGCCACATGCAGGTATGTTCGTTGTGCTAGTTCAAATTCGCATCCTTCTTTGCTGATGAGAATCTAGGAGCAACCAGTATCGCTCCCGTCGGCGAAGCCCTCAAGCGCAGTGAGGAGTCTGTCGATGGTACCCAAATCGCTGAGGGCTGGAAACGCAACGAGGAAGCCGTCGACGGTACTCAAATTGCTGAGGGCTGGTAAGCCATCTTCGGCTGTGTAGTCGGGGCGCAGGGATATGATTTCAAGACCGGGATAGATCAAATATGAGACAGTCAGTGACAATGAAAACTCGATGCAGAGCAATGCACGATTATATTTTAGGAAATTCTCTATAACTTGACAAATAAACTTGCAAGCTGTAGAATCTGTGACACATTTTATAAATCGAAAGAGAGAGATGTGACTTGTAGTGTTGAGAGTCGTAGATTTTAGGTACGGGTGACCTGTATGTCAGGAAGGCCTTCAAACATTCTGTGGGAGGAAGGTACAGTGATTTGAAGGGGGAAAACAGCATGATTGGGGGTAATTCGGAAAGTGTATGATCTATCTGATTATGATTTGTGTTGTCTTGAAGCGTATCAAATCTTTATAACTACTCTGGACAGCAGATTCTTCCTCTCTACCAACTAATGTACATTTTCCGAAACCGAACAAACCTTCACAGAACACCTGATATGCCATCATCGTTGATCTCGCAGTGATTGAAATGATCAAACAACGGAATTGGATGATCACCGTCTGCATAGCACGCCGTATTCTCTCTCGCCCACTTCTTCCTGCTGTCCCAATCAACACATTTCCGCAGCTGCCCATCCCCCGTCTCGTTGCGACCCCAAGTGTACAGCAGAGTATCCCCCGAGCTACCACACATCACATACTGCAACAAACTATCGAAACAATGCATTGAGTGCGGCATTGGTACACTTGGGGTCTTGCCCGAGACGATTTCGGTGAGGGTCTTGCGGATGATGGTGAGACAGTGGAGCTGATGATACCTAGAGACAAACGTCAACAACTGCACTGCGTTTATGAGGGGATGGAGAGACTGACGCATCGATAATGTAGACACCTTTTGAAGAATCTGAAGGAAGGCTCATGCTGGCTGGGAGATTGTGCTCCGCAGCCCACGTATGATTGACAGCTACAAATCCAAACGCTGGCACAATTCGATCCCAGGCCGCATTTATAGCGTCTTTGGCTCCCGGGTCTTTGGAGCTATAGACATCGGAGACCCAATGAAATTGTCTCCAGCGCTCATCATCTGATGTTAGGCCTGTGAATATGAGCTACTGTCTCCCTTTCAGAGTCGACGACACTTACGATAGTCTTGGACTTGTGCCCCTGTCCCCCCTCCAAATGGCTTCAGAGAGTGCTCGAACGTGAGGAATGCACACACGATACAGAGACCTAAAATTGCCAGTTCTCGCCAGTACTTAACCAGGTGCGTGAAGAACTGAGATCCTCGGGCCCTACTTCCAGAAGATGTCTTCTCGCCTGAGTCGTTGTCGTCGCTCAGTAGGGTGTACCGAGCTGTTGGGAGTCGTAGATTTGGAAACATGATGCTAGAATGAACCGACACTCGGCACCTGAAGAAAGGAGTATCGAAGTCTGCCGAAGAGACAAGCTGAGATTCGAGCCCACAGAATACGTCCTTCGATAGTCCTTCGACTGTCCTGGTGATAGATGGTCCGGGCGGGTACCGGTACGAATTCAGGGGTCATCATCACAGCCCCCAACCCAGTAATCACATAGCTACGCCCAGTCCAGATAACTATGGAGGGCTTCCTAAAGAATAATACACAGGGGCTAAAAGTCATGCACATCAGATTCACCGGCGGGGTATTTCACAGAAGTCAATAGGAACCTCTTACCTGTACTTCCCTACCAGGACTCCTTTATCTTCGGTCTAAAGGAACAGCAGTGATGTAATTACAACCAACGTGAAAGCACATTTGCCTATGTACTAATACTTATCCAGGATTTTTGTAAAGCAAGGCGAGGCACTAATCAATAGCAACAAATATGCCTGGAGATAAATACGTGATGAAAAGCCCTACAGGGATGCTAGGTACCGGAGATGGGTACTTTCCCGATGGCTGACGTTGCAGTCAGCGGCAACTAGTGATCCTCCCCTACAACATAAGTACTGTACACTAGTGTGATTTTCTAATTTACTCCACCTTTGTGCAACTTCGTAATACCTGCGCCGCAATATACTCACCCCTCACCGATGGCTGCAGTTGATAGCTGTAATGCAACATTGAAGTGTTGTTGGCGCTAAAGATGCCCCGAAATGTGACTGTTGGTGATCCTTCACCGATCTTACTAGGACCGTTAGAGCCATGCTAGCCCAAGCCCCACCGAGCATTTCTCCGCTCGGCAATATGCCGAATCATCGACATGGTAAATACTGGGTCGGTGAGAAGTCCTAGTTACACAAAATGCAATCCTCCTAGCTGTGCCACAATATACTCCTTCTACCAAACCCCCATCATTGCGCCCTCATCTCCTATCTTTACCAGCCAGTCATGTTGCTGTATAACCTCATCTCTGCATTCAGCCTGCATTTGATTTGATATGTGGCTGTCAGACTCTCGCAAAGCCTCGCGATACCTACAGCTGCATACCGCCTCCCTAGAGTGACAGAACAAAGAGGGCATTTTGTATATAGATCTCTAGCTTGTAGATGTAGTTGTTGGAGCTCATTGTGCGACAACAAGTATTCAAGACTTACCCCTACGTTGCCTTCAGTATCCAGAGGTCGTGACAGTGGCATTGCCGGTCGAAGGAATTGTGTAATAGACTAATATAGGTAGGTGGGACTTAAGTATAATTACCTGAATTTTCTTATGGCGCCAAGTGCACAATCGGCGCAGCAGATCTACTAACTAGTGGCGGCGTACTCTTAGCCGCCGTTTTCCTGGACTGCCGCAAACCCGGGGAAATTCATCAGCGTTCCAAGAAAACGTTTTAGTCCTTTCAGGCTGCGGGTGTGTTCATATCACACCGGTACGATCCTGATCCGAGGACTTTCAGTGGATGGGGGCGAAGGATCCACAGCAAGCACCTAGTACGTAGATACAACGCAGCCACGACTATGCAAGACTCTGTAAATAGCAACTTCCCAAGTAGACGTGTACCTTTATCTGACCCTGCCTGACGGACAGGGCCAGTACTACTGCAGCACTTACCAGAGCTCTCTGATTCTGATTCTTGACGATTTGCACCATCTACAACACACAACGCAAGGAGCCATGAAGAGCCCGCCCAGCTACAAACGTCTGAACGAACATGCTGACGACGAGAAACTACTGCCCCATGATAATTGCGTCGAGGAGCCCACTGTACGAGACAAAGCCCTGAACTGGCGATGCGTCTTTGCTGGAATTTTCATCGGTATCCTCTTTAGTCTGCTTGCTTTCAGTACTGTTGCATTTGTTCAACCCAAGAACCATTGCACACGAAAGATGAGTACCTGGTCTCCAGCGCTCGAGATCTTCAACGACGACGACTTTGAGATCCAGCGCTTCAATGGGACGCTGAGGGTCCCCCACGAATTCAGCGCGCTACCGAGTGATGAGATCGATGAGAAGTGGGAGAAGATCAGTTTTGCCAAAGGAGGCTTGATGCGATTGTCGAAGGGTGATGTGCATAGAATTAACGCTTCGGAGTATGCTGCCGAATATACCGAGGAGATGGGCGGTGGGTACATGGGTGCCTTTGAAGTGTTCCATGAGATCCACTGTCTGAACATGTTGCGTCAAGCATCGTATATGGATCACTATCTGCCAAAGAACAAGGAGTGGAGGGACGATCCTGAGACGCTGAGATTTCATCTGGGTTAGCCCCTCAAAGCCGAATGAAGAGCTGCGCTAACTAAGTTGCAGACCACTGTATAGATATGCTGCGACAAAAGGTAAGGCAGGCTGGGCGACTTATTTACCGTCAAATCACTGACATTTCCCTAGCTTATGTGCGAGCCTGATCTCGGTATGGTGACATATACCTGGGTAAAGGGCTTCAAACAAGTGTTCCCTGATTTCAACGTGTATGTACTCCCATGCTAACTTCGCTTGTACTCTCTGACACTTGCTATGAGCAGAATTCACAAGTGTCGACCGTACTCAAAAGTACTAGACTGGGCTGAGGAGCACAACGTCCATAGTCTCAATGTCTCAGGCTTTGTACGTGCCCCAGGAGCTCTTGAAAAAGAAGGACGCCCTTGAAAGAGTAGTGATCTCGATGGATATATGGCAGGGATAGTGATGTCCTTTATTTGCAAGCTGGGTTAAAGGAGATGAAGAACGGTTGGGCCACAGGGGCTCCACAATGATGTTTTCGATTTTCTTTAATATGGCTGTGTTGTTGTTGTAATAATATATGTAAAAAGGCCAGACTTGTTGCTTTAATACTAAAGGCACACGCATTACACTTAGAGCAAGTGTTAGCAACTATTACCACTAGCAAATTTAACCAGGATGTATATTTGCTAGCTTGCTTTCTGTAATGTTATATAAGTTATAAAATAATATTAATTAATTTTAATATTAAATTTTATAAAGGTTATTTTAAAAAATATATTAATAAAATTAAATATTTTTAAAAATAAATAATATATTTTATAAATAATTAAGCTTTAGCTTATTTATAATTATTTAATAATTTATATTTTATATAATTTAATAATATAATTAAATAATTTATTATTAATTAATTATTTAACTTATTAATAATGCTTTTAATGCCTTTTTTTTTTTTATAATATAATAATAATTAAAACGTTAAAAATAACTTTTTTTTTTATAATAACGCTTTTTAATTTATATTTTTTAATTTATATTTTTTAATTTATGTTTTTTAATTAAGCCTTTTAATTAAGCCTTAATAGCTATAAAAATACTTTTATTATGTTTTTATTTTAAATTATAAACAAGTTATTAAAATTTAATTATTAAACTATTTAGCTTATTATTATATAATAAATTAATTAATTTTTTTATTTATTAATTTTTTAAAATATTTTAATAAAAATTATTTTTTTAATATTATTAATTATTATGAATTAATAATAAGTGACTTGTTAAGCAGACTAGGGCTAGGCGTTAAAGGTTTAATAAAAGACGAGCGCGGGGTTATAACGAGTAAGTTAAAAAAAACGTGACCTAGTTATAATTATAAGTTAATAAGTTATAATAAAAAACGGTTACGTAATAAGTTATTAAAATTACTAAAGTTGTTAAAGTTATTAATAAGGTGATTAAAGTAATTTAAATAATTTAAATAACTTTTAATATTTAAATAAAAAAAAAAATATTATATAAATTATAAACGTTTTTTATATATTTTTAATTATAGTTTTTTATTTTTTATTAT